>CM077817.1:35417500-36017500 GCA_039764185.1 Tamarix austromongolica
GCAGCATTTGGTTGCACTGAAGGAGGAAGAAAAGAAGAAATGTTGGGTCACGCGAGTTAGGTCGCGCCGAAGAAGAAAGGAAGGAAAAGGAGTTGGGCGGTGAACGAAGGAAGAAAGGGGAGAGGGATCTAGGTCGTTGGGCTCGACTAGGTCGGGGAGAAAAAGAAAAGGAAAAAGGAAGAAATGAAAGAAAAAGGAAAGAAAAAGGAAGAAAGAAAAGGAAAAAGGAAAAATAGAAAAAGAAAAATAGCGGGTTGGATCAATTAAATTAATTAAGATATTTGGGATATTTAAAAATAATAATATTTAAATAAAATAATATTAAAATCCCTTTTTAGGCTAAATTAGGATTTTTGAAAGATTTTTTTATAAATTCCATTTTAATTAGCAAATCACCCTAATTTTCTCCAATTAAATTATTTATAAAATTCATATTAATTTGGAAATATTTTCTCTTTCTTATTTTAAATAAAATAATTAATTTAATTAATTTCCAAAATAAAATCCTTAATTAGCTAAAATACCCAAATTTCTCATAATTAAAATACTTATAAATTTCTTCTTGATTTGCCCTAATTAATTTTTTTTATTTTAATAAAAATAATTAATTTAATTAATTTTTCTAATAAAATCTTATTTAACTATAATTTTTAAAAGTATAATTTTCGGGGCATTTCATTACATTTAGCACTAGCTCTTGAAGTTTATGATGATGGGGGAATGTCTTTCATCTTATTAATGGCATAAATGTTTCCACCAATCATTAAAGATAGTCGAAACATCTTCAATCCTATCCTACGACCACCCTTTCCAATAGAATTTAATTGACCTGGTGACATATACTTAGGTCAATCAATCTTTGATTCAACTGGTGACACCATTTCCTTAAAACCTGCAAACATACTATTAATATAAGCAATTAGATTGTATAAAATAGCATTTGGTGGAAGACAATTACATTTATTTATTTCCCTATGTTTGTTAACATTATAAGACTTTACCAAAATAGAGTACATAAGACACTTAACGTATTAAACACAAAAATTAAGAGTTCAAAATAAACAATAAAAAAATACATCTCTTTTAGAAAAATTAAGCTAATAGCATCAAGTATACAAAAATAAATCACTAAGAACTATTATAAATATCAAGGATGGTTAAAGTTTAGATGTTAAAGTCTTCATCCAATTGTAATGTATTCACAAGGAACTGTTGGTATATTCTTTAACGCAACATGCCAACCCTTGTTAATGCCATCTTTAACATAAAATGCTTGTGAACCCATACTTATCTTCCTTCACTCCTTTAACCTTATCAGCTAAATCAAACCAACCACATCGAAACAAGACTAAGCTCTTGTTGTCCAAATACTGCAATTTAATAATCTTGATCAATCAGCTATACTAATTAATAAATCCACTGCCATCATCACCAACCATAACAACTCCACTACATTGTAACCTTATTCTTTCCTCATGAGATATAATGTGGAATCAATATCCATTTACTACATAGCCATAAAAACATGGCACATATTTTGATGGACCATGTGATAATGAGAGTAAGGCTTCAATCATCTCACTTTTATCTATTTCATATAATTATTCAACCTAATAAATATTATGTTTATTATAACCTATTATCAAAAACCCAATAACCTAAATGAACTTGCATTACTATGTATATTGAATATTGAATAGCATAGAAAACTTACTTTTTTTTTAAACCACTCAATAAAAATTCTATTCCATTCATTGAAAAACACTTGTGGTTGATTGTCTTCTTAGTTTTGATAATACATTCTACAATGAAAAATATATATCATATGTCTAACACGTACCTTTGAAAAAACATAGATAGAAATAAAGAGTTCTTAAGTATGACTTACTCAAGAAATGGTTGAATTTCTTCAAAATTGTTAAGAATGTACACATAGGGTTGCTCTAATTCATTTGCATCTAAGTCTCTAGTTCTACCACTTCCTATTCATATTCCCTTGTAAGAAAAGGAAGACAATTTGGTAGAGAAATTCACATCATTATCATAATTTCGATCAAGGTGTTAAACTTAGTCTATCCTTTATGTAAATATCTTGAACAAAAATTCATGCATTCTTCTGCTATATACCCTTCTACAATAGAACCTTTTGGACTAGCCATGTTATGTATATAAGATTTTGAAGTGTATAAATTTCTTTCCATTGGATACATCCAATGAGAATGTATAGGTCCACATAACATAGCCTCATATGCCAAATATCACACCAAAGAAATATGGTGGGAAAATCTTTTCAATCTTAAAAAGGGTTATTGGAATTTGGGCTTTAATACACCTCAATTCTTCCATATGCATATTTTTCAAACCTAAATCCTTGAAAAATATAGACAGATCAAGAAGTGGTTCATACACATCCTCCAAAAGAAGGTCACGCAATACAAGAGGAAGAATATGATGCAAGAGAATATGATGGTCATAGCCATTTAATTTAGAAATCTTATTCTATTTCAAGTTTATACATTGTGAAATTTTAGAAGAAAAACCATCTTTAACCTTAAAATGCTCCAAAAAGGTGCAGAATTTATGTTTTTCCTCTTGAGACAAGGTGAAGTGAGCATCGGGCAGTAATATTTTATGGTCATTTGTGATAGGATGCAACTCCAGCCTAATACCCATTGCTTGTAAATCAAAACAAGATTTATAGTTATCCTTCATTTTATTTAGTACATTCGGTAGTGTTACAAGTATTCTATCACAATTTTTTTTCAATGTACATTACATCTAGGGTATGCCGTATCAAGTGGTGATTCCAATATGGGAGCTCAAAAAATATACTCTTCTTATTCCGGTTATCTTGCCTCTTCTTGTGCGAGACCTTTCCTTTGAAGGTAGGATATTTGCTTAATATGATGTCTTCAACATCTTGCACTTGGTGAAGAATATCTTCACTTATTAGAGGCTTTGAAAGTATACCCTTTTCTATAGTACCATCAAATAACATCCTCTCTCTTCTCCATTTATGATTATTTCCAAGTAGCATTGGTGACCCATGAAGCATTCCTTTCCCCCCTTGAACTAGTCTCAAAAATTGAGTATTCTCATTGCTAACAGGGCAATCAAGTTTTCCCTTGGTACTTCATCCAGAAAATAATGTATATGTAGGAAAATCATTGACAGCCCACATAAGCGATGTCTAGAGATAACACTTTGATTCATTATATGTTTGGACGCCATTAGTTTATGAATCCTATAATTCATTGATTAGAGGTTGTAAATAAACATCAATAGCATCTCTAGGACCATCAAGACCTAAAATTAACATAAAAGAAAGAAATTTGGATGGCATGGATATCAAAGGGAAGCAAGAACAAAATGTAATTTATCGGTATCATAATTTAGAATGGTCGATGAAAGTTGAAAGTCATTCGCAAACCAGAAATGAGCATTGGAAAAAATATACTTGGTTCCTTCATGTACAATGAAGGGGGAAAGTTGTATAGAATACGGGTCATAAACCATATTTGATATGATGGTCTCGCATTGTTGAATAGTTGAAAACCATCACTAGCTAGCCCAAGTCTAATATTTCAAGGTATGAAAGCAAAATCTAGATTAAGCTCGTCATGTTTCTCCATGCCAATTCATCAGCTGGATGCCTCAAATCTCCATCATTATCTTTATCATGATGCCATCTCATTAAAGAGGTCATCTTAATGGACATAAGAGCATATGAAGTCAATGTTTTAGTGGAAATTATCGAAATATCTTAATAGGTATTTTTTTCATTTGCTTTTACCTTCTCTTCCCCACTATGCTTGCTATGTTGCCATCTTGAAGCTTTGCAAACTTTACATTTCTCCAAATGACCATCTTCTTTCCAAAATAGCACACAATCCTTCACACATGCATCAATCTTCTTGTATGAAAAGCCAAGATCTTAAATTGTATTTTTTACCTAATAATAAGAGTCAGGTAAAATTGTGAAAGAACATTACTCCATTTGCCAGTACTCTTTACATGAAACAATTGAATTAAGGCTGATAATTTAGATTCCTTAGAACCCTTGAAAAGAGGTTGTTGGAATTCATTCAACAACCTATGTTTATCTTCCGCTTCAAAGTTGGTTTCTTCTTCATGGTTTAGGGATCCTATATTTCTTAAACTTGGCTCAAGATTTTAATAATGAGAATACCTATCTTTTAAAAGTTCTGCTATCTCGCTATCACTATTATCATAGGCATCTTCTTTCTCATTATTTTGAGGATCCATATTGCTGTTAGAATGTTCCTCGTGTCCTTCTTCACCATGATGAAACCATAGAGTATAACCTCTCATAATTCCTAAGGCCATCAAGTGTGCTTTTACAGTATCACGAGTTCTAGAAGCAATGTTAACACAGTTGATACATGGACATCAAATTGGATTTATATTGATTTTTTGAAATGCATAGTTTAAGAATTCTTTAACCTCGGTAAAATATGCTAGATCATGAAAATGATCATCAACAAGTCCAATTCATTCCTTATTGGGTGCCATTTTCTAAAGAAAAAGAAATCATAAACATAACAATAAGAAAACAAATGCCAATTAGATAAAACATGCACACTGTTTTTTTGAAGAATACACGACAAGAATTATAAAGATATAACACCAAACACCATAAATAAAGTATTAATAAAAGAAATAAAAAACACAAAGCACACCATGGTTTCTTTCAAATTTTAAAGGTTTCAAGATCTCAAGTTTTATTTTTTTAATAACTTTAATACCTCAACTTTTTTTTTTCAATAAATTCATAACCTCTTTTTTTTAATGAATAGGCATTGATTATTGTATTTTTCAATAATTAATGACCGCCCCTAGTTATTTATACACTAATAAGGTTTGGGTAAAGCCTAAAGATTGTTAATTCAACTTATGGATGGACTAACTCTACAATCTTGCCTGCATATGTCCTTTAAATCAAGGTAAAGAAGATGTAGGATGCTTTCTATATTTGCAAACTCTACTGAGGTATCTTAAATATCTAAAGTTTCGTCTTGAGTGTCTTTGGACTCTTTAACCACTAGAAAATACCTGCATTATTTTCTTTATAATAGAAGCATCTTTCTAATGCTAACTGTTTGAATTTTGTACGTATCTTCCTTCCTATAGAAACAATGACATCTATGGCAATTGAGGATAATTGGTGTAATTTGTGAGTCATTCATTTGATGATTGTAATTATATACGAAATATAGAAATATTTTGAATCCTTATTTATTTTTGATATTCATATAAGGATACTTGTTTCTTGTATTTAATTTTTTGGCCTAAGGGTTAGGTTTTTGGCCTAATATCAAAGAGGATTTTAATAGTAGGCATTATGTGTTAATAGTAGGCATTTTAATTTTGATATTAATTTTTTGATATTCATTATGTGTTAAGAGTAGGCATTTTACATGTATGAATTAGTAGTTCCTTTGGTATATCCCAGGATGATTTACATTCATGATCTGGGATTTAGGGTATGAATTGCCTCCTTTATTTTTCTTGCTTATATTATCCCTTTTTTCTTTTAGTTTCTATGTTTTTACTTTAAGATAATGATGCTAGATTATAGATTAGGTGTAGATATTTGAGTTGATGGGAGCTTTAGACTTTGTGCTCTTTTCTTATTCTGACATTGCGGCTAGATGTTTCTGTTGGATTTAAGTTATGGGATGATTGGGAAATTAATTGAATATATGATTGCTTAACATTAGGGTTCATACTCATCCTTATAATTGGGATAGAGGAAGAACAAGAGAGAAAAACATATAATTATACTGTATATCATGAAAAAAAACTTCGAATTATTTTTCCATTTGAATTTATCCCCCTCACTTGTAATTAAAATTTGATTTAAGCATCACAATTTTATGGAACATAGGTTTCTTATCAGCACCAAATTGAAATAACTGCAACAAACAATCAATAAATAATTCATCAAATAATACTCTTTTTCCGTAATCATATACTATTTATTTGCTAGTAGATAACCATTATTTCCTACTTCTATTTTTCTCTCTTTCTAAAATGGTACATTGACTATGTTTTTTGTATTAATATAGACCGTTTGTCGTGTACCCGTTGACCTCATTTCAATGTATAGTTTTACATTTTACATGTTGCCTAAGCAAGCAAGATTCATCAAATGAAAACAAAACAACAAAAACCTCTTAGTCACATATACTAGCTTTGTTCAAACGAAAAAAGTTTTATTAAAATAAACCATTGGTTGCGGAAACTAGTAAGCGGAAAAAACTCATCCGGTGTAACAAATTCTTATTCATAATTCAAAAAATCTGATGCCCTCCCCATCGTTCATGTAGACTTCAAATCATAATTCTTAGATAATTATGAAATTCTTAAATGAATTAACATAGAAAATAATCTAAGGACATAAAAAAAAATACATTATACAACAATATAAAGTAATGAATAAAACCTTATGCACACCATCCATCAAAACCCTTCCTAATTTTTCACTTTCAAGAATTTTGACCTAAGAACCCAATTTCAATTAATTTTGCATAAAGTTCTTAAACGGATAGTTCTGACATGAAATTAGATATATTTTAAAGCATATTGTAAATACAATTTATCCAAAATAGCTTAATCAAATAAAACCAACAATTCTAGAAATAACCGGATCACAAATCTAATTTTAAGAAATTAGATTTGTCTAACATAATTAACCATTCCAAATCACTTATACAACATATATATATATACATAATTAAATAATTAATTTATCTTATCATAAACTAATTCATCAAAAATTAATCAAAACAAAAGTTAGGGTTTAGGTATTTATACCAAATAAATTACTTCAAAATTGGAGGGGATGAGGGTTACTAGAGCTTTGCTAGTGGTCAAGGACCACTCTCTACTGCTGAGCGAAGCTGGAGGAGGTCGACCAGTGGTGTGCCACTATTGTATTTGTGCATTGCTACCTAATGCTGCTCCATTGATGGTCGTTGCTGTAGCGTTGGGCAATGATGGCAATGAGAGGAGTTGTGGTGTCATCGACCGGCAATGGCTTGTGTGGTGGTGTGGCCTAGGTCGAAGGGGATGGAGCCTGAGATGGTCAGGGTTAATCGTGTGTTGTTTTACGTGGTTGAGGCCTCGATTGATTGTTTGGTGTTTGGTGGGAAAGAAGATAAATGAAAGAGATGGGAATGAGAGATGAGGGAAGGGTCCAACCGAGCGGGAATTTTTTTTGTTAAATTAAGAAGTTAATAAAGTGGTTTTTTCCATTATATTTTGCTTTTTTTAATAAAAAATAAAGAATTTTAAGTTTTTTTAATTACATCTTAATTACCTATTTTTTAGAATTTATATATATATATATAAGACGTAAAAGGTTTTAGCGACCAAAAAATTTAATGAGTAATGACAAATTATTACATCGTTCATAATAGATATACCAATAACAAAGATTTTTTATAGTGATTGTTAATAATATATCAATAGTGATAAAAAAAATGGTCACTAAATTAGTCATTAGTCCATCGATTTCTTATAGTGTTAAATGAGTCTAAAAATAAGGACCGAGCTTGGCTCATTTAGCTAAATAAATTATTCAAGGCTAAAAATCTAGTGAGTCAAATTTCCTCATTTACACCCCTATTGGGAAGTGCATCAAACAATTTCATTCATTTAAGAATAGTGATTAGAAGCATTTTACCCTAGGAGGTAATGGTTTTGTTCCATTGGACAATAATAATGGTCAAGTGTGTTTTGCTTTGGGAGTTATTTTAGTGTGTTCCACCGAATTAAGAATAATAGGGTTCTAAATTCAATGTAATTAAGAAATGGATTGTGTTTATACCTAAAAATGGAACTCTAATTCAGATCTTCTCTTACATCGTATCATGTAAAATCAATGCATGTTCATTCTTGCATATGACCTTATGTAATTTATGTAACCTTGTTATGATTATATTGTTCTTTTACCCAGTATATAGTGTACTCATCATCTTTCTCATGTGTAATTCCCATAAGAACGAAACCAGACGCTTTTGTGTAGGTCGATGATGACTTTGTTTCTTATGATATTTTTCTTGGGGAGGAATGATCATATTATCTTTGGGATTGAATATAGAATCATGCTATCAGGTTATTAGTTTTTTTTTATACCATTTTTAGACTCTTAGTTCCATAGAATCCCTTTTTTTGTATTTTGATAGTGTAGTCCTAATTATTTTATCCCATTCATTGTTTTTCATATTTTAAGTCCTAATTATTTTACCTTGTATTCAATGTAAGGATGATAGGTTAAGTAAGAATAATGTCGAGTATGACTATAACACCCAACTATATTTTTTTTATTATACCTCTGCTAAAATTAAAAAATTTAGTAGTAAATTTTGAGGTGTTTTACTTATCGACTTCCAATGAACCAGTCCACTAGTAGGTCAAAACCAGTCGACTGGTTAATCAACAAAATGGTTTTGTTTCGGACAAGTTGGTTGGTTCTACTAGGTGAAACATAATTCAAATATATACATATTTTCAACCAAAATTTAAACACTTCCATAACTCATGAAACTTCTTAGAAATCACACCTAACATCAATACTTCATAAACCCACACCCAAACCAATAAATTTCATATTAATCACGTCACACACAACTCCATGGTTTCTCATTCAAAAAACCAAACCTATCATCCTCCTAATGTCATTTTCATGCTTTTTTAACCACTTCAAACATACTTGTAACATCATTAAAATCATAACAATTGTAACACCCCAAAATTCACTATTTTTTTTCTTTTTAAAACATAAGCACTTAAATTAAAACCTATAAACTCTGTGGATGTTACCGTCACACTTAGTACCAGACCGGTTCACTTCAACTTAAATACCCTAGAATTAATTCTTTCGAAAATTTTCTTTAAATAAGGATTATTGGGGAATTAATTTAATTTATTGTTCTAGTAGATTGAGAGGGATTATGTAGGGCAAATTAATAAAAAAAAATTAAATATTTTATAAAGGAGGAATTTTTTTTAGGGCCCTAAATTAGCCAAAAAGGAGGTTTAATATTTTATTTAAATATTTAGATATTCTTACTCTAGGTGCCCAAAGGAAAATACTCCAAATATTTATGTAAAATAAAATAAATATATATATATATATAACATAAATAATTATTTACCTCCTTTCTTTCCTTTTTCTTTTTCTTCCTTACCCTTTTCCTCGTCGATTGGGCCAACCCGCGGCCCAACCCCTACCCCTTCCTTCCTTCCCCTTCCCCGCGTCCCAATGTTGTTTGGCCCCCTTCCCATAATCGCAACGCAGCATTTCATCCCTCAATTCGCTGAGACGCCGCGTTGCGCTAAGTAACGAAATAGCCGTTGCCAAGCGGGCAACGCGACGCAGCGCTCTGTCCCCCATACCATTAAAATGCCGCATTTCGTTTTAAAATCTTTTAAACGCCGCCGAACCGGCTGGTCCCCCCTTCTTTTCCTTTTCCCCCTGGACCGCCGGTCCCCCCCTCCTTTCCCCTTCCTTCTTCTTCCCCGCGTAGCCGCCAACCTGCACCCCTGCGCACGCCGGCCACCTCTGCACTGCCGGCTTTCCTTCCCTACCCCTCTCCCTGTTGTTTCCTTCCTATTTTCGACCCCAACAAGTCCCTCTCTCCCCTTCCCGCGTGCCCATCTCTTTCCCTTTTCTTCTCCCCCTTCCCCAACCTAACCTGCCATGGCAGGACCTGCACTGCCTACCACCGGTCGGCCACCTGCGCACCTGCCCCGCTCGTCCCTTTCTTCCCTTGTCGTTTTTCCCTCCCAATTGCCTATAAATACCCCCCATTGGCAGCCATAATCAGCTCCCTCCTTCAATTTTGCCCCGAAACCCTACCTCTCCTCCGCCTCAAAAAGACGGGCTTTCCGCCGCCACCGCTGCCCACCGTTATCATCCTTGCACCTCCCTCGACGAAACCAAGCCACCACCATCCTCCACCTTGCCCTGCACGTGCCGCCCTAGCCGTGCTAAGTTCCCATCCCGAAACCACCACCTTTAGCCATCGCCGCCCCTTACACCGCCTTCCGCCACCAATTCCGCCTCCACCAACACCTCCACCACCCTCCAAAAAGTCCAACAGACCCTCCCCTACCTTCCCACAACTCCATCTTCCCCTGCCTCCCTCTCCTCCTTCCTCCCCTATCTTCCACCTCTCTCCACCACCCTCGGCTGCCGCGCCAACCATCGCGCGCCGCCACCCCTTGCCACGCCACCACCCTCACTCCACTCCCCTTCACCTACTGTTTCTTTCCCCACCTCAAACTTCTCCTTTTCCCCTCCCATCTAACCACCACTTCCATCTTTTCCTCTCTTCTCCTCCTCCACCACCGCCGGCGGACCACCACCGACCTTAGGTGGTTTCCAACTTACCCAAACCCTAATATCTCCTTTCTATAACTGTTATTAATTTTTAACTACTATTAATGATATTATACTTAATATTATCATTATTATTATTACTTTCATTATTATTATTATTACTATTATTATCATTATTATTATTATTATTATTATTATTATCATTATTCTATTACTACTGCTAATGATATTATCATTATTATTATTACCAACAACTTAGTGTTAATATAGTTACCTCCTTTGTTATTATTATTATTATCATTACTATTATTACTATTTCTCAACCTAACCTTATGATTTTCCTAACCAATAATACTATTATCATTAATAATGGTCTAAGACTTTAGGGTTAATGTTATTAAGACTTCCCTCATTTACTATTATTGCCACTATTAACCTCACTATTATTTTTACTAATAATACTAACGCTAGCCATGGTTTATTATTGTCTTTATCTTTACTATTATTATTATTATTCCTATTATTGTGACCAAAAATATTTGAACCCTTATATTATTACTATTCAAAAACATACAACTTTTATCATTATCATCTTTAGGAATACTTTACTTGTTGGTATTTGTAATTAGTATATTATTATTTTAACCCTAACACTATTAATAGACTTGGCCTTAAAACGCTAGGGTTTCTATCACTAGACATTAGTGTCACTATTTTATTAATACTAACACTGTTTTCCTATAGCTAGCATAAACCCTATTACTACAATATTAGAACTAATGGGTTTAATAAAATAAGTGTAACAATAAGTATCAAAAATAAATATATTTTGACTACTAATATTTAGTATACTAATCCTAAGGTAAAAACCCTAGTTTTTGTATAATACCCTCTTTAATAATAAGAACCTTAATCCTAAACTAGAATAAACGGTTGATGATACTTTCAAGGGAAACTAATACTTAGCATTTTTCCCCTTTTATAGGTAACCCCGACCAAATCCCTAAGGAGTTAGAGTAGCGTGCTCCAAGCCCAGTGTCGCCTTAGGTAAGGACGTAACTAAGGCCTTTGGTGTGTCTATATGTATTATGTGTTTCACATGCTACGTACCCTACGTTTATCATTATCAATTATGTTGTGTGTGCATGACATGGAGATGAAGTGTGTGTGGTATGTTTACATGGCATGTGTATTATGTATATGTGATGATATGTATCGTGATCCTATAAGACATGCATGTGAGGGAGTTGATGTGTTTTGTGTGGGAGAAAGGATTAAAAGGGAGGATGGGGAAGGAGATTGACCAAGGGAGGTGAGTTGATCTAATTATTTTAATGAATCATGAGTGGAAGAATAAAATGAGAATTCTAGGGTTCGTGTGGGAAACTCTGATTTATGATTTTTATGGTTTTACGTGGGAGAGTTTAATTTATGGTTGTGTGGTGGTATTAGGATTTGTATGGTGGTATTAATGTTTGCATGGTGGTATTATGGTTGGTATGGTGGTATTAGGGTTTACATGGTGGTATTAGGGTTTGCATGGTGGTATTATGGTTGGTGTGGTGGTATTAGGGTTTGCATGGTGGTATTAGGGTTTGTATGGTGGTATTAATGATTGCATGGTGGTATTAATGGCTTATGGTGGTATTAGGGTTTGCATGGCGGCGTTATGGTTTGTGTGGTGGTATTAATGTTTGTATGGTGGTATTAGGGTTTGCATGGTGGAGTTAAGGTTTTGCATGGGCGTTAATGGTTGTATGGGATTTAAGGTTTGTGTGAAAAGTTCAAGAGGTTGCATAGGATGTGTAACGTTTGCATGAGAGCAAAATTTACGTATGACAGGTCGATTTGGGATGTAAGGAAGGTAATGCAAGCATTATTTGGGTGTTTAACTGTTTTGGACGGAGAATAGTACGTGAAGTAGTATAAGGGTATGGAGGAGACAGAATTAGGGTTTGGAGTGATTAACTCTGGGTCGTTGTGATTAAGTAGGGTTGGAGTAACTAATCGTGATTTGTTGAGGATAATTTAAGGTTTGGGATGGCTAAGTATGGTTGTTATGGTAAAATAGGGTTAAGAGTGGTTAACCACGGTTTGGTGTAGACAATTAGGGTTGGTTATGGCTGCTTAGAGTTGTTTGGTGTTATCATGTGTATTTATTGATTAAAGTGTAGTTATGAATGTGGAATTGTATTATTTGTGATGCGTAAAGTATAAAGAGAATGATTTATGCATATCAAGGGTGAAAATCTTTTGAATAAGATATGTTAAGACACTAACCACTTACAGAGGCAGATGTTGAGCCGGACCCAGACCAGTCCACCGGCAAATAATAGTGGCAGGGTATGTTACCCTCATGATCAATCCACCGACTATAATAGTGGCAGGGCATGGCCCTCGTGACCGTTCCACCGGCTATAATAGTGGGGGATTCCGTGCTCAACAAACTAATCAGAATAATGATAAGACATAGGAAAGATACAAACTTTTACAGTGGAACACCTTGTGAGTCGGGGCCAGACCGATCCACCGGCAAATAATAGTGGCAGGGTACGTTACCCTCGTGACTGGTCCACCGACTATAATAGTGGCAGGACATGGCCCTCGTGATGGGTCCACCGGCTATAATAGTGGTAGGGCATGGCCCTCGTGACCGTTCCACCGGCTATAATAGTGGGGTTCCCGCACTCACATGGACTATTAAATAATATGTGTGGAATGAACATATTATTAATGAGAATAAAGAATAAGTCACCAGAAAAGTATTCAGGCCTTATCTTGCGGGTTATCGCATGTTGTCTATATGATTGTGCTATGTATGCTATGTGGTATAATTGTATGCTTGGCCTTGGCGCACCTACGCCCTTACTCAGTATTGGACCCGTACTAATACTACCTTGATTGACTGGGTCCTGTGATGATCCACCAATGGTGGGGAGCAGACCTCCTATGCAGGTTTGATCGGTTACTAATTTGGGGTGGAAGGCTTGACTTGAGTGAGTAGGCGGTCCGGATATTGGTCCCTTGGGATTTGTTTTATTTAGCTATATTTTGTACTATGCTTCTTGTTTCGAAACCGTACTCTTAAGTTATATTCTTAAACAATATCATAACTATTGTTGACTCGTGTTTTCGTGAATGATCTATGCTAACTATGAACCTATATTTTGATGATTCTTACTTAACGATTGTTTAGTTTAGCCTTAGCACTTAGTATCGAAACGGTGGGTGTGAACCGGTCTGGTACTAAGTGTGGCGGTAACACCCCTAAGTTTACGGTTTTAATTCTTTCGCTTCCGCTAAACCTTTTGACTTAAACGAAATTTTTCAGTAGTAAATTTAGGGGTGTTACATCAACTGTTCCAATACCAAGTGCTAAGGCTAAGGAAAGATTATCGTCAAACTTAAACCAAGAGTTTATAAAAAGAACTCGAAAGAACATAACATAGAAATCAAAGTACGCCTAAAAGTTTACAATATAAAGGAGTACATTCAATCATAAGATAGGAATTAGAGTGCATAATCAAAGTTCCTAAAAAGGAAATAAGATTACCAAAAGGAAAAGATAAATTCAGGAAACTCAAAACATAATTAGAAAATCAAATAAGGGAAGTCAAATACAAAAATAAATAACATAAAGAAATAGAATATCATAAGGAGAGAATCCAACCATCACTCCTAATCAACGAGCCAAGCACATGCTCAACATTCAACCTCGCCTGATGCCTCATGAACATCGAAGGCATCAAAATATGCATCACCCACCTTTACAAAGTCAGAGGGGCCTTTTGCTAGTGGGAATGAGTAGCACCCATAAAAAAGGTGATCAGTACGCTACGTAAAAAATAAGGTAACCGTGCACTAAGGCCAACACATATAAGCACATAATTCCAATAAAATAATAAAGCAGTATACGATCACTTCAGATAAATACACAAATAAAGGCCAATTATAGTTCGAATTAAATGATTAATTAATTTTTTATCGATACTCACTTCACACCATACTTCTTATCAAATCCACACGAGTACGGGAACACCATTATTTTAGCTGGTGGATCGATCTCCAGGGCACCCTGGAACCTAGCCAATATTATAGCCTGTGGATCGTTCACTTATAGGGTAACATACCCTAACCACTATTATACGCCAATGAATCGTTCTGGCCCCTGCTCGCATGGTGTTCCACTGTAATTACTTAATGTATTTTATGTGTCTTAGCAAACTCATGGTTTGGTTTATTGAGCTCGGGATCCCCTACTATTATGACCGGTGGATCATCACACAGAGGGCAACATGCCTGAACCACTATTTTATGCCCGTGGATCGGTCTCCAGGGCGCCTAGCCACTATTATGCTGGTGGATTGGTATGGGTTAGGCTCAATAATCTTTCACATTATATGATTAATTTCTTAAGTATCTTATTCAGAATTTTTAACTTTAGACATGCATGACCAACTCCCTCTATGCTTATCTTTCAGAAAGAACCCGTCCCACATCATAAGAAGCAGGTAACTCCTAACTTGGCCCAAAAACCTTTCCTCCATACTCTAACTCACACTAGAAGTCCAACTCCTATGTATGTGGGTCAAGACCCACTACTATACACCTCCAAGTCCACTCATTACCTTATTCTAGGGTTTTCTCTAGAAACCCTAATTTTAGGCTGACATGGCCCATACTACTCCACCTCACACGACCTAAACTATTTTAACACTAAACACATCAAAAACCATAGATCCTACCCTCATCATTTCACCTTACTCACCAAGTCCACATGTGATCACGAAAACCCTAACTGGTCACACCAAACCCTAGCTTCCTTATTTCCACACATCACCCCTCCATTTCTCACATTCCACTTGACAATTTCTATCCTCCTCTCGTACTCCACTCACCCTCATTTATTTCTCCTTTTTACCACCTTCTCATATTAGGGTTTTTCCCCCCAAACCCTAGATCGATCTCCTATGTACCCTTATATTGTACCACGTATTATTTTTCACCAAAAGCCTCCAAACACTCAAACAACTCTTCCATTACCTTCCTCACACCCCAAGTCAACTTTTCATATGTAAATTTCACTCCCATGCAAACTTTACATATCCCATGCAACCTTTCAAACTTTTCATGCAAAGCCCTAAAACTCCCCACATGAAATCCTATATTCACCCATGCAAAACCCTAGATTCCTCCATGCACAACCCTAGATTCCTCCCATGTACGGCCATAGATTCTCCCATGCATGACCATAGATTCTCTCATACAAAACTCTAGATTATTTCATATGAAACTCTAGATTCTTCCATACAAAACCATAGATTCGATTCCCCCATTCCTTCATTTTACTTTCACCCCCTATTATTCTTTCGCTAATGGATCACTAAAATAATTAGGTCAACTTACTCCCCTTTGGTCAAATTCCCCATTTTCCTTTTTCATCCTTTCCCCCACAAAACACCACATTTAACATCCTTACATGCATGTATAAAGGATCACAACACAATACATCACATTCCACAACTTTTCACCATATATACATATCAACATATATAATAAAAAGGCACATAATCATACCTTAACTCCAAGTTGCTCCATACATAAAATAGTCAACTAATAGGACATGATATACAACACAATATTATGCAAGGCATCCAAGGCATATAATACACGTAGTACAAATAAGGCATTAGCTATACCTTACCTAAAATGATATCGGTCTTGGAGCACGCTCCTACGCCTCCTTAGGGCTTTGACTGGTCTCACCTATATGAGGAAAAGGTTAAAGATTAGGTTTCCTCCTACCAAAAATACTATTATTTCCTAATTTAATCTAAGGTTAGGGTTTTAGATAAAATAATAATATAACAATAATAATAACATTAACTAATTACTAATTTTGCTAAAGATATAAGAAATAATAGTAATATTGTAAAATTTGATAATATAAGGTTTGAAGATTTAACTCTAACAATAATAATAATAATAATAATAATAATAATAATAATAATAATAATAATAATAATAATAATATGAACAACAACAACAACAACAACAACAACAATATGGTTTGAAATAAATGGTGGAATAAGTGATTCGACCCTTCGCCAAAATAACACTAATAATAATAATATTAACATTAATAATAAAAAATAGTAGTAGTAGTAGTAGTAGTAGTAGTAGTAGTAGTAGTAGTAGTAGTAGTAGTAGTAGTAGTAGTAGTAGTAGTAATAATAATAATAATAATAATAATAATAATAATAATAATAATAATAATAATAATAATAATAATAATGAAACAATAATAGTAATTATGAAATAATAATAATAATAGTATAAATAGAAAATAAAGTAAAGTAGGGTTTCAACCCTACTTTGAAATAATTATAACACTATTAATGATGATGATAATAATAATAATAATAATAATAATAATAATAATAATAATAACCCATAATAATGATATTAATACTAATAATAATAATGATAATATAACTGAACTAAAACAAAACAGGGCTTCGACCCTCAATAAAAATAATAACATGAGTAATAATAATAATAATATATTCAAAATAATGTAAATATAAACAAATAAAATAAATAAAGCTTGTATAAATAAGGTAAAGGTTGAGAGGGTTTAGGGTTCCACCTTGAGTTGGTGGTGACAAGTGGCACCGGCCGTGGTCGGAAAAAGAGTTGAATGCTGGAAAAAGGAGAGGAAGAATGAGGGTGGGAGTTGGGGTGTTTACAATGGCTTAGATGGAGAGGAGTAGAATGAGGGTGGCAATGCATCCAAAGGTGGCGGCGTACGATGGCGGTAGTGGTGGCCAAAAGTGGAAGAAGGAGAGAAATAGATGAGGAGAGAGAGGAAGAGAAAAAGAAAAGTAAAGAAAGGTAGAGGAGGGTCTGTAGGTGTTTTTGGGAGGTGTAGGAGGCAATGGTTTTGGTGGTAATGGTAGTGGACAGTGGTGCAAATGGTGGCAGGGGCGGAGGAGTGGTTGATCAAGAAGAAAACTTTGTACGGTAGGGGTGGCTTGTGCCGGTGGCGTTGGCGTTGGCCGACGATGACGAAAATGGTATCTAAAAAGGCAGTGGCGCAAAGGGGAAATTTTTTCTAGGTTTGAAACAAAAACTCAATCCATGATGGTTATGGGGGTATTTATTAGGCAAATGAAGTGGATGAAGTTAGAGGGGAGACAAAAGAATATGGTAGGTGGGTGAGGCTCACCGGCCAGTGCTGGCAGCCGACGCACGATCAATCATGGCAGGTTTCGTGGCCTGCAATTGACCAAGGATGAGAGAAAAACGTGCAAGAAGAGGGGAGAAGTGGTTGGGCGAAATGGTCAACGAATTAGCAGGGAAGAGGGGGGAAATGGCCGGTCAAACAGCGAGTTAGCGCGGCAAAATTTTTGGTTGTTGCAAGTCAACAGAAGGAAGGAGAAGAAGGAGGAAGAAGAAGGTGGAGGGCATGCGCGTGGACCGGGCCGTTAGGAAGAAAAGAAAAGAAAGGAAAACCATTTGGGCGATGAGTTAAAAAAAATGACGAGACGTGGCATCCTGGACTGGGTTGCGCCAAAGAAGAAAAGAGGAGGAAAGGAAATGGGTCGCGGGAAGCCCAAGTTGGGGTAAGGAGGAAGAAAAAAAGAAAAGAAAGGAGAGAAAGGAGAGAAAAAGGAAGAAAAAGAAAAGAACGAAGGAAAGAAAAGGAAAAAGAAAATAGGGGGGTTGGGATAATTAAAATAATTTGAATATTTGGAATATTTAAAAATAATAATGTTTAAATAAAATAATATTTAATTTCCTTTTTAGACTAATTTAGGATTTTTGAAAGATTTTTCATAAATTCCATTTTAATTAGTAAAGTACCCAAAATTTTCTAATAAAAATATTTATTATTTTCTTCTTGATTTGACCTAATTAATTCCTTTTTATTTTAGTAAAAATAATTTATTTAATTAATTTTCCTACTAAATTCTTATTCAACTAAAATTCTTAAAATTAGGTATTGGGGCATTTCAAAAATGAAAAGAATTACTGCATAACACATCATTCTATATCTTCAAGGTCCGACCAAGTTTACCTATTTAGCAAGTATTCAAGCAAAGAATGTCACTCCTAAATGCTACTCCATCCTTATGATTCTTGCTCGTCTAATCAAGAATAGGAAAAAATCATTCAACAAAGGCATTTATAGCTTAAAATAAAATAAAATAAAAGAGAGAGGAAAAGAAAGGAAGAGGGAAACTAAGGGAAGAACAATTGGAGGTTTCTTACAAGGGAAGATCAAGCCTACAATGTGGGTTTGTTAAGGATTTAGTTGAGTACAAATGAGAGAGAAGAGGTTTGATTTGGGGTCAAGAAGCAAGGAGAAAAGGGCAGGGTTGTTACTTGAGTGAAGAGAAGAAAATGGATAATTAGTTTATATTTTTAAATTTATTGTCCTTTAAAAATTAAAATTATACAAATTTTTTTTATCGGATATTATAATTGGAGCCATATTTTTATAATTTTTCTAAAAATTATAATCCTAAGATCCAAGATTGAGGACCCGCGTCGGTGCTATGCAAAATTTTGATCTCAATAACTTTGATCTGACATAAGTTAATTAGCTCAATACAAACAGACCGAAAGGGTCAACCAACGGGGATCCCGCGGCGCGCCTAATAATCTTGCTGCCAGTTACATCATTGATGTTATCACCAGCAAATTAAACGGGTCTAGTAAACCGAAGAAATAATCAGTTAATTAATACACAAAAGAATAATACGCCGCTGCTGCTGCTCTTGAAACGTTCAATGCGTGACGACGTGCCAGGAGTTGAGCGTATGGTAGGACTGGTAGATATCGGTCACACATGATCCGACGCCAGTACAGTAAGCGTGTGATTATGCGCTTTGAATTTCAGGAATAAATAGGGGTGTAAAATATGGAGGCGCTGGATTGTTCGCGAAGTTGATGGTTCTTCCGTGAAAGTGAACTGGAGAACTCTGAGCTGAACCGGAGAAGTTAAAATTAGTTCTAAAGTAATGTTTTTTTTTTCTTTCGATTTACGAAAATGTTTTTTAAGATAGTAGATAACATTATATAAATTATTCATAATTATTAACAGTAAGTTAAATCTTTTTCATAAAACATTGCTCTCTTTATTTTATAATTATAAGGATCATCAGTTTTCTAATTATGTTTGATGATATAAGTCATTTTATAAAAAAAAATTATTAATAATCAAATATTTTATTTTTAATTTTAATATTATATTATTTTCCTTTTTTAACCGAATAAGGTATAAAGTAACGTTATTTATCACGATGGTCATATAATTAATTTTCTCACGTTGAATGGATATAATTTGTAAATTTCACCGGTATCGATGCGTAGGCCAGTTGAGAGAGAGAGTGTGTGGGTGTGTGAAAAAGTTGTCCATGACTATCGTGTAATTGATGCCCGGAAGTATCCAACTATAGTGCAAAAGGAGGAGACAACTTTACTTTCTTATTATTATAACACGATCGATACGCATACAACCACATCTGCCTGTTTATAAGCTAGCAACAAGCAGAATATCGTACCGTAAACGCCACAAAAAAACAAAGAATTATATCTACCTAGATCCTCTAATATTGACCTGTAGACTAACATCCACTCCTAAACCAAGACTAGGAACAATACACCAATAATTGCTGGGGACGACTTCCATGAATCTTATCATCATTCTCGTATTCTTGATGAGTGAGTTCTAGAAGAGTCCGATACTATAGCTCACCTTTGTCGTTCTATTTTAATTAATTTCACGCCCAATAGAAATATTAAAAAAGATATTATCTCACAAAAATATTTTAAAAGACATTATCACATCTTATCATAACATGCGACCGTCTTCTCTTTATCTGTCTATATCATATTTGGTTTAGACTCTTGTTTATTTACCTTTGCCGCAGACGATGTGTTAATCTTACTCTATTCTAATTTTTAATTTTAGATAGAATTTTAAAGGTATAGAATCATAGTAGGATTGAATGGTTATTTATAATAGTAGTAAAATCTTACAAGCTTATATAATAGACTTAAAACAAGAGACAGATTGTCTAGGTTGTAAATTATTAGCACAAGGGAGGTAGAATGTCCTTTTTGTGAGTTGGAGCAAGAATCGATTAACCATATTTTTCTACACTGTACCATGACGGAGAAGGTTTGGTACGAGATTTGTGATTGGGTTAGTTGTTCCTAGGTGATTCCAAGATCAGTTGAGGAAAACACCATTGCTTGGCCAGGAGGCGGAAGTAAGGGGTTGAAGGGGAAAATTTGGCAAGCAACTTTCTTTACAATTATAGGAACCATTTGGAAATTCAAAATAAGATTGTGTTTGATAATCAATAAGTGTACATTAGGTGGATGTTTATGCTCATCAAACTGATGATTGTCTTTTGGATTAAGAATAGTAGAAAGAAATTCTCGTATAGAATCGAGGATGTGGTATATAACGTGTAAGCTCTTTTGATAGTATGAACGTATTTTAACTCTTATTGATTCATTTTTAGCTTCTATTCTACAAGTTGATGTATACGTGATATTAAAAGCTATATACTTTTTTATAATTTCACCTATCAATATATATATTACAGCGTTCTACGATGTCTTAAAATTTGATGTTATTTTTCTCTTGTTCTCATAATTTTTCCTCAATAATCTTTTACTCTTTACCTCTTGTATTTAGCTAAATACTATGTAGCAAACACAAGAAACTCCAAAAGAAAGCATAAGAAACATATGATCAAGACAAATAAAGTCAATTGTTGAAGCAACGTGTTGATAAAATATCTCACCGTATGCATAGCAACATTGTAAAATAATTGCCCAACAATCGGCTATACGTGCTCGTTCCGTCGAGGAAGATCGGAGTGGAAAAAATATCCCCACGTCTCTCTCGTATATTTCATTTGAAGGGGAAGAAAACATTATGCAGCGAGTAAATCAGGATTAGTACATTTTCTCCATACCAAAGGAGCAGTAACGGGTCTAGCAAATTCATCAAGCTGCAAAATTTTCAAACGAGAAGGCACCGAGTGTTGAGCAAATAATAGCTACCTCATAACAAACTCAAGATCGCAGTCATCGTCACACCGTAAATATAAAGTAGGTGTAACGCTATGGGCGACGAAACTTCCAAACGGCGTTTTCTGATCATTTATGAGGGCGAATACTTCCGACGTATTTGAAGGGATTGAATGGTAGGAATTCCTGATTCCCACGTCCACAAACAGCTTTTTTATTTCTTCTACATTACTAGTGTGCTTACGGGGAAGGGAAGGGGGGCACCAAGCTGAAAGCCTTATTCGAAAGAAAAAAATGAAATAAAGGACGGAACAAATAAAACTTTTCTGTCAGATGATATCGACGCATGAGCCAATGATAATGCACTGGTCCTGTAATTATTGTCGTCTTTACCTCAGACTCGGGAAAAAAGGTGTGGACCGGTCGATCGCTGAAGTACATTTTGTCCGTGGCCGTCGGGCTGTGGAAAATAGAGATATTATATATAAAATTGAAAGACGTTGTTTTTTTTTTGGCGGGTGGGGCTCGCTGTGAAATAAAAATAATCCCGCGCACTTTATTCCCTGCTGGACGTAAATTATTTATCCCTCTCCCTTCCTGATTATCTAAACGCATGGAAGACGGATGCTTCACATGTCCTAAGTCCCCGGAGCGTTTCGGGACAGAACGTCATTTGAAACGGCGACGCGCCACACTTTGTGACCGAAATGCAGAAACGTTTTCTCTGAGTTAAAATATTATTAACATGAATAAAGCGTCGACGGACGGACACGGCTGCCGGCCATACTCGTTTTTCTACTGGTGGTTCTCAAAACAACGTCGCGGCCGGGGGAAAATCAAAATGAGATGAAGCAAAGGAGAGAATGGAGCGAGGCAACACCTAACACGGCGGTGGTTAATTGTGCGCCAGACACCGGAAAAGATCGAAGCCATATCTCTATTTTCTGTAGTCAAATCGAATGACACGTGGGAAGTGAGAAAGAGAAAATAGAGAAAGAGATGAATGGTATTTGGTATGACCACGTCCAACATCCAATTTTATTTTAGTGAACATGACCAACTCTATTTTTTTTAAAAAGATTTTATAAATTGGATTATTTTTACGGTGGACTCTCAAAAATAAAAATGTATCCCTATATTTCTATATTAAAAAAAAAACTCTCTACGAATATAAAAGCATATTGTTACACTTTTGGCTTACGCAAGGCGAAAATATTATGTAAAATAGTATTATAATTTTTACCGACTAAAATAATATTTCATCACTCATATTAACGATATTTTATCATTACTATTACTAATATTTTACCATTATTATTATTATTATTATGGTATTAGTTAGTTGTAAAATTGATTGGTTCATCTTTGAACTAATGCCTCGCCATTATTACCGAATTTGTTTCACTATTATTATACTGAGATTTCACCCTTTTTTTTCCTCATATTTCATAATTGTTGAACTGATATTCACTATTATATACAACTATGTGTCTTTTCATTGTGGTTTCTATGTTTCATTATAGTTACGTTCATATTTCACGATAGATGTTTTCATGTTCCACCATATTTACTGTTATTTTTTATCGATGTTAGTTGTAATTTTCTTCGTATAACTAACTTGTTATGTTTTACCACTATTATATTATACTTCATCACTATTTTCCACCATAGTTCTTTTATCAAAAGTAAAACAATATAGATCTCTATTTATAGAGGAAAAAAATCTCAAAATTAATGTGACATAATTTTTCTTCTTCTAATTCTATTGAAAAATATTTTCATATTTAAAAATATTATTGTCATCATGATATCAACGGATTATGCAATGCACACATTACAATCTAGTGGATTGGTTTGAGAAATAGACCGAGAAAAAATAATTAAAAACGGATAAATCAATCGACTTGAATGGAAAAACCAATTAATTAATTATAAGCATAACTAGCTGGCTAGTATAGGTCGAGTCTAAATGCTAGAAAATCCAATTAACTAATTGACTGGAGGGTCGGAACAAACTAGTTTTTTCCAAACCAATTGACTAGTTCTACTAGGCAAACTGCATTTAAAAATTTCATACTTCCAACTTAAGCCAAAATACACCCATATGCCAAATTTTATGAAAAATTTTAAACATTAAACATGTCCTTAATACTTCACATCACAACACTTAATCCATCAAAATATTCATAATCCATGCTTTATCTGAACAACATATTTTCTCACGAAAGTCAAACCAATACCTGTCTAGCTCATATAAATATTTCCATATATACTTCAAACACTCAAGCATGCTCCTGATCATAAGGCATTCATAGATTCATGTTATAAAACAACCAAACACACAACACATTAATTATGCATCTAGAGGGTCTAGCTAAATATACATAATAAGCACATCTTCAAGCAAGAAGAACAAACTAGAATGCTACTCTAACCTCCTAATCAAGAATAAGAGAAAACATGTATCAAAGCATTTAGAGCTTAAAAACATAAATAAATAGGAAAAATAAGAGGGTAGAAGGAGAAGCTCAAGAGGGAAGAGAAAAAGAATAATGCTTGGGTTAAAGGGATAACAGAGCGCTTCAATGTGTTCCAAGGGATCAATTGAGAAAGGAAACGATAATGAAGAAGGTTTGGTTGAGCATAACAATTAACAAGACACGGGAACAAAAGAGGGCAAACACATTTGAGTGTGAGAAGAAGAGTGCAAAAAGTGAGGCTATGGCATGTAAGACACAACCGGGGGCTAAGAAGATTCTTATATTAGTTGAAGAGGGGAGCCAAAAGTGGTATATGGGCTATAAAAAGGGATATGTCGTGCAACCACAAGGATGGAAGGCATGTAAGAGAAAATCAAGGGAAAATGTGGAAAAAAGATATAAAAAAGGTATATTTTAATATGGGAATCATGTCAAACAAGGTTAAATATAAAGATTAATTTGTAATGAGAGTTTAAAAATCTCTAAAAATCATTTGTAATAAAGATGCTAGGTAAAGGATTAGAATATATTCAGGTTAAAATTGTAATAAAGATCATGAGTTCTAATAAAACCAGTTGACTGATTCTAGTGTACCAATTGACATGTTCATCACTTTAAAATTCATTTTAAATTTTATTTTTCATTATCAATTATACTAAAAATACTTTTTATACTCAGGACATTACAGTTAGTATATAATGAATCTTGTTAGGCTTGACTTAGGTTCTTCAAATCAACCTTTAATTATGAGTATCGTTGTAGATGGATCACGAAAGCTCCATTAAATATTCATGGAAGCTATTTTTTTTATTAAAGATATAAAAGAGTAATAGTTAAGATTAAACAAGAGAAAATGAAAGCACTGCATTATACGGTGGTTGTATTGTGTTGATTATATTTTGATTCATCAAAATTTGAGTTTTTGGTGATGAATTAATCATTCAAAGCTATTTTTATCTAACTTTAAAGGGCAATGACTTTTTTTAGTTTAGTTTTCTATATTCTATAGATTGTTAGGAGAGAAAAAAAAAGGCAAGGGAAAAGAATGGACGAATGTAAAAAAGGAAAATATATATTAACATATTGCAAGAACGAAGTGACCATAGTGTGGGGTGAGGCATGTCAAAACACTTAAAACTAATATTATGGTTAACCTCAAAAATTAGTATTAAATGAAAGGAGTGCATTTATAGCTATCAATTCTCATCGAAACATTTAGTTATCAATAGGTATGTCATCAACTCATATAAGTATCTTACTTTATCCAAATATTAAAATATCATTAAAATAGTTTGAGTATGAAAAATAAATAAATTTCAAAAACTTATAACTAACTAAAGCTATATATTTTAATACTATATCATTGAAATACTTAACAAATATCAAATACTTTTACCAATCATAATTGTCTCTAGTTCGCTATAAAAAAAATTAAATCATTTTTTAAATACTAGTTCAAACTTTTAGATGTGCATTTTTTTAGCATCTCTAGTCTAATGTATGAGTATAATTAAATAGATGAAAATATAATAGCATAAATATTTAACTGATGAAAACATAATATACTTTTGGAAAAAATCTAATTAGATATCCATACACTTGATCCAACATTTTATAGGTATCTCATGTTTTGAACAACCCTACCTATATACTTACACAGTTAAAATCACTATTACCATGATATATTTTATATTAACAAAGTTATATTATATTAATTTTAGTATAATTAAGCTGAAGTTGGATAACAAATATATATATATATATATATAAGTTTGAAAAAAAATAATTTTTTTTTTAAAAATTGAAAAATAAAAATCTTAAAAATCTTAAAACATTTGAAAAGGTTGAAAAAATTAGAAGCTATTTTTTCATGTTGTTATAATTGTTTTAATTTTTAAAAATTATATTTAAAAATAATTTTCTTCTAAAAATTAAAATTATATTTTATTAATTTGGATTTTTTAAACTCATTTTTTAGAAACTAAATATTAAAAATAGAAATGGAGATAGAAATTCTATTAAAAAATTATTTTTCTAAGTAAATATTTTTAGATTTAAAAAATATAGTTTTAAATAATAACTTAAAAGTTGACTAAAAATTGCTTTTTAAAAATAAATATTTTTTTAGATTTATATAAATAGCTTTTGAAATAATAAATTTAGATATTTTTAAACAAATTAATTCTTTTTATCTTTTCATATTTCTCTTATATATATTATCACCTTAGTTACACTAAATTAAATTATGAAAATATACCATACACCCCCAAACTTTGGAGGAATTACACTATATATCCAACTATTTATTTCTTGTATCCATATGCTCTCAAACGTAATAGAAATTACCTCATATACCCTTACCCCACTTTTCCATCCAAAAATAGAGATAACATCGTTAAATTTTTTTATATTACTCCTAAACTACCCCTACTTTACAATTTACATTATACCCTTTCCCATTAAAAACCATGCATTAAGTTTAAACCACTCCTACCTTTAGCTTAACCTCTATTATTGTTATTTTGTGAACCGAGTGTTCTTAAAGAATTTCAGTGAGATGTCAAATGATTAAGTAGTGCAAAGAGGGAATCTTAAATGAGAGAGTAAAAATAGGAAATTTTATTAATGATTATGGATCTCCAAAATAAGTACAGCACCCTATGTATATGCATATAAGACCAGAAAAGCGACGGGAAGAGGGCAAATACTACGTGGTCGGAAACAACCAATCATAGCAAGATGAACCATCCTCTATCAAACCATGAGAGCATCCTAAGAGACAAGTGCATTTAGAGATATTTGGTCATTTTTCTTTCATCGGGTTTTCACTCCTTGAAGTCAAAATTATTAGTTTGGAAAATACCTATATCATTATTATCTTTAAAAATTTAACCATCATGTCAATCATTCTATTGGGCACATAAGCCAAACTTCAGTGGTTTGTTGTCAGCCAAACTCGAGCCAACTAGTTACTCCATTAGAGTGGAAAATATGTACCTTAGTAACTTGTTGTCAACCTACGTTGTGAGTTTAAAAAAAATGATATATCAATCATTCATTTACAAATACAATAACAAAAGCATATCGGCGACCTATAAGTGAAAAGATTAACTTAAAACCCAAAATTATAGAGTAACACCTAGTTGACTATAAAAGAAAAGATAGTTAGCTACTTACAAATGGAAATACACAGGAATATCATCACCCACTTAAAGATACAATAAGAAAAATGATTGTTAAACACTTACAAATAATAAAACCAACTTATACATATATTTAGACAAATGGTTTTCAGCAACTTGAAAGTACAACAATAAAAATACTGTCAGATATTACTCAAATGTTGGATAATTAAGTTTGTGAAACTCTAATGAGACCCTACTCAACATCCAAGGGTGACATAGGGGTTTAAAGGACATGTTACACATGTTGTGTTCAATCGTAAGATCTACAAAAGTGACTAGTTAATTTTAATTTTATTAGTTTCTTAAGTTCAAATCATATCTTGCTTGAGGACGGGGAATAAGCTAAGTATGGAGGTATTGATGAATACATATTTTATACCATTTTAATCTTAATTTTTTGGCTTTTATTTAAATAATATATTATGATAATTATAATTTTGTGCTTAATTGATGATAATCTCATATATTTAAGTATTTGAGCTAAAATGATATAAAAATAATGGGTTTAAAGTATTTGATTATTTATTAAGTCTTCTAATTTTATTTTTTATGTAAAATAAAAAAAGGCCTGAGAAAGAAAACAAAAAGAATAAGTTGTGTGTCGCCCAATAGAAGAAAAAAATGAGAAGAAGGGGTTTGGAGGCTTCGTATCAAGGGTGTACGCTTAGAAAAAGATAACAAAACATGAGAAAACTAAAGGCAGGAAAAGAGAAGAAAGAAGGAGAAAAAGTATGACTACACAACTAGAAGTAGAGAGGACAATCGCATGTAAGGTTGTAAATGAGTCAAGTCGAGCCAAGCCAAACACCCCAGAACTCGGGCTCGGCTCATTCAACTAAACAAACGAGTTAAGCTGAATTCACGAACCAAAGCCATAAAATGATTCGAGCCTTATTTTTTTTTATCTTAGGCTCATCTCATTTAACTAAACGAAAGAGCCATAGTATACTTTTAACTAGTCAAGTCAAGCCAAATACCGTACTAACTTAGCTAATTTATAGCCTTAATCGCTAGAGAAAGAGAGAAAGGAAAAGATAGGAGGAGGTTGCATGCAAAGACAAAAGGCAGAGAAAATACACATATATCAATTCTTGATTCAAGTGTTTTGCAAGTCTTCCTCACCTCTCTTCTTTGTTAGTTGATTTCGACCGCCATGCTCCCATTTTCTTTATTTTATTATTCATTTCATTTCCTACACTTACCTTTTTATCTATTTTACTCTCTCCTCTTCAAGAAATCCCCCATTTTCCCTTATTTAATTTCCATCTCTTTTCTTCTATCATACATTTATCTAGACTCAAATTATTTTTAATTAAGTAAAGGGGTTTTTGTATTCATACGAGGTACATAAATCCAAATGTATATACATAAATACCATGTATCATACATTATATCCAAATACATCCTTTCATATTTTCCCCCTTTTCAAGATATCATATTATAGCATGATCATAATCAATATTATCTGCATAACATTACAAACAAGATATACATATAAATACATGTTACACATATAAGCCTAACTACGAAATGTATCATTACAGACAAGGATACCGAACTCTAAGTACGAAATCCATAATCTTGTTCTTTGAGATCAACAAAAGTTTACCTACATACACAAGGATAATTCATAATTAGAACTTAAGAAAAAGAATCAAGGAAAAAAGTTAAGGTAAATGAGGGTGGAAAAGGAAATAAGTGAAAATCTTGGGTTACGTGAAAGTGCAATGGAAGCGATGGCGGTGCTAAGTTGGTGTTTGAGTGAAGCATGGGTGTGCTAGAAGGGAGAATGGATTTTCTAAAGGAAGGTCATGACCATGGCATGCAATGCAAGCATGGATCGAGAGTTAGGAACACTCATTGGTGGGTTGTGTGAGATTCCCACAATTGTACATGAAGTTCATGGGAAGGAATGAGGTGCGCACAACTTGGGTGTGCAAGGGTGCATGGCGATGTGCAGAAACTCTATGAGAGGGCACGATTAGGGTGTGCGAGGTGTACACGGCCATGCACCTCGACAAAAACAAAAAAAAGAGTGACAAAAAAGAAGGAATTAGAAGTGGCGTGGGGTGGTAATGGTTGACAACGATGAGGGAGAATGATGGGGTAATATTGGTGGTTGTTTCTGTAGTGAAATGGTGGTTATGGTTGGTGGCATGTGGGGTGGTTATGGTTGCTCGATGACAATACAGAGCAGGGAAGGATGGAGAAGAACAAAGGTGTCTGGGTTGTGGTTGTTCAATAGAAAACGGAGGAGGTGGAGTTGGTTGATCATTAAATGAGCTTAAGTTTGAAGGTAGGGGTGTGTGTGTGTAGTGCGTGTGTGTTGAAGGTTGGCAGAGAAAGGGATGGCGTGCACGAGGGAAATGGTAAAGGGAGGGGGTGCACGATAGGGGAATGGGTTTTAGGCATAAAATTAACGTGACTTGTCCCATGAGACGAGGGAGATGAGAGTTAATGATGATAAGGGGTAGGGAAGGTAGGCACGGTGACATGGTTTGGAGGGTTTTACGCATGGAAAGCAGAGAAGAAAGGAAAAAGGAGGTCGGGCAAGCGTGAAGAAAAATGAGGAAACAAGGAAAGGAAAAATGGTGGGTGTGGCTATAGTTAATATTAGATTAAAATATCATGATTAACTAAATTAGGTAAGATTATGATATTAATCATTCAAAATTTAAAGTTCTATTAAAATATAATTTACTTGAAATAAAGATTAAGATTATATTAAGATTTTAGATTAAGGAATTAGGATAAGATAAAAATATCAATTTCTTGATTTTGGAAATAGGTTAATGTATTAATTACTTGGGATTAATATTAGAAAATAAAATTTGGGGTATTACAGATAGATAATTAGAACAAACCACTCGAAGTGAATAATGATTGAGTATTTTTTCCTCAGATTTTGTCTCTTCCCAAGGCCTCGAGATTCTACAATTTATGAATGTTTAGGCTCACGACTTTTCTTGTACAATCGAAGCAAGATAATCTCACGTTATAGATGATTGCAACTTAGAAACGGGGGTGGGGGTGAGGAGTTGGGCCATGCTCAAATGTAGTGGAGTTTGATTGTCTTTGAATTAGTTGTGCCAATTATTGGCCGCGTAACGTTCGTTCACAATATTGAAACATGGGTTGTGTGATCCAAATAGAGAGGGAATTCCTAGAACATTAGTTGCTCAATGTTCAATGTTCTAGGCTAGGCCAAATGACTAGGCTTTATCTATACAATCATTATTAATTATTAATATTATTATTTGGTATTAATAATAAATTATTAATAACATTAATTATTAATATTATGAATTATATTATTAATAACTAATATTAATTATTAATGATGATTACTTATTGTCAATAATAATTATAATTATAATATCTTATTAAAATTAAATGCACACAAAATTAAAAATTTATATTATCATAATATATTTTATTAAAACAAAAATTATCTAACATTGCCATTATATATATAATATTCATTTTAGATCATACATATCATCAAATACTATTTAATATATATAATATGTAGTTACCAAACATTATTATTGTTTAAAATACAATGTTAATTTATATCAAATTAGATTTTAAACGAAAAATAAACAGAATTCAAGTTAGTGGATTTCTTTTAAAAAAGAAAAAAGGTTAGCTTATCAACCAAAGTAAGATTAACAATAGCTTATTTAATAAGGAACGCACACCGCGAGTATTTCAATTTTTTATTGATATTCTAATATTAACGAGCAACCTCGATAGAACAAATCAGGAGCTCAAATTTTGGATATGAAAGTCAGTTCTCTGGAGTGGAGATAATTGCTCTTATAGTTATAATTGGACCACAGAAACTATGTACTACGGTCATAAACAGTAATGTGCCCTCAGACAAAATAGTGAAAATTATATAAAATTGTGACCCAAATTACAATACAGCGCTACAAAAACGACGAATCTTCCCGGTCCCTTGGGACTCATTTCTCACCTATCACCGATCACCTATCACCTACCAGGCTACCAAGACACTACCCGGCGTCTCCCACATACGTCCCCTTTGCCTGTGCTTGGACCGAGTCTTCCCTCTACGACGTTCAAGTTCAATCACACTTGTGTTGTGCTAAATACCACCGCCCTTTATTTATATTTTATATATGAGTTGTGATATTCCCTCCTTGTTTACTAATCGCGCATTCACATCGTAAGCCGTGACGAAATCAATTTTCATTTTTCTCTCCGCGTTTCTCTGGTATTTTACATTACATACATGTACATGTAGAGTAGTCCCACTAGAAGTATTACGTTCTACCGTTCTTCCCTTCAACTTTTCTTGAGGATGAATAAACGACGCCGGAGAGAGAATCGTACTTTTCCTGCTTAATTATTAACTCGGAACCTCATTCCCCAGAAACGTGGTGGTACTTTCTCTCTCTTTCACCTTTCTATATTGGTTCGCTTTCATTTCATTTTTTTCCTTCATAAAGTGGCCGTTTCGCTGAAACCTTATCTTTATTGATTGATTCTGCGAACTTTTCTGCAGACGAATAATGAAAAGGTCTTTGGATTTATGATTGCTTTCGTTGGAATAGCGGTCTTTTTATTTATGAATGGCGATTGATTATTTTGTAGTAATTCACACTTATTGACTTGAGCTGGGTGTCATTTGGTTCAAATTGTCATTCACGTTCGTTATACTTTAGATTCTGTAAATTGGAAATATGGGCATATGAAGAATCGGTGTTATGGTGTAGCGTGTATTTGTAGCGGTGCTTGGTGATTACTAATATTGTTTACTCTCTTTTCTTCTTTTTTATTTTGAACTTTTTTTTTTCCTGGGTGTGTTGGACTTTTGACTGTTCTATATGGTTCTATAGTAATTGTATATGCGTGTCGGTATAATCATGGAGTATGTTTGGTCTGATTTGGGACGAGTTGGATAGGATGATTCTGGGAAACAGTCGTCTGATGTTCAGGGAGCTTGCTGTTGCTTACTATGGTGTATGCTTTGTGGTCGGAGTATTGAATTTCAGTTCCCGAGCTTTTCTCTCCTTTTGTATTTTCTTCTTGCACTACGTTTGATTTCATTCCATAATAATCACAGCACGTCGAAACTTGTAGAGTTTCTGATAGTATCGTTTTTCAATCTCAACGCAGGAGTTGCAGACAGTATTCTCTTAGAATAAAAGAATAAAGAGCGCTGTGTATCTCTGGTCAGCTGTTGGAGGAGGTAAAAGGGAATAGCCGAAAATGGCTTTTAAGCCATTGGATTGGTATTGCCAGCCAGCGGCAAATGGAGTCTGGGCAAAATTGGTGGAAAATGCTTTTGGAGCTTACACACCCTGTGCAACTGATACTCTTGTTATTTCTGTGTCGCATTTGATTCTCATGGGTCTCTGCCTCTATCGGATTTGGTTAATCAGGAAGAATTTTAAAGCTCAGAAGTTCTGTTTGAGATCAAAGTTCTACAATTACATGTTGGGTTTGTTAGCTGCTTACAGCACTGCTGAACCGCTGTTCAGAATGGTGATGGGTATTTCAGCCTTTAATCTGGATGGGCAGATTGGCCTTGCTCCATTTGAGGTGGGTCTTTCCTCTAATTTATGTTCCTCGTTGATTGCACGCACACACACACACACGCACGCACACAATATAAATAGTTCTACTTTTGTCGTCTAATGTCATGCTTCTTCAGTAAAATTTGAAACTAGACAGCGTTCCTCTACTCTCGTACAGAGTTCATAGTTATCCAAGATGCTCAACACTTTTCCTGCACATGAATTTTTGCCGCTCGTGATATTTATGTTCCTATTGTCAAGCTCAATCTGTGTGGATATCAAAATCTATGAATTTTTTCTGCTCATGATGTTCTGGTTGGATAGTGACTTCAGAATCCTTAGGTTGGCTTCTGGCGGTTAAACGTACATCTTATGTTTATGGATGAGGAAAGGCCGGTTAATTTTCAGCGACACTTTTTTTTTTGCACAGTTATTATCTCTATTTGCCTGATTTGCCATTGTAAGAGTTTTAAGTAGTTTTTCTTTAGCAATTATGTGGGAAACATTTGTTATTTATGCTGTAACTCTAAGCAGAAGTCTCTAGGAACTCTTGCTAAACCTTTATGTTGGACTTCAGAGTGGTGGACTGGTTGCTAACCATGTCCGTGATCATTTTTTTTATAGTCTATTTTGTATTATTTATTTGGTTCAGTATTCAGGTCTTTGGTGCAATTTTGATTCCGAATAAATCTTTTAAGTTTATCTTGGACAAAAAGTACTACTAGCTCCCTTTCTATGGATTTTTTTTTTTTTCCTGAAAGTGCTATCTATGCCCTTAGCGGGATGAAATCTTGGTCATCCACAGGCGCTGCTAGTGCTGTTACCATATGAGAAAACTGCTCTTGGTCCGTTCTATTGCCCTTGTAAAGGTATATATATCCACCGGATATTTGATCCATAATCAATCTTTGGAGGGCTTGCGCTTGTAGCCATTGGCCCTTTGAAGCATCTTTCAGGCATTTTTGCTTCGGTTATAGGAATTCTAGTTTTGTTGTATCAAAATTTGTTCAAATTTTTAAGAATATTGCCAGCTTAAGACTTTTCGGTCCTATGCACTTTGTTTCTCTTTGATTGAATTTTTGTTGTGAATTGACCAATTGGCCTGGTAAGAAATATTTTTCATTTTGCCTTAACTAAAATTGATGTTCCTGTGATACTATATGTGATCTACATTGTCAAAAGAGGTAGCATGCTGTGACCTTTCATGTATATGATATATGCGGACTTACTCCTCTGCTCTTTTGATGCAGATAGTTTCGCTGATTATTGAGGCCTTTGCTTGGTGCTCTATGTTGGTGATGATTGCTGTTGAAACTAAAGTCTATATCCGTGATTTCAGATGGTTTGTCAGATTTGGTGTCATTTATGCCCTGGTGGGTGATGCTGTGATGCTCAATCTTGTGCTTTCAGTCAAGGAGTTATATAATAGGTTTGTGGCTCCTTGTGCAACTAAAGCAGGGTGGTTGAATTCTATCCTTGCTATTCTTTTGTTATAGGTCTGCTGAATTTACTAGGCTTCAATATTCGGATTGATTTCTGTCACACTCAATTTTTACCCATCTTTTTTAGTCTCCCTTTAGTATATGTTTCTGGCTTTACTTCTCTAACATGCTTCCAATTTGACTTCAGTGTATTCTTGTATTTCTATTTGTTGTCAGGTGAACTCCCCCCCCCCCCCCAAAAAAAATCCCCTACTGGATAATTAACATCTAAAAGATACAATTACACAAGAAGAGAAAAATATAGGTTGGAAATCACTAGGTGCGAATGTGTGGCTCTCTGAGTAGGATAAGTGCTTGATCAATGTATATAAACTGCAGTATGGCACTTGGTTGAAAGTCAAAAGGCATTGTCCCTGTATATGTGGCTCATAACTTGTTACAATGTTGCTCATTGCAGGTCTGTGCTCTACCTATACATCAGTGAAGTTCTCATTCAGGTTAGTTACTTTCATTACCACTTCATTTGGGTTAAGAACCATCCCTGTGCATATTTGATTGCTATCTTTTGTTTTGGTGGGTTTTGTTTTTAGTCATTTGGCCAACAGTTACCTATTCTTTAATTTTAGAATTTCTAATTGACCTTGACTGAATTATATCTCTTATGTCTCTTATATATCTTATCGGTGCTTGCTTTGTCAGATGTACTTTGAGCAAACTGTTGGATTATATTAGGCAGTTGCTTAGAGTAGATATCTCATTATTTTGAATTTTCTTTTGCCTTGCATTTTGATATGAACAAGATTGTGATAAAAAGCTATTGTTATTTTAACTTCTTTGAATTATTTTTTCATCTAAAATAAAATATGTAACTGCTTCATCAAGGAAACCTAACATACTCAGAAAGCCACTTCAAGGGAAAAAGAAGAACAATGGAACAAAGGGTTTGTAAACCAAATGAAGATGGGTTGGCTTTACTAGGTCAAAACGCAAAGGTTGCGTCATCTTTAACATCATTATGTTCCTGGCATCTAGTTCTGTGTGTTGCTACACTATGCCTGTGGAAATTTTATGTACATATATATCAATTTGGTTATCTGACAAGAAAGCTTCTAAACTTATCTACCCAGACAGATTTTCTGTTAGTCTGTTATTGCTCATTATATTTTGTTTGTATAGATCCTTACCTCTAAATTTTGGTCTGAATGGTTACTTACCTTCATTGTGGTTTCTTCTTGGTTTAGGCGTTGTTTGGGATACTATTGTTTCTGTATGTTCCCAATTTGGACCCATATCCTGGATATGCTCCACTGGGGGATGAATTCATTGAAAACGCTGAATATGAAGAACTTCCTGGAGGAGAGCAAATTTGTCCAGAGAGATCAGTAAACATATTTTCCAGTAAGTATTCTGTTTCCTGGAGAAAAACGCGGAAGAGGGGTTTTCTGTTTGCCTTTTACTAAGACATTAGGCATTATATGTTCCAGAAGAGGGTTTTTCCAGTGGTCTAGAGAATTCCTTTCTGCCAACACGATCTGTGGGGCTTAGGTTGTAGAGGCTGGCATATATACCTGCATGATGATGCTCTGCTAATTCCAAATTTAGGAGCCAATACAGAGGATCCACTTTTTGACAAGTTGAATAGAGATGTAGCTAATCATTAATTGGGTTTATTTCGCTCTTTACTCATTTCAAGCATTAAAATACTGATATTTGATTAAAATTTCTGCACCACCATTCAATCTCGGAAGTATCTTTGGATGAGAAGTTCCTAACTATTGTACTATATGTCAGTAATGCTCTTTAGTGGGGAGAAAATGAATGACATGGTTGTCAAGAGAAACCAACTACTAAATAGGGGTTTTGAGCGGCAAACAAAAGCTTTGATTTAATTTCTCTGGTATTATGGAAAGGTAGAAAGACTGACGGAGAAAATCTTTGTGAATAGAAAATCATGAATGGACTTTGTCCTCTGCCAGAGTTGGTAGGAGTCTGACTTGCCATGGCATGTGTATGCGCTATTGAGCCTTTTGTGTACGCTTTTATTTCACTGATCTTAATTTTTTTGATCAACACTAACCAGGCGTTTCGTGTAAGGGTTTCAAGCATTGTGGTTTACTAGGCTGAAGTTTCAGCTCTTTGAGCTTTGAGGTCTCATTATGGAGGACACCATGTTGGTTCCAGTAAACGATGGTGCGATCCTCAGATGAGATTATAGTTCAATATTTAATAATTCTGAAGGGATATTTTGGTTCTCCATTGAGTATGGACAGGAGAAATAAATGGATGCTTAAGGGTAGGTTCTGAAAAATTGAAGATGTCGGGAGCAGAAAATTTTGAATGTTGAAACTTCAGCTCTTTAAGGTGTTTTTTTTCTTTTGTTGCTAATAAAAGATGAAGTTATCTTCAGATGAGATTATATTTATTGATATCGAAGGAGGATTTTGGTGCTCCATTATGTGTTGGTTTAAGGGTAAGTTTAGAAAACAAAAAGGGTAGGAAAACACAAACATATGTTGGGCACCTAGGTCTGTTTTGGTAGACTGAAGACGGTCTGTTTTCTGTTACTGCAGCTTAACTCAATGCACCTTTAAGCAGAGCTGTCTCAGATTGTTTGCAACTTAATTTTATGGTTTGATTCAGCAATCACCATAGGCTTGTCAAAAGCTTACTGATGCTATTTTCATGTGTTTGTGAAGCCATTTTGGCTTTGACTGATTGTCTGGTTTCTTCATTCTGTGGCAGAAATAACTTTTTCATGGATAAACCCTTTGATGAAGTTAGGCTATAGCAGGCCTCTAACTGAGAAAGATGTATGGAAGTTAGATACCTGGGATCGCACCGAGACATTGTACAACCGGTATGCATTTGTTTCCCTGATATGTTTGTTCTTTTTTTTTTTTTTTTTTTACCTTTCCCCCCTTTTCAAATTTCTTATCATCAGTGGTGATTTGCAGCTTCCAGGGTTGTTGGGTTGAGGAATCTCGTAAACCAAAACCATGGTTATTGAGAGCACTGAATCGTAGTCTTGGAGGAAGGTACTTGTAGTTCAAATTTACATGTTAGATTCAGTTGTCTTGATATCCAATTGTTTTTAACTTATTCTTTATGACATAGTTGTTCTAATTTCTCTGTGCCCTGTCTTTTAGGTTTTGGTTTGGAGGCTTCTGGAAGGTAATTAATAATGATTAGAAAGAAATAATGAATCTAAAAACACTATGCAACATATGTTGTACTCAATGTTTTGTTATTTGTAATTCATCTATCATTCTCCTTCCATCGCTATTTGCAGTTCTGTACTTAAATAATCTGGCGATTGATGTCCTCCTATATACCTTCTTTTTTGTTTACCTTTGCTAACCTGTTGAACAACTTGTAGATTGGAAATGATCTTTCACAGTTTGTTGGACCACTCTTGCTGAACAGTCTTCTACAGGTTAGCTGTTACTCCTTATAGAAGAGGATTCTCCTCCATTATTTTTGATTCATCATGTTTGTGAAGCATCATATTGATGGATATAATTGATAGCAGTTGTAGATGAAATCTTGCAGTCATAGATGTAAGCATCTAAGTTTTTTTTGGTTCTGGATTGTTTTGCATGGCCATATATCTTCTGAGCAGTAAAAAGTCGTGTCAAAAACTGATGAATGATCATGGAGTTGATACAATAAATCTATCTACACCCCCCTCACATGTCTTGTTAAAAGGAAGAAAGCTAAGCTACAAATATAAATGTCACTATTCATTGCATTGGACATTGTTATACACTTACTAGCACGCAATAAAATCGTGGTTGTGGTGTTGTGGTATTGGAGTGCTGCGAAGGATATTTTATATGTTGTGGTTGTCGTGGCATAATTTTTCTTTTCACAACAAATATTAGCAAGTATCAGTATGTATCTATAAAATATTGGCAAATATCGGTCGGTAACAGATATATCGCTTATAAATACGTAAAATTTTAAAACCATTGCATATCGTCAATTTTCTGTATCGGCCAACCTAAAATCTAATAAATATTGGCTGATATTGCATATCAGAATCGATATTTAATTTTATGCTTATTAGTTGTAGGGACCAATAGGTAACAATGATTGGAGATCCAGCACTGTACTTGTATTATCATTACTCTATTATACCTCACAATTCTTCTGTACTTGGTGAAATTTGCATTTGATTTAAATTGTTACATTGTATTGTTTCTCACTTGCATCTGCTTAAAATTAATTCTTATATGTGATTGATTTCAGTCTATGCAACGAGGGGATCCAGCTTGGATTGGTTACATCTATGCTTTCTCAATTTTTGCTGGAGTGGTATGATTAAATAGTTTCTGGTCGAATCTAGTTTTGCTGTTAATCAAAAGAGCCTTGTTAAGTAGGTTTATGTGTTCTGTCCTTGACAATAACTGAAGTTTGCTAAATCCAAATTTATTTCCCTGGTCCAGTCGCTTGGGGTGTTATTTGAGGCTCAGTATTTTCAGAATGTCATGCGTGTTGGTTTTCGGCTTAGAGCAACGTTGGTAAGTTTATATCCAGAGCATTTCTAAAATGTTGTATCCTTTTCTGGTGGTAACATATGAGTTTTGCTGGAAAGCATGTGTTGTTGAACTGAAGGTCATATCAAACTTGCTGGTTGGTACTCATCTGGTAGCTTGCACTACATGAGCATATCAAACAGTTCTTTTCTAATGTTTTGTTTTATATGTTGAGGAAACAATTGGAGGTTTAAGTAGTATGGCATTTATCTGTTCCCATGTTTTGTAACATACAGGTTGCTGCTGTATTCCGCAAATCTTTGAGGCTGACTCATGAGAGCCGCAAGAAATTTGCATCTGGAAAAATAACAAACTTGATGACAACAGATTCTGAGGCACTTCAGGCATGCATTTTTCATCTTTTAATGGAATATTATTATGACATGCTTGAACTTTAGTTCTGGTCATTTGCTAGTATAATCTTTTTATGATCTACTAGAGCTGCTAGCTAAATTGTTTGAAATCTCTGTTCGTACAATGATATACATGAGAAGCAATTGGGTCAAGGTAAGGAAGGTGGTGGATTTAGGGTGATTACCACCTATTAGAAAAGAAAAAGAGAAAGAGATGAAAGAAATGGGTAGGTATTTGATCTATGTGCACCTCCCAAGATCAAATACCCACTATTACCATCTGAGGTTTAAACTCTTGGAACAAAGAAAGCAAGATTTTGTAGGTTTAAAACAGAATTTTTGACTTGAATTTTGAGTGGGGGTTCTTGGTTTCACCAGAAAAAAATAATATCAAAGCTTTCTTCATTCAAAATATAAGTTTGACACATATGGGTGTGTCAACCCTTTACAAGCTATCTTACTAATTTATGAAACTGATTTAGTTGAAATCAAACTAAGTAGTTATCTAATATATAAAAACCTAACAAGTTTGATTCTAACTTAAAATATATCATAAATCAGTCCATAAAGTCTATTAAGTTGACCTTACTTAAAAATGATGCCCTAAAGACACTCCCCATGCTTTCAGATCTGAGTTGGGAGTGTTTTACAAGAAAAACTAAGCTAAAAAGGCTAAAAATATCATTAAAAGTAAAAAGGAAAAACAACTTTTCTGATTGCAGGCCTAAGTACAATTATGGCATGATTGCCTTACTTTTCTGCCATGGCGGCTGCTGCATTAGTCTTTTCTTTGACTCTTATACCTCTATTTTTGTTCCAAAAATACATAAAAGATTGGGCAAGACTGCTTCTAATCTACTGCTACTGCTGCGTCAGATCTGTGGGCTGCTGCTGGATGAAAATAATAAGCCAGATTTAAGCCGCTTGAGTTTACCAAAAGATGATGGCTTGAATATGGCTTTTGCATGGCTAAATGGCTCACAATTTAATTCATTAATTTTATCCAAATTAGAAGGATTTTTGGGTCTTCTTTCTTGGAAAAATTAATTAGTAAATTATGCCCATTTATGGTGGATGCTTCTACATCATACAAGTAAAGAAAGAAATGCAATCAATTTATGACATAAGTCTGTCATCCAAATTAGAACTTCAGTCAGGCAGCAATTCACCCAACTTGCGTGTGAGTTGAGTGTGCATCTTGGAGTCAATTTTTTTTTTTTATTGCCTCGTCATCCCTGGAATGATATAATTTACATCATAGACATAGGCACTATATAAGCATGATAAGGTAATCTGTTTGTTTCCAGACTTGCCCTTGGGACACCTTGGTTCCAACTTTCTAAGCTACCACTCTCTATGCTCCTGCACCAGATTGGATGTCATAATTTAGATGATTATTTAATATATATTGAGTATGGTAAACGATTTAGTCTTTCATCGATGTTGGCTGTTGCACTTGCTTTTTTTTTTCGTAATAACATCTCTGTTACCCACATTGACCCGCCAAATTGTTTTTAGTTCATTATATAATTGGTCCAGTGATACATTGAAAATGGCAAGCTCATGAGCTTGTGTGGGCTGAAATATGTGCAAAAGTTTCATTGTTTGACTGCTCCATACTTTATGACAAACAACATTTCTCTTAGAAGCACTTGTGTCATACTCTTAAGGAAGCAGCAACTCTGCTGTTTTTCTTTTATAGTTCATAATAATTATTTCCTTATTTGCAGCAAATATGCCAATCACTTCACACTTTGTGGTCAGCTCCATTTCGTATTATTGTTGCCATGGTCCTCCTTTACAAGCAGCTTGGCGTAGCCTCCATTCTTGGTGCTGCGATGCTAGTTCTTTTGTTCCCAGTACAGGTAAATCCTATTTGATTATATTTCCTTTTTTAGTCAGTTTTATTGGACAATGGTGTGATTTATCTGCTTCTGTTTTTCAATTTTGATTGTAATTGTTGAAATATTTGGTGATGTAGCAGTTCTATTTTTGCCATGCTAGGCACTTGATCTTTGATCTTTTTAACAGCTTTCCTCAGCTGTGTGTTTGCACAATTAGGAAACATATATTGCCTAGTGATCCTAAGCATTGGCGGAGCTAGGGCTTTGCCATGGTGTCCTAAGACACCATGTGATCCCGGCTTAAATATATTCTAGTTTTATATTATATCTGAAACACCATGTGATCCCGGCTTAAATATATTCTAGTTTTATATTATATCTGAAACACCATGTGATCCCGGCTTAAATATATTCTAGTTTTATATTATATCTGAAATATTTAGTTGGTCTAGTGGAGGACGCCAAGAGATAAGAGCAATAATTTTACTCTCGGGGTCATGGGTTCGAGTATTTGCTTGAACTATTTTTGCATTGTTGCAAACTATGTTGTAATTCTTTTATTTTAATCACATTCAATGGACTTATTTATATGTTAGTGGCAAGTACAATAATCTATCTAGCTAATCTTTTTTATTTTTAATTTTATTAATAATATATTTTAAAATTGTATGATTAATTTATAAGTGAAGATTTTTTTGTTGAGATTTTTAAAATAACAATAATTCAAGATCATTAATTTTGAAATATATTACTCAAAACAAAAGCTTGGTTGAATAAGAGGGATAGTACATAATTTTAAATATGAAAAAATTAAAAAATAGATTATTATTATTATTATATAGTGATACCATGAAATTAAATATTTGGCTCTGCCAGTGATCCTACATTTATGATTATCTTTGGGTATTGCTATTTGGAAAAGACACAATTAATATATAGCAAATTTTAACATTTAAATGGACGAAGCTGTCCTTTTTTGTTAAAGTCACTGAAGAAGAGCTCACACAACTCCACATTGAGCAAAATACACCATATGTTACTTTAGAAAGAAGCAGCATGGGGAGTGCATGATGCTGCATGAGCTCTTCATTTTGCTCGACTTGTGTAGCACAAGGAGCTTACACTTGACTTGACACTGCCCCTTCAGCGGTGTAAACTTCATACTTTGCCCTAATAAAAGCAAGGGTTGGTTCGTTTGTTGCTAACTGAGGAAGGCTATTGTCGGAATTTTGTGCACAAAAGTTTTCTATAGAGTAAAATATGTTTTCTAAATAGCTAATAAGTTATATTTGGAGTTTTCTCATGAAGTGTTTAAGTCAGTTGCGTATGTGAATTTTTTTCCATTTTTGTTGTAGACACAAGTTTTCATAGCAAAGCATCTTTTTAATAGTGGAGGGGCATTGCTGCTTACATATAGCCATGCCCAAAGCTTGCTTTATAACACACATCATGCATTGGGCCAACACTTTTGACAACGTTCGTCCCTGAAGCCATAGTATATCACTCCAATCAACATTGATTATCGGAATTCTCGACCAATTACCTTTAATATGTGAAGACCACCTCTGCCTTTTGATCCTTATCATTTTCATAAGTGCCATTAGTTTTTGATCGAAAATGGCATGATGATAGGTCCCTTGATAATTTTGATCAATTCTGTAATTTTAAGCTTTATACAAGAACCTTGAGGCTATATATGGATAAATGATAGAGTGGATTTTGCTTTAGAGAGGACCTATCAAATTCCTTCTTTTTTTCTTTTAATTCCTTGTTTCTAAAACTATAAAAGGAATTTTTAATGCTCTATGGACTTGTAAAATGCTCTCTAAAGCATTGTGAATTCTAACTATTTAAGAAACTATAAAGTTCTCTTGTGAAACCTTTTAATCACTTCCTACAACTTAAATTCCTATGCTATCACGCTAATTCCTTATGAGAATTTATTACCATCCCAAACGAGAGATTTCTAAAGTGATGTGTTTTAAAGGTGTTTCACTTCTCAAATCCTTTCATTTCCAAAATGCCTTCACTTTTCCATCTATACATATCCTAACATCTCTCTAGCATCTATACCCTCATCATTTCCTCCTCCATTTTGATCTCTCTTTCTCGCTACTCACCACTACCTTCATTGTCAAACAAGCTTTGTTGAAGGTATCCACCACCGCTTCATTCACTTACCCAAGCTTTCTTTGCTCTCATCCTTTTCTATTTCTATTTTGTTTGACTTGTGTCTACTTCTCCACCTTCACCCATTGTAAATTTATGATATGTGGTCTTCCAAATAGGTGCCCAAAAAATTTCAATCTGTCTTACGCAACAAGAACAATATAACTACTAAAATAGCATGGTTGTTGTAAATATCCTATTCAGGTGATGTACATCTCACAATAATCATATATCTAGTATTATATTATATAAATTGTATCCTCATCAATTGTATTAATGTATGTAACACTATCCTTTCCCTAACTCTCCTCTCTCACCTCGTTATCGCTTATAACTCTCATTCACATATTATATATTTGTGCTAGTAGGTGATGTACAAGGGGATATGAATGTCAATGAGAATAAGAAGCTCTATTTCTCCATCTGTCTTATTTTCTTTTATTTCGAATATCCTAACTTCTTTATAAGTTATCACCCTCTCGAGATAAGGTTTTTGACAAACAGTTATTCTCCATATTTTCTGTCTTCTTAAATTAGCCAGTGATGATGTCTGGAACTTCCCTCATTCTTTTATGGGGGTTGTCACCTCTACTTGTACCTCTGCAATGACTATGTCCGCATCTATATAATTTACAAACATGGTCAAGGTTCAATTTGAATGTTTTTGATTAATTAATTGTTATAGAGACAAAGTGAAATCAAAGTACGTGAGAGCTATTGGATTGATGAATCCAAAATTGAAAGTGACTTATACTTTACCTTCACTTTATGCTTCTGTTTTCTAGATATTGCATGCTAGTTGATTTACTAGATGATCAAGGGAGCATTCTATGCTGAATCTAACGTAGGAATTAACATTATTATATTGTGGTGCACGTTGAATGATATTTGGTATTTATATCCTGCATATTGTATATGGAAATTGCTCTATATTTATTTCATCAGATGATTATATATCCTTATGTCTATATATTGTAATTCATTAGTTTATATTGATCTCTATCAATATTGGTATATTAGTAATTTAAAGTTTTTTATATACATGATAAAAAAGTAAAGTGGTGACTTGGATCATCCATCACCTTGTACAATCATCTACCACACAATTTATATCATCTTGTTCATTAAAAAAAATAAGCCAGTAATGTACCTATTTATAATCTTCTGCTGTATTGTTATCAATTGTAGCTTATAATAAAATGTGTTATCATTGTACAATTGATTGGTAATTATACAACTGCTTATATGCTATTTGCATTTGCAATCATGGCGATTGGTGGAATTGAGGTATCTATATTTCTCATAGTTGATGCAAAGGAAAGTTGTTCCTTGTGCACTATGTTATTTTCATCGTCTTTAGTTGTTTTGTAGTAATTTACGCTTGCAATTATGCAATTGCTTTATTTGTCTAAATTGATATTATACAATATCAAATGCAATTGTTGAAAAGGGTGATTAATTTTGAGTGATGGTTTGATTAGAGAGTCGTCAATAATGACTATATACTTGCACTAGAATGGATAATGAATCCTATTTTACTATAAGGTGGATGGTCTTACATTGGTGATGTCATTACCCAAATAATTGCAATTAATGATGGATAAAAGTAAGAATCATTCTCTATTTATTATGGAACATTGTTGCATAAATAATTGGATGAGTTGGAACAAGTGAATAAATGCCAAATGTATCTGCTCAACCAAGTATGATTTATGAGTGTTCATGATGAAATGGTCTAATTTAAATTCAAATTGGTGATACATGTATTTACACAAAAGTTAGATTTTTGTCTCATGGGGTTTTGACTAGCAAGGCATTAAATGAGAGGGCATACATGGTCTAATTTAAGGTTACGTTGATGATAAATATATTTATGCAAAAGCTAGTTTTTTCCCCCTATGGGGCTTTTACTATTAAAGATGTGCACTCATGCATTCATGCAAATCATTTGTAATGTAATGTGTAAAAAAGATATGATAAGTTGAGGGGGGAAAATACACTACTTTTTTCCTTGGCCATGATTTTGTTCATACACTTTTCCTATCAAGAGAATTTTTGATGATAATAAGGTAGTGTTTTAAAATTATATTACCAAGGGAGAGCATCAAATATTGGTGATCATGTGGATATATAGTTTTGATTCTCCTATATCCTCATGTATAATTGTAAAATATTGATGAACTATAGAGAGTACTGTAGATATCATGAGATGTGCATATGCGGGAAAGTGTTGTAAATATGTGTAGATATACATGTAAGGGAAAATGTTGTAAATATCTTATTTAGGTGGATGCATATGGCTATATCTAGTATTATATTATATACATTGTATCCCCATCCATTGCAATTGTAAATGTAACTCTCCCCTTTCCCTAACTTTCCATCTCATTTCACCTCTATATCTCTCATAACTCCCATTCACATGTTATATATATATATGTGCTAGTAGGTGATGTACAAGGGACATGAATTTCAACGACAATAAGAGGCTGTCTTCCTTTATCAATCTTATTTTCTTTTATTTTGAATATCTTGAACATCTTGACAATGGTGTCATTGTGTCTTAAACAATTATGAGAAATCACCAATTACTTCCCATTTAATGCAAATGAGCATAGGAGAAAAATGACATCCAAATTCTTAGTGAAATTACATTTATCAAGGACATAATACAAACTAATGAATCAACTCATTTACTTGAAACAAAATGAACTTTTTTCTATCCGAATTGAATTCAAAAAGTAAAGCAGCAAACAAATTTTTTTGGTTTCATGCTAGGAAGACAAGCGTTGTTGAATGTTACAAGAGAAGGGATTTGAGTTGTTGCTAAGAAATAGGTGGAAGCTAATGACAATGATGACTGGTGCGGCAGTAGTGATAGTTGTAATGTGGGCACAGAGGAAAAGTCTTAAGTTATGAAGAGAAGAAAGAAAGACAAACGTGGTGTGGTTTGGGGTTTGAAATGATGGACGATAATTATAGGAATTTATGGGGCATTTTAGTTTATTCTTTTGTCTTAAATGTGAATAAATTTTTTGATGAAGAGAATGGACGAAGAATTAAGGTTGTTGAATTTGATGGGTGGTGGAACGATGTTTCCTTTGTCGATAATGTACTCCACAATAACAGTAGTCATCAAATTTGATTGTCCTTGACACATCTTCATCTTATAACATGAATTCTCTTGTCATCCATTAGTCTTTCCTTGAATGACCAATTGTCAAATTTGTGACCTACATAAGCTTCAAATTGTTTAGGTTGTTCCATGTTTGCTATGATGATTTTAGTGTGTTGTCACTACCCATTTCCGATAAAGGGAATCCCAACATAGAAACAAAATTCTTCTATATTAAAATGCAATTAGTTCACAAGGTATTGTTGCATCTTACCTACAGGTAAGATGGTTCTTAACTAAATTTGGGGTTAGCCTCCTGCAATGTTTGCTCACACCAATACGAATGGGTGCAGTGAAGCAGAGGATGTATAACATGACCAATTGATTTAATTAACATGTCTTTTGGCTATGTTTATCAAAGTTGCCAGTGGAAGCTAGTGGGATATTGTTACTGTGAGTCCTGCCTGTATTCATTAAAGATGGCATCCAGGTTGCTTCAAAGGCCTGCTACTGTCTCCCCATTTTTTCTGCTTCCTTTTGTTTTTGTTTCTGTTATTAAAGGATTATTATAAATGAAAACCTTCTATCAAGCTGTCTGCAAATGGAACAACATATTTATGGTAGCATGAAATGTAATACCATTATAGTGTTAGGTTGTGGGGTGAGAAACTTGTGCCATGCTCCTCTTCACTTATGTTATACATTGATCCTGATGTCATGTCTTTGTGAACAGACATTTATCATCAGCAGGATGCAGAAATTGTCTAAGGAAGGACTGCAACGGACAGACAAGAGAATTGGCCTCATGAATGAAATTTTGGCCGCTATGGACACAGTGAAGTATGCAAAATATTTCAAATTAACGTTTCTAAAGTTGCATCAGTTATCATTTAGCTAAAAGTGCCAATTTTCATTGCTGAACTTGATCCATTTGTTTCAGATGCTATGCATGGGAAAGTAGTTTCCAAACAAAAGTTCAAAGTGTCAGGGCTGATGAGCTATCATGGTTTCGTAAGGCTCAATTATTAGGAGCGGTATGAGAAAAGCAATAACTTTTTCTTCTGAATAACTTATGTTTGTTGTACTCATTGTATCTTGGTCAATTCAATCACTAATAGTACATTGTGCTTTTGGAATGGGGAGCTTCTTATATGGTAAAAGTATTCAACTTTGATTATGCAAACAAAATTTTACATTTTCCTGGTGTGCATTCAGGTGGTTAGAACAGAGATTCAACCTAACAAATTGTTAGGGATCATTCAATTAGAATCGTACGATTTCAAAATTTGATAGTTATAAAACACTAAGAAGACCCTGATATATTTGTATGTTACAAAATTTGATAGTTATAAAACACTAAGAAGCTCATTCTTAAACCCTTTTTGTTACCAATTCAGCAGTAACAATTAAAAAATAACATAAAGTGTCGAATTATATACATATAAAAAAAGTTGGTACATGGGCTATACATCCTAGTAGAAAAAAAAACTAGCAACATCACAAAAGAGAATAAAAAGGATAATTATGAACAAAATAAAAATTAATAAACAAATAACATCACAAATTTTAATATATTTATTTCACGCTTTATATAGAATTTGGTTTTTTTCATGAGTAATATTTTTAACAATTAACTTTGTTGCCATATTGGTATCTCGTTTGTGTTTCTTTTGAATTGATTTGTGGTCAATATATAGTACTCCCTTTGTATGTGAAACGAAGTCACATATGCCATTTTCACACTTTTTAAGGCAGGCATTTAATTTAGCTTAATCTTCCAAGTTTATCCCTAATTAAAGCAATTAAAAAAATTGAAAATTCAACGATTAATAGGTTTTGTAGATAAAGAAGCTAATGAGAGGGTAAATATGGAAATGACCCTTTGATTTTAGAGTTACAGAAGAAATATAGTGGAAATAAGAAGAAAAATAGATTCTAGGGCAAATAGATAAAGAATTATAGTTAGTATGGAGGATCATAAGATTTTACCTAGTATTGTAAGATTCTACTAGGATTCTACTATTTTAAGTTTCTACTTAGGGTTGGGATTGGTCAGCGGCCTTTGGATCGTAAAATTGTAGAATTGGAAGATTTAGATGAGAAGTTTAACTATGGTGTACATGCATGTTAATAGCGGAGATGATTCTCTCTTTGACTGCAACTTATCTTTCTGCCTGAATGTGGGTAAACATCTAAAAATTTATGTTGAACTACTGTTGATCCTACATCTCTTTATGTGGAAGTACGTGTTAGCAGAATATTTTTATACAAATTATCATAATTAGATCTAGCATGAGCAGTCATTTTTATTTTATTAGAATATCATTATCTAATTCAGTGAGAAAAGCATCTGGGCTCAACAACTTGCATGCATTTTTCTTTTGAAGTCTAGCTCCATGTTTTGGCTTTTTGATACCTTCTTCCTATCATGTGTCTTTTTTGGGTTATTGATTGTGTATATGTTTTTTTTTTTTTTTTTTTTTTTTTTCTAATTTCCATGTTGATTTCATTTTGCAGTGTAATAGTTTTATACTAAACAGCATTCCGGTTGTGGTGACTGTTGTCTCCTTTGGAATGTTCTCATTGCTCGGAGGAGACCTGACACCAGCAAGGGCATTCACATCACTTTCATTGTTTTCTGTGCTGCGCTTTCCTCTATTTATGCTGCCTAATATCATAACTCAGGTGCTGTACCTTACCGCTTTGTTGTGCTTATATTTTAGGCATAGACTAGCTATGACTATATGCGTTATTCTAAAATTGCTCTAGTGTTTCCTGATGATAATTGTTTTTGCTTTCCTGGTCTATTTTTCCCCCTTTTTTCTGGCTATCTATTGTTCAAATTCTGGTGATGTAATTGTTGTTTGGCCATATCAGTTATATCTTTGTTATTTGTTCTTATATGACCACAGCTATATATTCCAGCCTTCTGTTTCATCAATATCTGTGGATATGTATCTTCTTCGCCATACTTCCTGTTCTACAGAATGCCAGTTTGTGTTATCTATCTAGACATGTATATTTTACTCCCTGGCGCCGTGCTGCATAGAATTTGCATGAAGCAATATATATATATATATATATATTAACCATGAGTAGGGTTGTAAACAAACAAAGCCGGCTCGCGAGTTTTTTGGGCTCAGCTCGTTTAGGGCTCAGCTCGGTTCGTTCATTTAGCTAAAGGAGCCTAAAAATAAGGCTCAAGTTCGGCTTGTTTAATAAATAAGCCAAGCTTGAGTATGAAAAATTTGGGCTTGAGCTTGTTTACAGTGCAAAAGCTCGTGAGCTCGGCTCGTTTACCATAAAAGCTAGCAAGCCGGCTCATATCGACTTGTTTATAAACGAGCCAAGCTCAAGCCGCATCCAGCTCGGCTTATTTACAACCCTAACCATGAGTTATGTAGTTCTTTTTGCTTGTATCTTCTCAGAATGTGTTGGCAGACAAACTACAGTCCCCCATTTCTTATTAATGTTCTTGTTGATTTTCATATTATTAGGGAGGTTATTAGGTAGGTTGTGTGTGTGTCAATGTTGTTATTGTTGCTCTTTCTATCTATGTGTTGATTGCCACTATTGTTGCTGTTATTTGTTTTCTTTGTATAACATTTTATGTATTTATTTGAGTGTTTCTTTATATTTTTTTTATTTAGTGTTATCATTTTTTTATTCTTAATGTTAATAATATTGTTGTTGCTATTATTGTTGTTGTTGTTATTACTGTCACTACTATTAGTAATATTATTCCATCTTTTCATTGTACTCTTGGAGGACTAGTACTTATTTTTTTTCTTGTATACCATCTTATACATACTAGCCAAACCCCCTTATTATTATTATTTAATACTTAGGTTGGTATTTATTATTATCAGTATTTTAATATATATCAAGTATTATTATGTATGTTATCTTAATTACTTGTGGAATGGGCCATTTGGGTGGGAACCTCTTACTAGCTCACTAGCTGAAGTGAGGCTTCGTACGCCTAAACCCTTGGAATCTATCTGGATTCATACTGGGTTGTAGTTGCAGTTGTTGTGGACCTTGTAGTAGCAGTTTCGTTGTAATGATCTTTCTACATTGTGATGCTCTTTTATTTTTGTTGCTATCAAAATCTTACATTTAATTTAATTGGTTCAATAAGTAGTTTTCTTTCCCTTTTTGCCTTTTCATACAGTTGTTTTCATTGATTTTATTTCAATTTTACAACAAGGTTCATTCAAGTCCTTTCTACATCTTTGATGGTGTTCTTGACATGTTGGACAATTTAGAAAACAGTTGGACGTCTTAGTTCTGTTCCTGCTTTGTCTTGTGATAGTTTTCATGAAATTTTATCATATTCTCCAAGGGGTTAATTTTGCATTGTGGAAAAAGTAACATCACAGGAATGCATTCCCTCTGGGTAGAAGACAAACTTTGATTCTAGTATTCAAACAATGAGTTGTTTTTTCATATTCCGTTCTTCAGCACTCTTTTTTATTTCACCCAGTATCAGATGTAAGATACTATAAATACTAGTAATTGGGTCGTCTGTTGATGAATGAGCTGCCTTTTTGTGGGTTTCAAGAACAGAAATTAGCATTTTGATATGGTTCTGGAGGTATATATCGGTGGGTTTTGACCTGTTTGTGCAGAGAGTTAATTATATTTCTTGGATTGATCGTTGAATAAATTGGTTCATACAACTAAGCAAAAATTTGTGGTTATTGCATAGATTTCTCTTTTAACATCATTGTGTATATCAGGTTGTGAACGCAAATGTATCTCTGAAACGATTGGAAGAATTGCTGTTAGCTGAGGAGAGAATTCTTCTGCCAAATCCACCTCTTGATCCTGGTCTGCCGGCTATCTCAATTAGAAATGGGAATTTCTCGTGGGATTCAAAGGTTTTCCCTCCCTCCTTGTTAGAGGATAATACTTGTTTGCATGGGTTTTGTGCTTATTCTGTGTGCATGCATGCATTTGACCCCCTGGCATGCTTGTTGATTGATGAAGCCATGTTTTGCTGTCTGCTAGTTCTCGTCAATGTCAGCTCTCCTGGCAGACAATCAGATTGCGTTACTGTTTTTGTTTCTGTGTTTTGATGGGGAATACAGTTATTTTCTGAAGGGATTCCAAACATGGAAATCAGAATAGATGAGGAATGTACATTACTAAATTCGAGTAATGTTAAATTTACACTTAATTCATCTGACAAGGGAGCTAATAATGAATGCTTAAAGTGGTTATTTGATTATGTACAACCCTTTCCGACCATGGCATTGTTTTTCTGACCTGAAAATTGCTAAATCTGACTGATATAGTTATTCCTATTGTGGAACTTTAAATAAGGGGCATTGTGACATTGAGTATTCATGGGCAAGGCCTTCAAATGTTTTGATTCAGGTTATGCTAATCAAGGATATTGTTCCTGCGTTTTATTGTTGATCTTAATAATGATCTTAGTAGATTCATTTTCAATCGTTGAAATTCTTCTTCTCTATCTGAAATATATATATGTATTCTTGGTTTTTTGTTGCAGGTGGAGAAGCCCACGCTATCCAATGTCAGTTTGGATATACCAGTAGGCAGTTTAGTAGCGATAGTAGGCAGTACTGGAGAAGGGAAGACATCACTGATATCTGCAATGCTTGGAGAGCTGCCTCCAACGACATCAGATACACATGTGACCATCAGAGGAACTGTCGCTTATGTCCCGCAAGTGTCTTGGATTTTCAATGCAACCGTATGTCATAACTACCATCCTACTCCAACCCCCTCTTTTTTCCCCTAGGGATTTTGAAGCTATGATGCATGTTCTTGAGAATTGATAAACTTCTAATATATCTGAAATGGGGAAAGTAGACAAGCCGAGAAGTCTGCCTTTTCTTACTGTGTAGTAACGGAGAAACATCCCTGGGCTTTTGCTGCTTAGTTGAGAACCAGGAAATCCTTGTTATGTGTAGTATGACAGATCTTTGCATTGATAAAATGCAATTCTATCTTTCAATTTTTACATAATTCTTTGTTTTAGCTACTTTAACTTGGATCTATATGATTCTTCTATTTAAAATAATTCAACAGTTATAGTGCTCCTTTCTGTGAGAGTAAAATGAGAAATCAGAGAAAAATGCTGTTGCAGGTACGTGACAATATACTATTTGGCTCTCCCTTTGAGCCAGCAACATATGACAGGGCAATAGATGTAACAGCTTTGCAGCATGACCTTGACACACTTCCTGTAAGCTATTCAAAACCTCCAGTCTCTTTCTGTATACATGTTGAGATTTCTGATCCTGTTCCTGTCATGTTGATTTTTCTTAGGGCGGTGACCTTACTGAGATTGGTGAAAGAGGAGTCAATATCAGTGGTGGACAGAAGCAGAGAGTTTCAATGGCCAGGGCAGTTTATTCCAAATCCGATGTATACATTTTCGATGACCCTTTGAGTGCTTTAGATGCTCATGTGGGCCGGCAGGTAAGCAAGTAAATCTTGAAAGTGGAAGCTACTACTTCCGTCATTTTTTCTTCCACATCATTCTTCTATCAAGTCTTTTAGTGTTGTCATTATTATAGTACATGTTTAACACAATCCATGTTTATCTCAATTAGATAAGTAAATGGAAGTATGTGTATCTTACGATCTTAGTACTCATGGATCTATGGTGTTTTGACTTTTTCTTTATGTGGTGAATATAATTAGCTGTATGCCATTGCCATAGATCGGTGTGTTTATCTGATTACTCAAATGTTGTCATGGTTAGCTGTGTCCTTATTTACAATGCAATTTTGGATTTTCTGCAGGTGTTTGAGAAATGTATCAAGGATGAACTAAGAGGAAAGACCAGAGTACTTGTTACAAACCAGCTACATTTCCTTTCACAGGTTGACAGAATAATTCTGGTTCATGATGGTGCAGTCAAAGAGGACGGAACTTTTGAGGAACTTTCAGAAAATGGTACAATGTTTCAAAAACTGATGGAAAATGCTGGAAAAATGGAAGAGTATGTAGAAGAGGATCAAGATCCTGGGAATACTGAAGTAAATAATTCTATAGTGCCTAAAACTTTTGCCAATGGAACTGTAAATGAGGTATCGAAGGGTGCCGGTCATCCAGATAAACCAAAAGAAGGAAAATCTGCCCTCATAAAGAAGGAAGAAAGGGAAACTGGTGTGGTCAGTTGGGACGTGTTGATGAGGTATGTAACCTCATGCATGCTATTGTCCCCAACTCGCAAGCTCATATTCCCCATTATCTCTCCTCATGGGAATATTGAGTAGATTGTACTTTATGATAGATGTATTGACCTAGACTAGAATATCACATTCGGAAATACTTTTCTGAGGAGTCCAACGTGTTTGAAACTGACCACAGGAAATGGCAAGCTACCTCTGAAAGAATAAATAAATAAATAACAGGCTTGGCAAACTATGAAATAGCCTCCTGCTGTGCTTTGGTTTTCCTCGATTGTGAAGTTATGACCATCACTCAATCATGTTGGCTCCATATGAGGGAGCACTTTTTAAGTCTTACGACATTACTAAACTTATTAGTGCATTTGTGGTATCAAACAAAGGTTAAAAGTCGACACTTCTATTTATTATTATTATTATTATTATTATTTTGTTTGGAGATGGAAGTTATTGCACAGTGTTCAAGAAAAAAGATCGACAGAAAGTAGACTAAAGTTCAATCTGTTTTATGTTTTCAAATAACATGTGTGCATTAAACCTATGGATTGCAATAATTTATGCAATAACCTCCCACATTGAGTTGTCATTGTTGTATCATTATTGACTTGAATCCTTTGGCTTCATTTTTAAAATTTTAGAACTTAAGAGCCTCAAATTTTAACTAGTGATTAACCCTATGATTCTCTCTATGGTGCTTCTCCCCATCTGCTTCACAGGTACAAAAATGCTCTCGGAGGCTTATGGGTTGTTATGATACTTTTATCATGCTATGTGCTGACAGAAACTTTGCGTGTTTCGAGTAGCACATGGCTGAGTATTTGGACAGATCAAAGTGGCTCAAGAAAGTATGGGCCATTTTTCTACAACTTAGTCTATGCACTCCTCTCATTTGGGCAGGTATTACTTTCTTCATTGGCGGTACTTTTTATAGTTCAATTGACAAATATGATCCAGTGCCCCTATTTTTCCTTGGGATGAAGGTGGGTAGTGTTGCATTTCACAATGCTTGTAGCTAACTTTTTTTGGTGGATTCAGGTGTTGGTCTCATTGTTGAACTCGTACTGGTTGATCATTTCCAGTCTATATGCAGCCAAAAGGCTCCACGATGCTATGCTTAGCTCTTTATTAAGAGCCCCTATGGTATTTTTCCACACAAATCCACTGGGACGAGTAATCAACAGATTTGCAAAGGATCTTGGTGACATAGATCGGAATGTTGCTGTTTTTGTTAATATGTTTATGGGTCAGGTCTCACAGCTCCTTTCAACTTTCATATTGATAGGCATTGTGAGCACCATGTCCTTGTGGGCCATAATGCCGCTTCTGGTCCTGTTCTATGCTGCATATTTGTATTACCAGGTTTGTATGGCTCCCTTCTTTATGAAAATGATTCCCTTCTATATTACATGTTTGATCACATCTATGTTAATCTCAAATTGATTGCATACGTAATGGGAACTCGGGTTTTTGTATTACTGCAAAAATATCTGATAATATTGGAACTCCCTTTACTGGTCTTGGTTTGACAGGTTAATGCTTTGAGTTTGAATCAATATTACCAGATTCTTTCATTATAGACTAGAGTTAGGACTCACTGTCATTCTTCCTGTACGTGTGGCAAAGAAGTAGCCCCTGGCAGAGGCCTGTATGAGAATGAAAAAACAATCATATGGGCCTGCTTAATACATAACCAGTAGTTCTGAGTTTTTTTTTTTTTTATAATAAATATTTGGCTACTTTTCTTAGTGTTCAGTTCTAACATTGAATGGCTATCTGATAATCTGATAGTTGAATTTTTTATTTTATTTTGCAGAGCACCGCACGTGAGGTAAAGCGCATGGATTCCATATCCCGGTCACCTGTTTATGCACAATTTGGAGAAGCGCTGAATGGGTTATCAAGTATTCGTGCATATAAAGCATATGATCGGATGGCTAACATTAATGGGAGGTCCATGGATAACAATTTGAGATTTACACTTGTGAATATGAGTGGAAATCGCTGGCTTGGGATCCGTTTAGAAACATTAGGTGGACTCATGATATGGCTTACAGCTACCTTTGCTGTTATGCAAAATGGAAGGGCAGAAAACCAGGCAGCATTTGCTTCAACTATGGGCCTCCTTCTCAGTTATGCTTTAAATATTACAGGTTTATTGACTGCTGTCCTGAGGCTTGCAAGTCTTGCTGAGAATAGTCTAAATGCTGTTGAGCGGGTTGGTACATACATAGATTTGCCTTCTGAAGCACCGCCAGTGATTGAAAGTAACCGACCTCCACCTGGATGGCCTTCATCCGGTTCTATCAAGTTTGTGGATGTTGTGTTACGGTACCGGCCTGAACTTCCTCCCGTCTTGCATGGAGTGTCGTTTTCAGTATCTCCTAGCGACAAAGTAGGAATAGTTGGGCGTACTGGAGCAGGAAAATCTAGTATGCTGAATGCTTTATTTCGCATTGTAGAACTTGAAAGAGGAAGAATTTTGATTGATGAGTATGATATTGCAAAATTTGGGCTGACAGATCTTCGTAAAGTTCTTGGCATAATTCCTCAGGCACCAGTGCTTTTCTCAGGTAATGTGGGGATTAATTCTTGATGGAAATATGTTGATAGATGCCACAGTTATACAACTGATCTTGTTGGGAATTGTAGAATGAAAAAATGGATGCTAGGAAATGCTTCCTGGTTCAGCATTTGCTTGTCAAGATACTAGGTTTTCATTTTATTGGACAAATCATTAGAATGCAGGCTACTTTTGTCATTTGATACTATTGTGTCTGGCTTATGTGATTTCCATTTCCCCCTCCACCTACTATCCCGCAGTTTCTTACCTTTTATTGTAATCATCTTTTTGGAAGGTAGTTACTTTTGTCTATTTTGACATAGTTCTTTTTGCTTTCATTGTCTGCAGGAACTGTGAGATTCAATCTTGATCCATTTAATGAACACAACGATGCTGACCTCTGGGAGGCGCTGGAGAGGGCCCATTTGAAGGATGCAATCAGGAGGAATTCTTTTGGTCTGGATGCTGAGGTAAATTAACTTAAGAAGCCTTTTTTCAGATGTGTGATCGGCACTCTTCTCTGAGATAGAAACTAGGATGATTTCTAGCTGATGCCTTAAATTTATTGGCTCTGTTGTGTTGGTTCAGTTTTAATAGATTGTGCTCAGAAGGCATTGCTATATTGAGGGGAATAATTTCTCCCAAAGTTATTATGCTGCATACTTAGATGTGTATGCCAGAGAGCTCCAGCACCAAGAACTCTTTGAAACGTCTCTTATACCAAAGGGAATGAGGTTCTAACTAGAGATTGAATTTGAAAACTGTTTTTTCGGTGGAATCTATCACTGTATTTCCTGATGCTGTTTTTGTAACTTGTTAAAAGCTCAGGATGCTCTGGCATTATTTCTTGTATTTTGGTTTCATCTGCTAATAATGGATGGACTGTTCACATCTTTAAATCGTCTTCTCAGTTAGACAGAAGAATGTGTCTCATAAACAATCAGCACGTGCATTGTAAAATATCTGATGATCCAACCAATAATATATATCTTAATAATATATCTTCCAATTTCCCTATGCTTTGATATTTGCCTTCGACTTCTGAGTTGACTGCTTTTCATTTATTCAAGGTTTCAGAAGCTGGGGAGAACTTCAGTGTTGGACAGCGTCAACTACTAAGTCTGGCTCGGGCTTTACTTCGAAGATCTAAAATTCTGGTGCTGGATGAAGCAACAGCAGCTGTTGATGTAAGGACTGATGCTCTTATTCAGAAAACTATCCGAGAAGAATTCAAGTCATGCACAATGCTTATCATTGCTCACCGGCTCAACACTATTATCGACTGTGACCGAATCCTTCTCCTTGATTCTGGCCGGGTATGGTTTTAGTCCGAAACTTGGTTAACCATTTACTTCAACTGTTTTCTTCTTACCTTTAAAACCTGACTTCATCCCTTTGTTTTGCGTGGATTTTCTTCCCGGAAATTTGTATGCTTATGAATGCCTTCTATTTCAGGTTGCAGAATATGATACCCCAGAGAGGCTGCTAGGGAATGGAGAGACATCTTTCTCTAAGATGGTACAAAGTACTGGAGCGGCAAATGCTCAGTACTTGCGCAGCTTAGTTCTGGGGAACGGTGAAAATAGGTCAAATAGAGAAGAAACTAATCGGCTTGATGGACAAAGAAGATGGTTGGCCTCTTCACGGTGGGCAGCTGCTGCACAATTTGCACTTGGCGTTACACTTACTTCATCACAGAACGATCTTCAACAATTGGAAATAGATGATGAAAACAGCATCTTGAAGAAAACAAAGGACGCTGTCATCACCCTACGGGGTGTCTTGGAGGGGAAACACGACAAAGACATCGAGGAGGCACTTGAATTGTACCAAGTGCCTAGAGATAGGTGGTGGGCGTCTCTCTACAAAGTAGTTGAAGGTAAACTTTGCTCCATTCAGTTTCTTGTTAACCCAAGTCCCTGTGGATGTCATGAAGGTTGAGCCGTTGAGGTTGGTTTACCCTTTTGTTCACGAGGACAACTTAAAGTTTTGCCGCATATGACAACATTTATCCTCAGTTTAATCTCACGAGATTGCAGAAGATCTTCGGATGTTAACTAACCTCCCTGTCATCTCTATTGCTTTCCGTCCCCTCGCATGCTGAAATGCAGAGGGATGTATCTTGGTGCTTTCTGTGCATAACTTGATAGTTCTGGTTTCATGATCCGTTTGGTTGATTATTGTTTTTCATCGTCCTCAGGACTTGCAGTGATGAGCAGATTGGGTCGAAGTAGGCTTCAACAACCGGGATGCAATTTTGATGAGGAACCCATCAACTGGGACAGCATTGAGTAAGGATGTATAGCAAAGGGAGACCGTGGAAAGTTCACGCTGATATATCTGTGGGAGCGTTATCAGGGTGGTTGATCATATTTCGTTGGTTTATAAAGTGCAGGCTTCTCACCGGCCCCGGGGATGCTAGGAAAAATAGAAGCGTTTTTGACAAAATTGTTACTGATGTGAGGAGTGAATATGCAATGGTTTTCTGACCACTATAATGAAGGGAGAAAACAAATATATGATTTGAAGATATACTTTTATTTAACCGCATACGCAAAAATTATGCATCATCTTCTTTTGCTTGTTTCGTCTGGGTTCTATAGATTAAGAAAGTAGTTAAAACTACAATTAATACAACCATTTATTCCTGTTATGTTAAAAAACCATCTCAATAACGTATGCTGTGGTGAAATTCACCAAGAACATGTGCAGGGTCGTGGCAATATTCGATTGTTATCAAATTTTATTATTACTTCACTTACACGAGTAAATGTAATTTGCCCGTGGGATACTCTACAATATTGCTCACATAATTCTCTTTGGGCTACCCAAAGAAACTCGATCTTGTGCCAATCCACCTGTGCGAATATATATTGAAATTACTACGGTGTGATCGGGCTGGCCGCGTAGGGTTTAGTTGAGCCAAAAAAAAAAAACACGGTTGCTGCTATCGTTCGATTCGACCTAATGCTTCTCTTCGCGGGCTTTCTTTTCCCTCGTTCTCTTTACCCTCTCTCTCTCTCTCTCTCTCTCTCTCTCTCTATGATTGATTATTCAACCGATTACTATTTCTTCTTGCTCTGTTTTGCATTCTCCATTGTTTCTGTTATTCAGCCATTCTTCAATTCTGGTCGAATTCGCGTTGTTTTCCGATTCCTTGTTGGCTTTGCGTTTCATTCATCGACTGATAAATTCCTTTCGCAATGGACTTGCTGAGGTTGCGATTGATATGAGAACATAGGTTAGTTACTAATTTTGATTAGTTTTGAATTGATTTCAATTCTACTGTAATTAAACCGAAGTTCATTTAGCTATTGAAACAATGAATTCCTTATCTATTGGAATTCTAACTGTAGGTTGCTTACTTGAATATGGCTGCACCTGTTGTCCGATAGCAGAGGTGAAACAAGATGAGTTAGTTTTTATATTTTTTTTTTATAATATTATTTCATGAAATTTTACACATTTGACTCGACGATGGATATGAATAAAATGGTGAAACATCACTGCAGTGAAACTAGGCCTGTTCAATGGGTTCGGCTTGCCATCGTACGCTAGAATCCAACCCATGAACTTAAGTTATAATATAAGTGGGCTGGGTTATTATTTTAAATGGATTATCATGGGTTGAACTCATATATATATTATTTAAATATGGATTAGTATGAGTTTAATTATAATTGGCCATAGGTTGTCATGGTAACCCATAAGCTGAGAATAACCAGCAGCATGAACTTGAACATTTCGAAAGTCTTTTCTGCCTCTGATTTCAAAATTTCGCTCGAATTTCTCGTCGGTGAATCCGATATTTTCGGCTCTGAGGACTCTAACACCGAAGTATTTGGAGAACGGTTTTGACTGTCCCGGAAAACGACCGGCGAGCGTTTGTGTTATTTTGCGAATCAAATCTTTGAAGCTTTGAGTCCCTTTTCTTCGCAGCATATATGTAAGAAAGCACGCGATTAGGGGAACAATCGACTTCCATGTCGTCGGGATCAAAGTCTATGGGACGGAAACAGAGAAAAAATCTATTTCTTGAACTCGTAGGCTCTGTTTGATTTGAAGAAAGTTAAGTGAAAAAAAAATTGATTTGAAGAAGATTCTGAGGCGCGGTACGACAATAGACGAGAAAGTAGAAAGACATTCGACACAAACATAATACGGAGGCTAGATCAATCTTTGTCCGAAGATTGCATATCCTTAATTCATGGGAAAAAAAACTTTGACGGGTCAATTAATTGGGCAGAATAGTGAAGGTCGGAGGCAACACTGGCGGCGGAGTAATACGGCGAGCAGTTATGTTACAGCGGCGTTGCACGGAGACGGAGACGGGAAGAAACTTAAAAACGTCATTTTTTAAAAATCTAGGAAATGGAAACGGTAAGAAACGTAAAAAAAAAATTATATATATATATATACATACATTATATGTATATATATACATACATACATACATACATACATACATACATACATACATATATATATATATATATATATATATTATATAGATCTACTAAAATTAAGAGAAAAATAAATAAAAAATTCCTAAAGTTATTATCTATATTAGTTAATTTTAATCATTAATAATTTTATTTTAATAAAAAAATTAATTAAATAATTTTTTTAATAAAAAAATTAATTAAATAATTTTAATATAATTTCAAAAACGTCAATATATATATATATATATATATATATATATATATATATATATATATACACATATGATTTATATATACATATATCTACACATATATATACATATATGTCTACATATGATTTATTTCGGTTCGAGTCTTGTCGTAAATGATTTCTCAAAAATAGATTTCATGAAACTATTATTATGAGTTGTTATGTCTTTTTATAAAAATATTTTTTCCCCCAGTACATTGACAATTTAGTCCGACATTTTTTTGGATAAAATTTGTTTTTATCGTTTAAGTGATAATAAATAAAAATATGAAGACGTACGTTTAAGCTCATCATTGATATTCCATTATGTTTATAAATTTATGTTAATTAAATTATGTATTAAAAGCATTTGAAATTCCTCTAAAAAAGATTACGGAAATAATTCATCTTTTTTAAAGAAGAAAATAAAATACTATTTAAAATTCCTCTTCTTACTCTAATTAAGATAGTGTTGTATTAGAAGTTTTTATAAGGAAGACAAATATACTAAATAAATGTAATCATCGTTCTTTTATAATATATTTGACGCTTGACATAATTATTTTATTATATTGGAGGCGGTGGTTGTGAATTGAAGAAAAGAAAAAAAAAAGAGGAATGAAAATAATTATAGTAATTGTGGTGGTGGTGGTGGCAAGTAATAAAATCGCGGTCGCGGTCGCGGTCGCGGTGTCGTGGTATCGGAGTGTCACAAACGATATTTTATATGCCGTGGTTGTCGCGGCGTGATTTTTTATTATTTTTTCATAATAAATATTAGCAAATACCAGTAAGTATCGGCAAATATCGGTAAATATCGGTAGAATATCGGCAAATATCGGTCAATAACCGATATATCGCCGATAAATATGTGAAATTCTAAATCTGTCGCGTATCGCTAATTTTGCGTATCAGCTGACCCAAAATCTGATAAATATCGGCCGATATTGCGTATCGGGACCGATATTTAATTGTATGGGTAGTGGTGGTGGTGGAAGCAGTGCTAGTAATGGTGGTGGAAGGGGTGGCGGCAATGGTGGTTGAGACGGTGATAGTAAATGTCAAGATAGGCTTGTTTGTATATATATTAACCCACGCTAACCCATGGTTAACCCGTATAACCTATGGGTTATGATGGGTTGGATTAAAAATTATTAATTATTTTCTACAACCCATCGTGGATTAGACCATGGGTTATATAAATTATATGAGTTAAAATACTATGGATTGGGTTAAACTATAGCCACCCATTTGAACACCCCTACTATATATAGTTGTATGATAAATGGATTGAGAATTTTTTTCCTATAGAATTTTTCTAGTAAGATTTTTAATAAGGTAGTAATTTAAAAGTATACTCTTAAAAGGGAGTGTCAAATACTTAATAGCTATGGAGAATGTTGTAAATATCATGAGATGTATATATGAAAAAATGTTGTAAATATGAGGAGATATTCACCTAAGAGGAATGTTGTAAATACTATATTCATATGGATAATTAGTACTATATTACTAGACATAAATATGAAAATACTATTGTATAACTAATTACACCATGAGGTTGGTATAATTGCTACCACAAATTAAAAGAAAAAAGACACGGTGATAGTATAAATAAGTCATGCTTTTTTTTATTTTGTTTAATTTTTTAATTGATTATATTTAACTTACTAAAAAAATGATTATATGAAAGTGATGTTCATATTTTTCTCTATAAAAAGATGACCTTATTGGTATAATTTCTATGTAAAACATTGTTAAGTGAAACATTAACACAAATATTAATACATAATTATAGTGAAATACTAATATAATAATGGTGAAACATAATGATGTAGGAACATGTGACCTAAAATTGATGTCCTTAATTTTAGGGTTAAATATCCTTAATTTAGAGAGATAACCTATTTTAAGACAACCCTTGGAAGAGGTTACGTATCTGTGCATGAAAGTGGATTAAATATGAAGGCATATAGTTTGTTAGGATTTTATTTAGCTACTATTTAAGAGTCATTGTTCACATGAATAGTACTATGAATATTCTTATATATTAGGGATTTATTAGTCATTATGCAATTTTTTTACTTAATAATCAAGAATATTGTTAGCAAATTAGTTGATATTTGATAGAGTTTAATCTTTTAAGAGTATATTTTGTCCTTTTCTTTTATATGAGTGTGGCGTAGATACTAATAGATATTGTGTATTTTTTCTTTTAGATTTTTTTTTATGTTATGTGTAGAAGATTCAGCTTGAGGATATGGAGATAATGCTATATAAACCCATGAAAAAAATGTTGGTGATTACAAGTTGAGTTGAATCAAGTTGAATTTCATTAACTCCGTATGAGTTCTTATCTATTTTTTTTCATTTCTTTGTGAATGACGAATCTAAAAACCCTTTATATTCTTTTTGTGCGAGCTAATATGAAATTATTAAACGAAGTCTATCACGTTTGTTCTTTATTAGAGATTATTTTAGAGTTATCTATATATGACTTTTAAAACTAATTTGAAGAATTACTGTGTTTCTTCATTCATATCCCTACCTTATAATCATTCCTCGCAATTTTTCTCATCATATACTCATCCACCACGTACAATTCACATCAATTTTGTTTGGTTCAACCATAAAATTGCCCATCCATCAACCCACCAATTCCACAACATGTCACATTAGCAGTAACAATAGTAAAACATGATTAAAGATGAAATATAACAATAACTATGATAAAATATTAAGCTAATTATGGTAAAACTTGAAGACAATTGTGGTAAAACATGACAAGTTAGTTTTCTTAGGAAATTTGACTACTAAAATTGGTAAAATATAACAACATTATTGGTAAAACATGAACATAACTATAGTAAAACATAAATACAACTATAGTAAAACATGAAGATAACTATGATGAAATATGAAGGTGGCTATAATGAAATATGAGGACAAACATGGTAAAATATAACAACTATAGTGAAGCATTAAGGTAACTATGTTAAAACATCACATCTAAAAATGGTGAAACATGACTATATATATGTTGACGCAAAACATCAATAGTAAGAATGGTGAAACATTAATAGTAATAGAGGTGAAAGTTTATTTCAAGGGTTAAATCAATTCCCTCATAAGACACCATAATTGTATAGGAAATTTTGGTCATTTAGCCCAACCTAGAATACTGAAGCCTAAAGGCTTTATACACCTTAGGAAATCAAAGGCTATAGAGAATCCCTTCTTAGTTTGGCTAAATTATCCCATGTTGTAGCCTCGTGAACGAACATTGCATTATTAATTATCAACATGACTAATTAAGCCTCAAACTGTACTACATTTGAATGTGGCCAACTTCCCCTAGATTTCTTAGCATCGGCCGCCTCTAACTTGATCTAATCCCACTTATATATAGGAGGTTGCAAGCTTGGGCCTTCATAAATGGTGGAGCCAAAAAGCCTTGAGGAGAGATGGAATTTGAAGGAAAAAAATACTCTAGTGATCAATCAAGCAATTATTACTCACTTCATACAGTTTGTTCCTATCCACATCCATTCAATCCTTTTACAGTCTAGATGATACCCCAAAAATACTTCTAACTAAGGACCACAAGCCCATCACCATTGGTGGATACACCTACACGCCTAAGTCACTTGTACTCCTTTCTTTTTTTATTTTGCTTTATTTATGTCCTATATTACTAACTTAAGTGTCAAAGTGTCCTAAGGGCAGCACCACACTGGTGTTCCTCTAACACTTGAAAGGTTCTTTCCTATCTTTCTTGTAGGTAAATTAGTAGTGCCCCTTTGCATATAGGGAACCTATCATTGGTTGTGTCATAGTACACCTAAGAAGATCTCACTTGAAGAATGTTTGACATCGAGCAAATGATACATTGAATCCTTAGCATTCCAGCGCCAATTAAAAGGAACCTCCCTAATATCTTCATGGACTCTCTATTTGTAAATACTATCACGAAGGTGGAGACACCATAGAAGCATGCACTCCCATATTTTAGGATGTATGATGGGATAAGTGACCTCAACAACTACATCGCCTAGTACAAGCAATGCATGTTCACATTGGTAATACCAAAGGATATTAGAAAAGCTTGCACATGTAAAGGGTTCGGGAACAATATTTTTTATCCAACCTTTCAATGATACAATTCTTTACCCAATAATTCATTTTCTTCTTTTGCACAACTAATAGACAGTTTTTTCTAGCAATTTGCAAGTAGTCAAAAACTCTCAAGGTTTGTAGACTATCATTACAAGATTAAACAAGGTATCGATGAGAGCCTACGGAAGTATGCATAAATATTCAATAAGGAAGAGGTCTCAATCCCAAGCTACAACATTAACACTATAGTAACAACCTTCAAGAAGGGTTTTTTGCCACTCAGACCTCTACAATGATCTCACCAAGTGCCCTTACAAGACTATGGAGGATGTCCTAGCAAAGGCCTATGCATTTATCAAATGGTACGAGGACGAAGCCAATCATGTGTCACCATAAGACAAATCCAACTACGGAGAACAAAATAGGTCGAGACACAAAGGCCGCCGGTAGCGTGTTGTTAATACTATCAAATTAATATATTCCTAACCCAAATAATTAAAAATATAGCATATGGTAAGAAAGAATCATTCTCACGAGGAGAATGCAATTCTAAATTCTAAAATATTAACTAAAAAATTTAAATTATTTAATTACATAGAATAAATAAATAATAAATAAAAATAAAATAAGAAAATAAAATTGCTATCTACAATATTAATAAATATTTGGGGGTTTGATATGAGAAAAAATTAAATAAAACTAATAACTAAATTAATAACCGAACAACTCTAGTGATTAAACTAATCTATAAGCTAAACAATTAAAATTAAAATTAAAATTATAAAATAAAATTAATTAATAACTAAACTAATATATATATATATATATATATATATATATATATATATATATATATATATATATATATATATATATATATATATATATATATATATATATATATATATCCTACCATTATCCATCCCAACATTTATATTAAGTTCATATAATTTATGTTTATTAAGTAACGGATATATAAATAATCAATTTTGATAGACGAACCGTAAAAAATTAACTTGCTAACTCTTTCAATTCCTAATTTTATATAATTAGACTAACTCACACATTTTTCATAATACCAATTAACTTCTCTAAATTAAATTTTACTATTCAATTAATCTAGAGATAAATTAATTGTGTCTGCATGTCCTAATGCCCAAGATACCTAACTTGGCTAGGTGTTCGCAGCTCCGAAGGCCTAAGGTACACAAGTTAGCCCATCTCAGTGGCTCCAAATGCTCAAGATGCCCAACTCGGCTCAATATTCACACCTCTGAATGCCCAAGGTACACAAGTTGGTCCATGTCCATGGCTCTGAATGCCTAAGGTACTCAACTTGGCTCGGTGTCCGCAGCTCTAAATGCCTAAGGTACATATGTTGGGCCCATGTCCCTAGCTTTGTATACCCAAGGTGCCCAACTTGGCTTGGTGTCCGTGGGTCTGAAAGTTCAAGGGACACAAGTTGTTCTCCAAAATTTTAGGCCCTTAAATGCCCAAGGTGCATTATTAGTACATATAATTAATAGTATTTTAACACCCCCAAAAATCATAGTTTAAAATTTTTGTTTAATTAAAACAAACACAAGTACGAGGGTGCTACTACCGTGATTAGTACAAGCCCGGCCCCCGGCCAGTCTCGCACCAACTGCAAGGCTAAGGAGAATTTCAAAAATCATTAAACACAATTATCGTGGAGAAACGTAGAAAAACAAAATATTCATAATGAGGGAATTAGAAGGCGTGATTAGAAGTCATTACAACTGAAAAGGGGTTACATAGTTAAAGCCCGCAAGGGGATAGAAGATACAATACAATAAAACAAAAATAGAAATAAGAAGAGTCCAGTCTACATCACTCTTGGGGCCCATGCCAAGTCCTAGAAGGTCAACTCTCAGCCCCACCTGATGCCTCATAAGTGTCATAGGCATTGAAAATGGCGTCTCCTACTAGTACAAACTCAGTAGGACCCTCTGCTTGTGGGAATGAGAAACACCCATGAAACAGGTGATTAGTATGATATGTACTAAGTAAGGTAACCATGCAGCTAAGGCCATACACAAAAGACATATAACATAAGCAGGTAACTATGCAAATAAGCCATGCAGGAAAAATAGATAGTACAAGCCATGATTCAGTCCAGTTAAACTTAATTGTTAGATCTCTGGTCAATATTCTCATTTCATACCATTTTTAATATCAATCAATGCGAGTACGGGAACCCCACTATTATAGCTGATGGAACAGAAAACACCCAAGCGAGAATGCACCTAGCCACTATTATTCGTCGATGGACTTGTCTGGCCCCGACTCTCATGGTGTTTCACTGTAAGTAGATAGTATCTTTCCATAGTTTATCATCATTAGGTTTGATTTTTTGACCTCGAGATCCCCCACTATTATAGCCGGTGGACCAAAAAAACACCTAGGACATAACGCACCTGGCCACTATTATTCGCCAGTGGAATAGACTCGAGGTCACAAGGCACCTAGCCACTATTATTCACCGGTGGACAGGTCTGGGTCCGACTCAACAATCTTTCTTTTTAAATGGTTAGTATATTATTCATGTCTTATTCGCTCAATACTTATGCCCTAGACATGCATGTCCATGGGAATACCGGCTCACACGATTCGTCTACTCCTATCCTCCTAAAAGGGGCATGTACCATATATTGGGACCTCTACGCCTTCTAATACATCCAGACATCCTTTCCCCCTTCTCCTCACTTACCACGAATACCCAACTCCTAAGTATGTGGGTCGAGGCTCACTTTCCCATATCTTTGAGTCAACTCACTATTGCCTTCTAGAGTTTTCCCTGAGAAACCCTAATTTGGCCTATATGGTCCAACCTTCCTCTATCTCACACACCCCATGTTTTTCTTGCCCCCAACTCATCACCTCACTAGATTCATCCCCATGCATCTTAATTTACTTCCCACTTTGCACATGTGACCACGAAACCCTAGATGGTCACCCCAAACCCTAGCACCTCTCTTTTCTCATATGTTATCACTCCATCACTCTCACTTACCATCCCCTCTTCCACATGACACATATTCACTCTCCATGTGACATCCTTCCACTTTTACCCCATATTCCAATTCTCTCCATTATTTCTCCCTTCCACAATCTCCTCAACTTAGGGTTTTCCTCCCAAACCCTAGTCAAGTTCCCCATGCACCTTTATACCAACCTACGCACTATTTTCACCTATGGACTCCAATCACCCCAATAGCTCTTCATTTACCTTACTTAACCCATAAGTCAACTTTTTCCACGTAAGGATCATCCCCATGCAAAGATTATCCATCCCATGCAAACACTAGACTTCCAATGCAATATCTATTTCACTCTCTTATTTTATTCACTTTATCCTTTTATTTGTCCATTCATAAGTCATGAGATACTTAGGTTGTTCTTACTTTCCTATAGTCAGCTCATTTCCTTTACCCCTTTCATCTTTTCACCCCCATGCCATATCTTTTACAACCTCCTAGCACGCATGTCCTAAAGGCCACATTAGATAAGCACCACAAAGCACAAGATACATATCATTTTACATATGCCATAAGAGAACACATACACTTACCTTAGCTTCGGGCTGCGCTACAAGTAAGTATTTGTAATCACATACGGTACACAATCATATCATCACACATAACATATTAGGCCTTAACCACATTCTTACCTAAAATGACACCAAGCTTGGAGTACACTCCTACGCCTCCTTAGCAGTTGGGCTTGGTTCACCTATAAGAGGGGAAATACTAAAGTTAACTTTCATCTTATTAAAATTTTCATTAATTTCTACTTACCTGTATTATAACCTAATGTTAGGGATAATGATAATAAAAATAGTAGCTTTAGTATTAAAAATAAGGATATTATCCTTAAAATGGTTAATCATGCTATTATTAGCCAAAATAGGTTTAGGTAGTTATATTGATCAATGATAAGGTATTATTAACAATATTAGCCATAAAGATAATAAATTTAATAACAATAATAATAATAGCGATAATAATAATAATTCAAATAATAATAATACTAATAATAATCGAAATAGTAACGATGATAATAATAATAATAATAGTAATAGTAATAATAATGATAATAATAATAATAGTGATAATGATAATAATAATAATAATAATAATAATAATAATGACAAGGTTAGGATAATAATTACACTAATTATACTTAAAGGCTAAGAAGGTTAGGGCACAACTTAGTGAGGGTGGCAGTTAGGTGGCGGCGGTGCACGGTGGCAACGACGGTGGTGGAAGTGGGGGTTAGAGAAGGTGGATTTTTAGGGCTAGAATAGAGGGAGTGAGATGGTGGTTGTGGTGGTGGTGGAATCTCTGGGTTAAGAGGGTTGGAGTGGTGGTGGTGGCACAATAAGTGTGGCAACGTAGCTGGTGGTGGTTGTGGTGGCCAAGGGTGGTGGAGAAGGAGGGAGGATGAAGGAGAGGGAGAAAGAGAGAAGGGAAGGTAGGGGAGGCTCTGTTGGGTCGATTGGGTGGTATGGGAGGTAGTGATTGTGGTGGAGGAGGCAGCGTACGGCGACAAGAGGGGCGGCTATGGGTGCAAAGTGGTAGGTTGAGTAGCCAACTTTGTACCACTCGGGTGGTGAGTTGTATGGTTTGGTGGAGGGTAATGTAAGGAAGGGTTTGGGTGGTGTTTCAGGCAGCAGATGGGGCGGCATCTGAAGTGGCGGTGGCGCAAGTATGCTGAATTTTCTAAGCAGAGTCAAGAAGGCCAAGTGGGATCAGTAGGGGGTATTTATAGACTAATGGAAGGAGGATAAGACAAAGGGGAAGAGAACAAGGGGAAGGTGAGGCAGGGCTCGTCAGCCGGCGATGGTAGGCCAATACGAGCCTACAAAAGTGTAGGGTGCAGGTGACAGGGGAGAGAATGGAAAGGGGAAGGGGCACGCTGGGAAGGATTTATAGGGAAAGAAAAAGGATGGGGGAGAGGAGGGAGAGGGGTAGGCTGGTAGTACAGTGACAGGGTAGGTGTAATACTCCCAAAATTTACTACTGAACAATTTCATTTTATTAAAAGAAATAGCAGAAGCAAAATAACAAACTATGAATTTCGGGGATATTATCACCACACTTAGTACCAGATCGGTTCACTCCTACCGTTCCAGTACTAAGTGCTAAAGCTAAAAGTGTAAAATAAAATTTACTAACCATATTTAAATCAGAGTAGTGTGATAAACCATTTACACGTATAAAGTTCAACAATGGTGGTTACAAAAACAACAATAATATTAAAACCAAGAATTTAAAAGAGGAAAGGAAACACCCTAATGGTTCTAGATGATTCCTTACTCTCCTTCCTATTGCCCATATGAATAGTACCTGAAAAGAGACATGCAAGGGACATTACCCATTGAATAAGCAGGGGCCCCACGAATGGAACCCTTCAGTACTATAGTACTGAGTAACCCTTTAAAAACACACTTAAAAGCAAGCCCGCAGCGTAACACGTGATATAACACTATATTCGGATATAACAAGATTTGCATAAATAACATTCACATACTTAACATTCAATCAGATATTAATAGGTCCTAGTGTACAATCGATACTTTCGGGCCTTAAGCCATGTCATAGTGCAAAATCAATATTTTTAGGCCTTAAGCTATTAGTTAATCATTATTCAATCATCTCTCATATTTTATATCTATGTGAGTGCGGGAACCCCACTATTATAGCCGGTGGATCGGTCACTTATAGAGTAGAACGCACCTAACCACTATTATATGTCGATGGATCGGTCTTCAAGATAAAATGCTCCTGGCCACTATTATGCCAGTGAGTCAGTCTGGCCCTGACTCTCATGGTGTTCCACTATAATTACTTTGTGTCTTCCCCATATCTTATTGTTATTACATTCGATTTATTGAGTTCGGGATCCCCCACTATTATAGCCGGTGAATTGGTTACTTATATGGCAGAACGCACCTAACCACTATTATATACCGGTGGATCAGTCTCCAGGCCACCTCGGCACCTGGCCACTATTATATGTCTGTGGATTGGTCTGGGCCCAGCTCAATAATCTTCCACTTTAAGTGATTAGTGTCTTATTCGTATTTTATTCAAGAGTAATTCACCCTTGACATGCATGCCACCGACCTCTACTTCTATCCTCCTGAGAGGGCCCGTCCCATATCTTGAGACCTTGGCGCCTCTTATCACACCCTAAATTCCATTCCCCCTTACATCTACTCATAACGAAACCCAACTCCTAAGGGTGTGGGTCAAGGCCCATCACCTTACGACATTCAAATTCTCTCACTACCGCTCTCTTGGGCTTTCCTTTAAAACCCTAATCGAACCTATGTGGCTCAACCTTTCTTTTATCATCCAACACCACATCTCATTTAGTTCAACCCCAATCTCATCACTCTACTCACCAATCATACATGTGACTGTAAAACTCTAGTGAGCCGCTCAAACCCTAACACCTTTCTTACGTAAGGATTATCCCATGCAAATCCTAGAAACCACCCATGCAAGAGTTGCATCACTCATTCATTTTGATCACAATCTCCTTTTATTTTTTCCCTCATGGATCATGAGTTATTAAGTTCAATATCGCGTCCCCTTAGTCAAATCACTTTCCATTTGTTCCTTTTTATACTTTCACCCCATATCCTATTATTAAATATCCTAGCATGCATGTCCTAGAGGGTCACATCACATAACATCGTACGCTCAACATATATAATCATCATCCACATGCCATAAGAAAGTCACATAAGCATACATCACTCAGAGTTGCACCACACATGATAAATCATTAAGCATAAAGTACACAATATAGCACAACACATGGCACACGAGGCAAATAACACACACATCATTGTTCTTAGCCACATCCCTACTCGGTTTGGGTTACCAAGTTATCTTCTACACTTATTAGGTCACCAATCACCCTTCATAATTATTATACTTATCATAATTCCTATTTAGTTGGTTAGATCACCAAATTATCCTTCTCCTTTGTTATAATTACTAAATTGTCCTTTAGTTGGATAATTTATTAAATTACCCTTCTACCTTATCATGACTACTAATTTGCCATCTAATTGGTTAAATCACCAAATTACTCTTTTACAATCTTATAATTGCCGGATTGCCCTTATCCATTATTATAATTACTAAATTACCCTTATCCATTATCATAATTACCAAATTACCCTTTTGTTGTTTAATTTACCAAATTACCCTTCTCCATTATCACAATTACCATTTTACCCTTCTCCATTATTATAAATACCAATTTACCCTTCTCTATAATTATAGTTACCAATTTACCCTTCTCCATAATTATAAATACTAGTTTAACCTTCTCCATTATTATAATACCATCCTCCATTATTATAAATACCAATTTACCTTTCTCCATAATTATAATTACCAAATTACCCTTCTCCATTATTATAAATACCATCCTCCATTTTTATAAATACCAATTTACCTTTCTCCATAATTATAATTATTAATTTACCCTTCTCCATAATTATAATTACCAAATCACCATTTGCCATTATTATAAATACCGATTTAACCTTTTATTTACAAAATATCTATTTTACCCTTTACTTCTAAAGTTACCATTTTGCCCTTTACTTATAAAACTACCATCTTTACCTTTACTTATAAAATTATCATATTGCCATTTACTTATAAAATTACCATATTGCCATTTACCTCCAAAATTACTATATTGCCCTTTACTTATAAAATTACCATTTTCCATTTACTTATAAAATTACTATTTTGCCATTAACCTCCAAAATTACCATAATACCCTTTTTTTCTTACAAATTACAAATTAACCCTTTTACTTAGAAAATTATCATTTTACCCTCTTCTTCCAAAATTACCATCTTATCCCCTTATTACACCATTTTTATTAGATTAACATTAGTATATGGAATAATAATATTAATACTCCTTTAACAATATCCAACTCCACCAATTATTATATTTTAATATAATACTTATTAGTACCCATACATATTAAGCCACATTCTTGCACAAGAAATATTACTAAAATTTCCCTAGGGCTCATAATAATATTACTCAAGCATAAATGGTCACAATAACATAATATGACATGGGTAAGTACTTAACACTTTCATTAATAATCAAATTGTTCCCTTAGACAACATTTCCACACATAGCACATAAAAGAGCATACTTTCCTTTTTATTAATAAAATAAAAGCAAACATATAAATTATACTAACAACTATATATCAAACATAATAACATATTAAAAATCCTAATGTGCAAACATACGTTTATTCATGTGTTTAAGTGGGGTTTAACGATTACCTTATTTCCCACAAAAACGAACCTTACCGGTATTCCGGTTAAATATTCAAGCTTTGATTAGAAAAACTAATACCTAAACATAATATCAATAATTATTATATTAGAAATAAGAAAACCAAAACATAAGACTTTATAAAATTTACTTAATGAAATAATTAATTTAGATATTATTATACCTTAAAATTATTAACAAAAATGATGAAGGTATGTAGCAGCTCATCCTACTCATGCAGCATGAGCTACATGCAAAATAAAAGGGGAGAGATTCAAAGTTAGATGAAAGGAAGGGAAAATGGGCTATTTTCGGGTTGGGGATTTGGGGCTTAGAAAGAGGGCAGGTGGGGGAGGATTGGAGGCAAGGGAAGGGTACAGGAGTGAAGAGGGGGTGTAGGTGGCCGCTGGGGATGGGTTGTTGGCAGTGGTGGCGAGGTGGCGAAGTGGACTGCAGGAGTGGACGTGGCTAAGAAGGAAGGAGAATAGAGGAGGAAAATGAAGGGGTTCGGGGGCTGTTTTTAGAAAAAGGAGGTGTGGGGGTGGTAGCGGAGGTTGCAGGGAGGAGATTGGTGGTTTGGGTGGCGGCATAGGCGGAAGATGAAGGGGTTGTGGGGAGGCTGCCGGTAAGGGAGAACAAGGTGGGGAAAGGAAGAGGGAAGGAAGAAGGGGTTGTAGGGCTCGAGGGGGGTATTGTGGTGGTGCAAGGCTGAGGTGCAGGGTGGTAGGGAGAGGTGCAAGGGGTTGGTGAGGCGGCGGAGGGCAGCGACGATGCAAAAACAAGGGGAAAATGGAAGGAGAAGAAAGGAGATAAGACGGAGGTTGGGGAAGGTGAAAGGCTCAAAAAATGGGGCAGGGAGAGAGCACGTGAGGTGAAGCGAAATGAGATGAAGGGGAGGATGGCAGTCACTGACCGATGGCGACAAGTAGGGCGGCGGAAGGTGGTAGGGTGGTAGGGGGAGGCATGGGAAGAAGAGGAAAAAAAGAAGGGGGCAAGTAACTAGGCAGGGCTAGTTTGGGTTCGAAAAGGGAAGAAAGGGATGGGGGAGAGAGAGGGTGCAGTGGCGGCAGGTTGGCGGCTAGTGTGATTGACATGGTAGGTGGGGCGCTGGTCGGGCATGGGAGAAGGGAGAAAGGAAGGGGAGGGGTGCGAGTGGACCGACATGGGGAAAAGAAGAGGCCAGGCCGACCGGTCTAGGGGTGAAGGAAAGAAAGAAGAAAAGCCGGGGGATGGGCTGCAACGCACGGGCCACACGGGAGAGAAAGAAAGGAAGGGGGAGGGAGAGATGGGCCAAGGCCCAGTAGCGCACCGGGAGAAGGGCTGGCCACGGCCGAGCGGCCTAAAGGAAAGGAAAAAAAATAGAAAAGAAAAGAAAGAAGAAAAAAGGAAAAAGGAAAAAAGAAAATGGGAAATAGGGAAAATAAATTAATTTAATTTATAAAATAATAAAATGTAATATTCTTGATAATCATTTAATTTAATAATTTAAGTCATTATAATATATATATATATATATATATATAAGGATAAATTATTTCAATAAAGAGAGTATGACAAAATAATAAAATATTTATTTTTAATTTATTAAATATTCTCATCCAAATTTATATACTCGAAAACCCATAAATAATTAACTATATAATTGTAAAAGCTAATTTATTTCAAACAAAAGCTATTTATTAAATTATAAGTTTTCTAAAATTTTGGGGATTACAGTAGGTTGGGCACTGCAGAGTTGCAGGCTTGACCTATAACGCATGGGAGGGAGAAGGGAGGAAGAAAAAGGAGGGGTCAGCCGACCAGTTTGGGTGAAAAGAAAGGAAAGAAAAATAAGGGAGAGAACTAGCGGGTGAGGGAGGAGAACAAAAGGGAACCGCGGGTTAGTCCATGCGAGGGAAAGAAGAGAGGGAGGGGAAGGTTGGGCCTGGTGTGGCCCAATCCGGGAAAGAAGGGGAGAAAAATAAAAAGGAGAAAGGGGAAAAATAAGAAAGAAAAAAGGAAAAAGAAAAAGGAAAAATAGGTTGGTTGAGGTGTTTAGGATATTTTGGTATTTTTAAATATTTAAAAATAATAAGAATTAGTATAATAATAATTAAATTTCTTTTTATATTAATTTAGGATATTTTGGGTAATTTTTCCTAAATTCTAGTTTTAACTAGCAAAACACTCTAATCTTTCCCAATTAATTTTTTTTATTTTCCTCTTTTTTTGTCTTAAATACTCCCTTTATTTGAATGAAATAATATATTTAATAAAATTTCCTAGTAAATCCCTATTTTATCATAATTTCCAAAATTAGAATTTTGGGGTATTACAAATATCATAGTGTGTAACTTGGCTAGGGACAAATCATCCCCGCTAGTGCCGAAGGGACACATACTTGGGCATCTATATGGCTCCAAAGGACATTATGGTGCCCAACTTGGGTAGGACAAAATTTCATGGCTCCAAAGGATTCCCAAAGGTGCCTAACTTGGCTAGGTGTCCTTAGGTGCCTAAGGGACACATGCATTCCATAGCCATGGCCAAGGTTCTAAATTTGGTTCATTGTGTATTGGCTCCGAATGGCCAAGGGACATGAGGGAGATATGACCTTGCAGTTTTATCCCGGAATGGTGGGGGTAAGTCAGTGCTATATTTAAATTCTTTCAAACCTCTGGGTTCATGACGGTGTTGCTTGTTGGGTCATAGGGGAGGGACGAATCGAGGCGACATAGGGTTGACTCTCAGTGGATCACGGAAGTAAGGCCACTCTACCACTTACAATACTTCGTTACATATTTAAGTCATCTACAAAGGATTCAACTAGTTTTTCGATAGGAATTATACTCCAAGGCAGCTAGCCTAGATCATTCGCCTTGCAGGCTTAGCCTACGACACGTGCTCTTAAGGGTGATGCCCCTACTACGGGTCGGCAATCAAATTGTAGGTGCATGTGTCGCTTCTGGCCTTGATTCTGACTTAGAGACATTTATTCATAATCAAGTGCACAGTAGCTTCACGCCACTAGCTTTTTAACCAAGCGTGATGACCAATTATGCGAATCAGTGGTTCCTCTCGCATTAGGTTGAATTACCATCGCAACACTATCATTAGTAGGGTAAAACTACCCTATCATCAATAGAGATAAATCTATAAATCTCATTAGCTTTAGTCAAATTAAAAACCTTGCATTTTTAATACAACTAGAATAAATCATATTTTAATTTACTTTTGTTATTTGTAAAGTCCCCTAAATAATTTAAATTTTTTTACTAACCTAATAGAATTAACCGAATAACTATAACCCTTAATTCTAAATATAAAATTGATCAGGTTTCATATAAAGGGCAAGAATTTAAACATTAATCACAAATATGATTTATATATCAAAATACAATAATTCATAATTCATAATATTCAGCTACTATAAAAATCAATACTTAGTAAAATATAGTTACTAAACATTAATACTGAATACATAAAAATTAAAAAAAAGATTATATAAAAAGAAGGAAAGTAAGAATAAATACAGGAACTTTCGGGTTAAAGTGCACTTCCGAAGATTTCCCTCGTCAGTCGGTTATTTCTCATCATATCAAGAACCCACTTGATTACTATAGTTATTCTTTCTATTCATATAAATCCTAAAATTTAATTTAATAGGTTCCTAATTTACACGTGGGGTGTGATAAGTGTGACTTTTGCATCTTATTCCTAAGGTTTATAAGAGTTTTTACCTCTAATTTTAGTTGGAATTCTTCTTTTTTGTTCTTGTTACTGCCTTTGTATTGTAAAAATTTGTAGGGTCTCAAGGAATAAAAAAAAATGAAGGATGGAAAAAAGAATTATCTTAAAGGGAGAAGAAAGGAGAAAAAAGGAGCAAAGAGGAGCAAAAGTTAAAGCAAAAATAGATTTAGAGCTAAAATGTAAATTCTGGAATAAAATGAAAGCAATAATGCATATTTAAAGTATATGGGCCTGAAAGAAGTGAAATTTAGACCAGGAAAAAGTTTGAATTTGGAGAAGCTTTCAACATCAAAGTTGTAGATCCTTTTAATAGCTTTCCAACACATCCTAATCGGAGTTATGATGAAAAAGTTATGGTCAAAATACGCATCATTATCAAAGTTGACACGAGAAGCCCATCTTTATCAATACCCTAGGGATCCATGAGGCGGTAATATAAAAACTCTCATTCTCATATCTCGAGGCAGCCTCGACTCCCTTTCTTTTCTCTCTTCTCTATCCTCTTCCCCAATTCATCAAGATCTCTCTTGTATATTAGAGACCGAGGTTCAAGAAGATAAATTTTTACAAGAATTTGTGAACATCAAGGGTATTATCTAATGATCTTTTCTCTATCTATGGAATCTCTTGTTGTTTTTAATATTCTTGCTATGAATTTGATGGGCTAGATCTTGTGCTAAGGTGAAGGGGAATTTTCCCCGATCCTAATGTGTTGAATTATTGCATCCTTTTTTATTCAATTCATAATCTATGTGTTGTGTTATTGATTGGTTGACAGATTTATGAACCACGGCCGAGTTTCGATTTTCTGTGTGGGAAATACCAGTTAGATCGAGAGATAATCCAATATTAGACCCAATAGCACAATGGGAGATTAAATTTTAGGTCAAGAGACGATCAATTTGACCTCTACAACAATAAAGGAGGAAACTTTATGGACTTTAATGCATTACATTCTATTAGACTCTAAGCTAGAGATAGTTAGGGCCATAGATATGTAATAAGGTGGTTGTGGCTTGAGAAAGTACAATACTTTCTATCCTTGTTGGCATGATTGATTATGATTGTTGAATTATTTTGTGATGTGATATTCGATTACATGTGAGGATTGGGGGCGATGAATCAGAACCTTAGCTCTTCTATTTATTTGAGTCACTTGAGTGCTATTTTCCTTTCTTTTTAGCTTAGTTAGTTATTTTAGTTATTTTAGCTTACAATTTTTTATTTCATATCATCTTGTAGTCTAGACCTAACTAAGTTCTATCATTGTCCTAATGGTCATTCACCAATCCTTGTTGGATCGACCTTGACTACTACTTTGACCCCGTGCACTTGCGGGTAGGAACATGTCAGGGTGGAGTAGGGATGAAAATAAAAATTAAACTCTCGGCTGTTAGTTTATCTGGCAAAGACGGTCTCTAATTTTTTAATTTTTTTTTTATCTCGGTGGCACCTCTCATTCCCCTCTCTATTCCGTTCATGTCATCTTCAATTTATATCCACATTGGTCCTTATCTTTTTCTTCGTACGTCTTCAATTATTATCAACTAATTTGTTACTATTGTGCCGACCTTTTTTTTCTTTAGTTTCTTTTTTGTCTTTATGTTTCTTCTTTTTTTCACTATTATTGTTCAATAGTTCTTAAATTTTTAGCTTGCCTTTTTTTTTATTTGATAAGTATGCATATGGCTATAGACTACGTGCCTTTGTTTGCTTTCACAAGAAAAGAACATAATAAATATAGTCCATAAACTTTTCTAATAACTTTCTTATAAATCTAGCACTAATTTTAATGTTAACTTTGATTATTTTAAGATTTGATTTAGCAAAAATCCTAGAAATAAGAGTTGTAGATCTAGTATTAATTTAAAATTTCTAAATTCAAGTTCATACAAAAAATTTATGACCAAAATAAGACATGGTGTTAATATTCATACGAATTTATCATGTTGCTCAAATTAAATTAAAAATTTGAGATTAATATCATATTAAGCATACAATTATAAATAATGTAAATAGCCTCAAATATTACTTAAATAAACATCCAAAAAATTAAATTAAAAGGGTATAAAATAGATAAAAATATATATATGTATTCATCATCCACCAAGGGAGAGCCCCCAAACCCTATGACTAGAACCTAGACAAACAACAAGGAAGCAACTCATGTGACCCTCCACCCAAGCAACCCATTCTAGTCTACAACCTCAACATTGACCCCATCAAGGTCATAGCGGTGATGATGAAAATGGGTGATGAAGTTCGGTGTCCTAACAAACTCAAGAGACCTATTAAAAAGCGTGATAGGACCAATTAGTGTGAATTCCATCCAAACTACGACCACGCCACTGCCGATGGTATAGCCTTAACGTTTGAAATCACAGAGTTAATCAAGAATAGCCATGTCTACAAGTGCATGACAGAAAAAGGAAAGGAAACTATTACTAATAGCAACCAATAAAGAAAAGACGTTGGTCCCTTGATTCGGCCTAAGCCATCACAGAACACAAAATAGTAAACTTAATCATGGGAGGATCTAAGATCAATGGAGTTATAGTCTCTCAAGCCAAGAAGCACATCTAAAAAGCCAATAACACAAAGTGAAAGCTCCATGATATGGTTAATTTTGGCTTCATTCAACCAATCCACCACCTTTTTTGATACAGAGGCTATGGACCTAGCCACCCCACATCGTGACACCCTAGTTATTGATCCGTTCATTGCCAGCTGCCTCCAACCGCATTTTTGTTAACAATGGCAATTTAGAAGATGTCATATTTATTTCCACTCTTCTCGAAATGGAGTGTCAGAGGAGTAGATCCAGAAGAAACCTACAATTCTAGTCAGGTTCAATGGAGGAAAAATTTTGTAACACCTTTATTTTTAGCACATGAATATTTATTTTAAAAGGGTTAATTGTGGAAGCTAAAACATTAAATATGTAGGGTGTTATTTCCACACCTAGTGTTAGTTTGGTTTCTCTATCATTCTTATACTAAGTGCTAAGGATAAAATATTAAACCTCTTAAATTAAGAATCACACTCATAAGAAGTAGATAAGAAAGCATATTTCATATTAGCATTATTTCGATATGAGATAATATTGGGCAAAAGTTACAATGGTCAAAAGAAATAAATACAAAAGGGGACACAAGAGTCTAAGAGATATTCGAATCAAAGATACTGGAGCAAATATTAGATAGTCCTAACTCTCAAACCCCAACAAAATCCATTAAGTGGAACCCTCAAAGCAATCTAAAAAGATCATAATTGCTCATTGAATAGGTAAGGAAACATAAAATGAAACTCATCAGTACAATCGTATAGAGTAACCTACTATACAACACTAAATATGCAACTATCAAATGGAGTACATAAAATGTGTCACAAGCAAAACATGACACAAAGACATCGAAGCATGCATACTATAACAAAACATGATTAACTATACTAGAACATAAACATCATAAAGGTCATATGCTCATATTACCATTACACTTAACATTTTACAAAACTTAAAAATTGAATAATGCCAAGGATGTTCCACAAATAAAATAAACCACAAGGATAGTGCAATACTTTAACTACTAACCATTCTCGGAACAATCATAACATAACTCATAATCACAAGGATAGTGAACTAAGGTGAGTACCAACCAACCATACCAACAAATTCCAAAACCACAGTTAGGGGGAAGATAACAATCAAACCAACAATCCAGACTAAAAAATGTATGAAGGTAACTACTAAACTAAGTACTTCACAGGGGCAACTACCAAACTAAGTAGTTCATAGAGGCAAATACCAAAACCAACAATCTAATTTAATTCCAAACAAAATAAGAATTACTTGAGGGGGGATCATATCAACCCGGAGATACAAAGGCACCCGATCATACCTGCCCACAATGGTTTCATGGTATTATATCAACTATATACCCAATAACTCTAAGGTACCCTAGTTGCACTAGCACATAAAGGAAGCACGACATGCTACCAACAAGGATATCTAATCTATAAGTATGCATACCCTCCAAAAAATCTAAAAAACTAAGTAAAGTAAAATATAGGGTGTAATTGGGGCACTAAGACATCTAGAAAAATCCAAACTAAACCAAGGGCTAAACTTCATCTTTAGGGTAGCTACAATAATATCACACAATGCATAACAATTCCAAACTTAATATTTAAATATTTTATTTATTTATTTCTAATTATTCAAGTCAACCCAAATGTCAACAGTCTAAGCCAAAGTAAAATTCAACACTAAGGTAAACCTAGAAATCCACTAAGCCCATCCTATGCCTAATTATTCACACTTAGGCACATCTTAGTCAAAATCACCAAAATACCCTTAAAGGTTATTTAGTCATTGAATCTACAATTTAATTCCAAATGTTATTAGATTTGAATGAAGCTCATGATGTGGCTAAATAACATTAAAAAAAATCCTTTACCGTGGAATTATAATTTTGAAAAAATATCATAAGTGGAAAAAATACTATTTTGCCCCTGAACACACTTAAGTCCATTTAGCACATAAAATCCTAATTGTGCATATCTAGCATACCATATTTCACATGCTTCTTATCTCAACATAATATAACACAAACTAGGCATACATATAGGAAAATTATAAATTTGAAGTAAAATAACAAAAATACACCTAGATTATGCAAAACTTAGATTATTTAAAACTATGGCTATGCATGTTAAAATCTCAACATATCATATATAAAATTTTAAGTAAAATTTGTGAGAAATCTAATGGTAAACTCAAAAATATAAATAGAGGCATCAACTAGAACAAAATTTTCTTTGGTTGAAGCACCTCTACAACATAAGGATAAATATTCTTTAACATACAACCCTATTCTAACATGCTTTTATACATATATTAAAATTACATAATTCTAGCATTCTCATACTTATTATCTCATAATTATCATAATTGAAGAAATATATAGTCTAGCATGGCGCACACATTTGTTCCATTAAATCACAAGGAAATATGAAATCACACTCAACCATAATATAAACCCTAAATATGTTAATACATGACTTCAACACATTTAGCAGGAGCATATGGGATACATCTTTTTCAAGCTAAAATATCAAAACATAAGAACAAAAAGCACCACAAATCTTTACTCCCAACTATTATTCCTTTTCCTTAAGAACACAAAACCCAACAAAAATAATTAGAATACACTATAGTAAAATAACAAGACAACAATAACAATAATACTCAAAAATCAAGGAGAAAAGAGAGTCATACCCAACAAGGGATTGTCTCACCATATGAAAGAAATGGAGAAATCAAATCTTCAATTTTATCCCAAATCTAACAATATTATATATATATATATATATATATATATAACAAGGTTAGATAAGGGATTAAAAGAAGAAAAAATAAGCAAGAAAATAGAGAAACGGAGAATAGAGGATAGAGTAAAAATGCACAAGGGTTGAAAAATTAAAGAACAAAACAAATGGAGGCATAAAGAGGGGTGTGGGGTTTGACATCAACATAGGAGATAAAAAAGAGATTTCACCCAAGTTTTCATCCTCAACACTTAAATGAAAGGTTGAGTGTACATACAATGCGTAAATGAGTGGGTGAGAGATGAAGTGAAATGAGTATGGCTAAGATCTTGGGAAAAAGTAGAAGAATAATCAATGATCTGATTCTAAGATGATGGGAGGTCAAGTGAAGGTTAACAAGGACAAATAAAGGACCTAAAAATAGAATAAAAAATGCACGAAAAATTAACTCTACTCAATGCCCAAACAACTGGCAGATATCAGCCCAACCCTTTGATGCTACCCATTCTACCTCAACACTTAGTCATCTACAGTCAATGGCCCAACACCAAAAACTCTAATCTTCCATTTTAACCCAATTAACCGAAACCATCTTCCACCCCAACACATCCAACACAAAAGTGCATATCATGTTAACACGTCCCTATTTGACCTCCTCCACCACATTTGGCGTCCCTTATCATTCCTCTACCACTACCAACAACACCTTGAGTTGTTACCACCCCTTTAGCTTCGACACTTGTTGTCATTCCTCCATCCTTTATTATACAAAGTTTTATCGATCACACCTTCAAGCCTTATTTATTTTTTCTTAGGTGATTTTCATTAAGTTTTAACGGTGCTTTATTATTATTTCTTAGGTGATTTTCTAAAGGTTCTGGAGAAGATGGGATGAGATACGTGCTTAGAGACAAGAGCCTTTTTTGTAAGGATAATTTATGTATTAGTTTTTGTTAGGGTTTGTGCTAAATATCTGGTATGATTTCATGTGTTATTGTGTTTATATTTATAAATTCATTTTGATAAATATTATGATGTGGTAATATGATATTATATGATGAAAAGTAAGTAAGTTGAAAAGCATGTGGTATCATTATAATAATTTCTACATTGAAAACCCTTAAAGAATTAGATAGAATATATGGTATTATATTATGAGCTGAATAAGTATGGTACAATAGAAATTAGTATTTGAGATGTATGGTGATAAATGCAGGATTTGAAAATAATGATATCGAACATATAATATTTTCGTAAAATAAAGGCATTTTGGTCAACATGAGTCAAATATGAAAATTATAGTATTTTAATGTGTTATATAGGTTAAATATGCTAAAATTATCATGTGAAACGTTTGGAGTAAATATAAATGGCATAGGTTCAACAAAATGATAAAAATTGCTTAATTTGGAAATAATAACCCTAAAATGGCGATGTTATTATCGCATGTGCAAAACGTTAGAGTTAGTCCTTGATATTTGGATAGTTTGTTAATATTTTTATTTTAGGAATTTATAATGAATTTGGTAATTATAGGAGTATTATGGAAACATTTATGACGTACTTGTGAAATTAGGGTTTTATAAGTATATTAAATAATAACTCTTGAGATAGGGTTGTTATCGCATGTGTAAGATATTAGAGTTAGAACTTTATTTTTTTGGGATGTTAATTATAATAATATTTTATGAATAAGTACTAAATTTGGTGGATAAAAGAAAAATATGGAGGAAGTTATGACCAAAATGTAAAATTAGGGTTTATTAGGATGTTTATAGACCTAAATTCTTGAAAACAGCCTTGATATCTATATGATTATGCTTTATTTAACACAATTATGTGTTGTAACTATTAAAATAATAATTAATAATATGTTAATCATTTAAAGTGAAAGATTACGTGAGTCTAACTGAGGTATTTTGTAGGGTTGTTCCACCTGACGATAATAGTGATTCGGGTGTGTTTCTCTAAAGAGGTGCATTAGTCAATTCCATTGAATAAATAATAGAGGGTATCTAAACTCAATGTGAATGATAATATTATTTGAGACAAGTAACTAATGGATAAGATATTAATTATTTAAAGTGAAAGATTACGTTAGTCAAGACTGAGCTATTATGTCCATTCCTTCAAACAATAATAATGGCTCAAGTGTGTTGTTCTTGAGAGGCGCTTCAGTCTATTCCAATGGATTAAAAATAGAAGAGTCCCTAAAATCTATTTAAATAAAATAATGGAATATGCTATATCTAATAATGAGATCTAAAATCAAGAATTACCTTACATTATTTTATGTATCAACATGTATGCTTATTCTACACTATGAACTTATGTAATTATATGTATCCCTTACTCAAATGTATGGTCACCTTACGTAGTACACATAATATTGATCATCATTTTCATGGATGTTATTCATTCTCACAAGCATATGACCGAGATGTCTATATGCAAGTTGATAAGGACTCGTTAGATGATTTCATAATATATGATGCTTTATGTGTGGAGAAGTGACATATGTATAGGGGTTTTACACATAAAATCATGTTATCCATATTTTAGTTTTATCCGGATACATTTTTGGACTCTTAGCTCTATAATATCCCTTTTCTATTTTTGGATGTTGTACTAAGATTTAATCTCCAACTCATATTTATGTTAAATGAAGCTTCTTTTGTTTTCAATTTATCATGTTTTACATGTTAATTATTTTGCCTTGTGATTGATATGAGGATGGTTTGGTAAGATAGACTTATGTTAGTTATAATAGTAACACCCAAATATTTTGGTATTATGCTTGCGTTGTAAATAACATTTTTTAATAGTAAAATTTGGGGTGTTGCAAGTTGGTATCAAATCTTTGGTTTTGATTACCATGTTTTGTTTTCAAAATTTTGGTTTTCAAAATAATTCCTTTTTAGATTTTATTAATCTATTTCATATATTGGAAAATCAATTATTTTTAAACCTTGATCAACTTGTAAGGAATCGAGAATGAGTAGCCGAGGCGGCCTTTTAATGTGCTTATGTGCAATGTATGCTAGTAAGCTCGGAATGATTGTTCTAACATGTTTCCTATATTGTAGCTATCTCTCCATGGCCTTTAACGGTCATGTTGGTCATTTGGAGGAGGTTTTCAAAGCCTTCATCAAGTTGGTAACATATCCATTGTCGTTGCCTCAGCCTTAGCCGCCGCCACCACCTTCGTATTACCCATAGGAGGGTATCTGAGAATATTGACTTTAGAGGGTTATATACCATCACCTAAAGATCTACGTTGGTAAAAAGGACCTAGTCATCCTACAGGAATGGATTTGGGACATGGATAGGATATACGGGGTAGTCGACTGTCCACTGCTTGGAAGGTGAGCATTGAAATCTTCTTTCTTCATGGAACCATAGACACATGGTAGATAAGTCGTCATGCGCAGGGAGGACCGCCAATGTTCTAGGAGGATTTCAAGATTTCCATACTAAATTCTATTTGGAGTCTCTTAAGAAGAATAAGTTTAAGTAGTTCATGCAATGAACCCAAGGGATAATGATGGTGAGGCAGTACCATGCACGGTTCACAGAACTACTAATGTTCACGCCAGGTAATGTAGTTCATGAGTCAATTGGGGTGTATAAGTTTGATTAGGGGCTCCATTTCAGCATCTAAAAGATGATGAGTGTCATGGCTTTTTAGGTCCCAACCACGTTGTATGAGCGGGGATGTGTTGTCACTACCATTGTGTAGGAGCATGCTTGTATTGTAGGTAAAAGGAAGCTAAAGATACAAGATTCTAGAGGTAGGATCTAGTTTTGAGGAGGTGGACCTCTAATGTTCCTGTAGTAGGGTCAGATCCGATTGTAGAGTGGTTAGTTTTTACAATAAGGTCAGATGGGTGGCCATAGCAGATTTATGGGACAATCGAGGTGCTTTATGTGTCATTTTGTAGCCAAGATCATCCAAGGCAAGACTACTGAGGCACTTTGGTTTAGTGTAGGATGTGTGGTTAGTTTGGCCACCAATCATTTGAGTGCCAACATTAGTAAGGTCAATTCTGATAGTAGGGACCACACATACCTTTGCAGCAAGCTTATCAGCATTAGACCTACTAGGAGCAACATTAGAGAGAACCCACCCCAGCCAATAGACAAACTAGGGAGGTTAAGGAGAAGCTATAGGATCCTCACCCATTTCCTTAGGTAGGAGCACAAACCTAAGGTTCTAGAGGATATTATAGAGGATACCATAAAGGACAATCATGAGGGTGCCTGAATGTCATTAGTCAAGTATAGGTTGATCGATAGCTAGATGCGGTCACTGGTATGTTTTCCATCCTCTCGTTACCATCTTATATGTTGTTTGATTTAGGAGTATCTTTGTCATTTCTATTTACTACATTTATTGCAAGAGTTGCATTGTTTCCATCTACTAGTGTATCTATATATGTGATGTTGCCTTCTAATGATAAAATGGATTGTTTTAGGCTCTACTAGTACATGGCCATTGAGATAGGCAAGATAGACGCCCTATTAGACTTGGTTGAGTTGGACCTATAGAAATTTGATGTTAACCTAGGGATGGGTATGTTATGGAGATATTGAGTAGTGATAGACTATGCACTAAGGGTGCTAGGGTTTCTAATAGGTTATGCAAGCCTAGGCCTATGACGAATGTTGCATTTGTCCATATGTTATATTTGTTGGTGTAGAGGAGTTACTCCATGTATTTGTGTAGAGTTCAGGAGTTGAAAAGGATGTCTCGGCATGGGAGGATATTCCAACCACTCATAAGTTTCCTGATATATTCCTAGAAGAGATACCTAGTATGATGCCAGTATGTGAGATAAATTTCACCATTAAGTTATTACCGAGGCAGAAGTTAGTTTTGAAGGCACCTTATAGAATGATGCTAGTAGAGTTGCATGAGTTGAATATTCAATTGGAGGATTTAGTGGCCCACAGGTACATTCACCCGAGTGTGTCTCCATGGGAAGCACCATTTCTCTTTGTGAAGAAGAATAATGGGAGTCTTCATTTATGTATTGATTATCAGAGTCTAAACAAGTTAACAGTGAAGAACCTCTATCCACTTCTATTGATTGATGACTTATTTAATTAGCTTCAGGGTGCTTTGATCTTCTTGAATATCTACTTGAAGTTAAGTTATCATCAGCTACGCATCACCGAGGTAGACATCATGAAGACGGACTTTAAGATATGATATGGGCATTATGAGTTCATGGTGATGTCTTTTAGGCTCACCAATTCCTATAATGCATTTATGGATTTGATGATGAGAATTTTTTGGCTTTTCCTTGATTACCTTGTGGTGGCTTTCATTGATGACATTTTGATATACTCTCATAGTGGAGAGGAGCATGAGAAACATCTTCACACTATATTGTCACTTTTTAGAGAGAATAAGTTGTATGCCAAACTCTCTATGTGAGACTTTTGGCTTTAGGAGGTTGCATTTTGGGGTCATGTGGTGTCAACGGGAGGAGTTATAGTGGATCCAACAATGATTTTGGTAGTAACCGAGTGGAAGGCATCAACTAGCATATCTAAGGTTCGTAGTATCCTAGGTTTGGTTGGGTACTACAAATGTTTTGTTAAGGAATTCTCAAAGGTAGCTTGCCTCTTGATGAATTTTCTAAAGAAGATGGCCAGATTTTAGTGGGATGATACTTGTGAGGGGGCATTTCAGAAGTTGAAGCATCATTTGACTATAACATCAATTTTGATTCTATCATAAATATTAGACAAGTTTGAGGTCCATAATGACACTTGAAAGCAAGAATTGGGTTGTGTATTGATACACCATGGTAAGGTAGTGACTTATACTTCTCATTATTTAAAGAAGCACAAATAGAACTACCCAACACATGACTTGGAGTTGGTAACAATCGTTTTTTCACTAATAATTGAAGGTTTTATCTTTATGGGACTCGGTGTAGATTCTTCACCGACCATAAGAGCCTCGGGTATATATTCACTCAAAAGGATTTGAATATGAGGCAGAGGAAATGACTAGAGTTGGTGAATGACTACGATATTGAGTTGACCTACCACGAGGGTAAATTTAACGTCGTTGCATATGCCTTGAATAGGAAGGCATCACACTCCTTAAGTGCTTTTGTGGTGTCTAATCAGTTTCTTTAGGAGCTCAATGAGATGGTGTTTGAGTTGATCTAACATGGTGAATTGGAGGTCTGGATGAGCACCTTGATAATTTTTCCAATGATTTTTTATGAGATCCGAGCGAAACAACCTAGAGATGTTAAGCTCAAGAGGATTTGGCTGAAGATATAGGATGGTCTAGATAAGGGTTTTCAAATTCACGAGGATAGTAGTATTCGCTACAAGGGTAACTATCGCCAAGCTCCGTACCAGCCCAACAATGCCCCTCAACATCACAACTCACATGTTCACACCCTAGAAATGACCCTCAACACCATAGCTCACCCCATACCATTGGCCAACCTCACTACTACCTTTCTCTTAACTTCGGCGAGTTCCACCAAAGCCTTCTCATCTTTTCACCACCCACCACCATATATTTTTGCATTATTTAAGGCCCTAAATATACTCTATTTATATCTATATACTTCTTAAAGGGTATCAATACTTTAGGATTAGGTGAATAAGGAGGTTGAGTTATCCTAACAACTATAATTGGGTCAACTATGGGTTGTATATACTGCCCCATATTTATTTGAGTTGTGCTATTTATATACAATCTACCTTTGCTTAAAACTTTGATGCATATGATAAATAATTGGGTAAAACTAAGGAAATTGAGTGGATTTCGAGGATTACCACAAACATAAAAAAAAATAGAGAAAGATATGAGGAAATGGAAGTGTATTTGATCTATAAATACCTCGTAAGATCATATACTTATTATCACCATCCAAAGTTTAAACACTTGAAACAAAGAAGAGTAATATTTCTAGATAAAGTAAACAAAACTATACACGTAAGCACCTAATTTTTGTGGGAGTTCTAGTTTTGTAGAGAGAAAATGGGTAAATCATATATGCCTTCATTAAAATGTGAGCCTAACACTTTATAAGAGAGTGTCTTATTTAGTTAAATTACAACTCATCAAAAGAAAGGATTTGTTTGGTTAACTTAATCAAAATATTTTAGTTGTCAAAAGGGCCAACTTTAACTAGTTTAATTTTACACGAAGAAATTCAATCATGTTTGTTGGCAATTTCTGACCTAATTATCAACCACTCTCCTGCACCTCTGATTGGGGTGTTTTACAATTAAATAAGCTATATATTAGTCTAGGACAAAAAAAGCATTAAAGTAAAAGTCACTTTAATGATAGAGGATAAAAACATCAATTAAAGTGAAAGGCAAAAATAACTTTTCCTATTGTAAACCTAGAGTACAGAGATAACCTTTTTTGTATGACCTTTTTAGCCAAAATCAACCGCACTTGAACTATCTCCCCTTTCCCCTAAACCTCCAATTCTATTCCCAAAAATACAAAAAGCTAGCCAAAATCCTCTATTGTTACTATTGTGCCGGAACTGACCATGTAGGTAAAAAAAAATGAGTTATTTCTAAGCCACCTGATCTTTATCAAAAGGCTATGGATGGAATATGGATTTTCCATGGCTATATAGCTCATAGTTTAGTTTATTAATTTATCCTAAGTTGGATGCCCCCTCATTATCCTCTCTCTCTCTTGAAAAGTTCTATGTCTTTATAAGGCTCATCATGTAGTTAGGAAAATAAATATCACACATTAAATGTGTTTGATATTTTTCTCATCTCTTATGGTAACTCGAGCCTATATACATTGTCTCTAATCTTCTCAAGGATGTTGAAAGGGCTATCACTCCTTCCCATGAGTTTATTCTTCCTTCTATTAGGAAACATCTCTTTCATAAGATGAAGCCAAGCTAACTCTCCTAGTTCAAATAAGTGTTGCTTCGAGTTATTTTTTGCCCTTTTTGGTTCATCCCATTCACTTTCTTAATTATTTCCTTGACTTGCCCATGCAATTTATTCACTTATTTTTCCCTATGTTATTCACTATATGCATTTCTTTTCTTTTCCAATCACAATTATGTCTATTGATCTTCCTATGACCTTTTTTCTATTATGTTTTCCTTTCCAATTAATTGTATTTTTTTTAATGAAATTAAAACCTAAAAGTAGTTAATTTTTCGTAAGGCAAATACCTCAATACCTTAGTGTGCCTTACCAATATCGCCTTGTCTAGGGTAAAAAAAAAGCCCTATACCCTATCACCTTATGAGTTCGCGCCTAAGGCATGACTTTACGGACTTATTTTTCCTAAAAAATGGAAAGGTTGAATTAGAGAACATCCTCTTTGCTAACTCCTTATTAAACAAATATTTTACACACCTTGAATTCATATAATAGAACAAATTAGGTGAGGGATACCTTGATTAGTTATCTATTTAAACATAAAAATTTGTTCCTTCATAAAAGAAGAATACAGTTTTCATATTCAAAAAGGATATAATTAGTAAAATCTAAATATGTGCTTCTCATTGGTTAAAAACTAGTTATTCATAAAAACTATAATACAAAAATATTTACATCTAAATGATAAAAATGTATTTAATTAATAATAATAATAATCATCATCATCATAAATTATTAGTTTTTTACTATTATCTTAATTAAATTTAATATTACAATTGCTATTATCATTATTCTATTTTACACTATTATTATCATCATCATCATAATTATATTATTTTATCATTCCATATATTAATTAATATTACTATAATTACTTATGATTATTATTATTAATTAAAATTTATATATACAATATTGATCTAAATGATGATGATGATGATGATGATAGCCAATATGAAATAGGTAATCATAATTGTATTCATATTAATAACAATAATAGTAAAAATACCTAATAATACTAATAATAATAATTTCAAGCTAGCATCTCAAAGTCAAGCAATGAAGGCAGGTTCAAGTAATAACCCATAATCAATTAATGAGACTACAATAATGGGTGAAGTTCTCAATTAGCCCTAAGGCTTTAGAAGAGATGTCAAATGTATAATGTCAAGCTCTTATTCTTCTGGTGTGTTTATTTCTAGTTGCGCTCCATGGTTTGAGTCTAACACCTCCCAATCTACTAATGCACAACCTAACACTCAAATTGATGGAATATTAGGGTTGCTTCAAAGTCATGTTGTCAGGATGGATCTTATAGATGGATACATTGATGGTATAGTATACTATCCCTACACAACAACCTCCTTAGTCCCCTCAACCTCAAAATGAAGAAAATGGTAATGGGACATTTTCTATATTAGATTAGCTAGCTTTTTTAATATGTAAAACATTTATAAATGAGGTAATTTTTTTAATATGTAATTTTTTTTGTTAGAATTAAATTTAATGCTTTATGGTTATGTTTTAATAAATATTTGAATTATAAATCTCTTTCTCTTCCTCTCTCTCTCTCTCTCTCTATATATATATATATATATATATAACATATCTAGTGAGAACCATCCTTTATAGTCATAACTGAAAATTACACTAGTTTTCTAAGATAATTACAATAATTTCCACCACCTACTACAAGTAGTTTCCACCATCTACTATAGGTAGTTTCCTAATTAGAAACATAAATATTGATATTTACAAAAAATCCACTTTTTTTTTTCTTTTGACACTCAAATATTGTAGTTTTATAAGAGATTTATAGTAGTTTTCTTCATCTACTGGAATTAGTTTCTATGACATACTATGGGTAGATTTTTGATTTGATACATAAATACCTAATATTTATAAAAATGCCACCATATTTTTCTAACACTTAAATCTATAGTTTTCTGATAGACTTATACTAGTATCCACTACCCACTAAGAGTAGTTTTCAAAGCCAAAATATAAATAAAGAAAAATTAGAAAAATGCTACCGCCTATTTTTTCTAACATTAAAATACTATTTTTTATTGAAACTATTACAATAGTTTCAACCACTTTAACTCAAAATACTATTTTTTTAGTTTTCACTAAGATAACTAGTTCTCATTTAATATTCCCTATACATCCATCCATCCATACATACATACATATCTTAATGTTTTTAAAGTGCATTAAAAAATTGGGAAAAATGTGTCATCACTATAGAAGGTTATAATAATGACATGTTGCTACTAAAACGTCCCCCCATTTTTTTTAGAAAAATGAATACCTTAAAGGTGTCAATGTAAAAACCCTCTTCAACGATGACATGTCATCATAAAAAAAAATATGGTGACAATATATCGCTGCTGCAATTTATAAATATTCTTATAAAAAAGTTAACATAATTTTAAAATTTGTCATCGCCATACACATGTATAATGATGTCTATTGTCATCGCTATAAATGTTAAAGTGATACCTCAAACTTTTTTTTAAAGAATAAAGGATAAAATAATGAGTTATTAAATACAACTAAAATATATGTACCCTTTATAATAATAAAAAATTGATAATAATTATGACAATAAAAATGACACAAAAAATTATTATTTGGAAGTTATTTTAGTTAACTAGCCTAAAATAAATCATAGATAAATTATGGTAATTTCTAAATTAATAAAAATTATTTTAATTATTATTTTTTATTATCCATAAATTCCCAAAAACCCAAAACACCATACCTTCCCTCTTTTCCTATTTCTATTTTTCCTTTCCTCTTTTTCTTTTCCTTTTTCTCTATTTTCTTCCTTCCTTTTTCTTCATTCTTTTTTCCTTCCCGACCGACTAGGTTGCGACCCAGCAAGTGTGGGTCACCTCTCCCCTCCTCCTCTTTTCCTTCTCTTCCTTTCCCCCCGACTGGCCCAACTCCCTTTCTTTTTTTTCTTCACCGGGCGATGGCCCAAACGCACGCTGCACACCCCCATTTTTCCTTTTCTCTCCCTCTCTTTTTCCCTCTCTTCCTTTTCTACCCTCACCTCTAACCTCTTGCCTACACATACCTCAAGCCCCGCTTCCATTTTTTTTTACAGCTCCCCACTTGCTCCCCTCTCCCTTTCCTCTTTTGACCATGTAGGACGTGTAGCTGGCATGTCCCTTACATGGTCCCCTACATGCCCTCTCCCCTACTTTACACCCTGCCACGTACAATTTCTTTCTCCTTGCGTAGGCCTATACTACCCTACCACTACCAATCGACAACCACCTGCCGCTCCCCTCATTGTCCTCTTCCTTCCTTGGTCTTCACCTTATCTCCCTGTGCCTATAAAAGCCCCCACACCCTCATTCTCCTCTCTTTTTTCTACCGGACCTCCCTTGTATATCCTTCTCCCTTTGCAATTTTAAACGCTACCGCCCCCGTTCCCTCCCATTCTCTTCCCTGCACACATTAAACCCCTCTCGTTCCCTTTATTTCCTCTCCCCCAACTATGCAAAGTGGGTAGCTTGAGCTGCCTTTTGCACCACCACGCACCACCAACGCTACCTTGCACCGCCATCACTGCTGAGTGCACCTCCATCTCCACCCCTTCCTACATAAGGTCTTCCTTGTCACAATACCTCCTACACTGCCCCTTCTTCCCCTCCTTTTTCTTCCCCTCTTCCTCCTTTCCTCTTGGGCGCAGCTACGAGCATTGTCGTCATCGCCGCTGTTATGATACCACCACCTCCACCACTAGCCACCTGTGTCAGCACCTCCACCACCCCAAGAAACCCTACCCCACCTTCTTCCAACCCCAAAAGCCCCCTTCCTTACATCACCGCTGCCACCTTCACCTGCCCTGGTCTATTATGGTCACATATCCCTCCCCTCCTTACTTATTTTGAGCATTTTATCTTAATATCCATTATTATTATTATTATTATTAACATTACTATTATTATTATTTTGGTTAAGAAAATAGGAAAAAAATGAAAAAGGGTAGGGAAGAAGTAAATAGCTAAGTTTGTGTTCTCATTATAGGTACTTAAGGTACTTAACTAGTAATCCCTCGTGAGGAGGCATAGTATCTCTTTGCTTCAAGATCGGAGCCAACTAGGTAAGGATATGGTTATGTTAGGGTTATGCTTATGTGTCTTGGTTGTGGAATAAGTGCGATTGTATGAAATGTGTATATTTTTATATGTGATCTAAGTGTTTTGTGCAGCTTAGCTTGCAAGGACATAAGGTAATGATGTGTGTGACTCTCACTAATTGTTTTTATATGTGTTTGTTAATTCTTATCATGGGTTGATGCAAGTATAGTGTATTGCTGAAAAATAATGTATTTATGCCAAGGAGTCTTAGGTGGGACTTGGGTGACCAAGGAAAATGAAATAAAATAACGAGGCTTAAAGTAAGTAAAATGTCATGTGGGGAGTGTTCTAATTATCCCTTAGAATAATATGAAGTAACAAAAAGAGGTATTAATGGGGTTAAGATAAAAACCTTGCATGGGGACAAAATCATCTTGGTGGGACCTTGTTTGGCGGTTGAACATGGGGAGGAGAGTGTGTTTGGGTAGTTGGTGGACTTAGTTGAGTTTTTGTACGTGGGGAGATGAAAGAATGCATGGGGGCATAAATTAGGGTTTTCGGGGGGTTAACCCTAAGCATAGGGTGTATTATGGGGAGAAATTGAAGGAGTTGGGTTGTACATTAAGGTTATAATGAGGGGTATACTACATGGAGGATATGGGTCTAGTCAAATGGAGGGTGGAGTTATGTAAGAAGGGGGTGCAATAATAAAAGGGGATATTAGGGTTTTCGAGGGTGTCTATTGAGAGGTCATTATCACTTATGGGAGTTAGGGGAGTTGGACTACAAGATTTTAGAGTTGGGATGAGAGTAGTGATGTGTAATTGAATCATGGAAGTTTAGGGCTAAGTAAGAATAGGAGGAGAGGCTAGGGCCACGTAGGCTAGATTAGGGTTTCTAGAGGGAACCTTGGTGGGTGATGGTGATCATAAATGTGGAAAAAAGGAGAGCGGGCCATGACCCATGAGTAAGAGGTTTCTAAGGGAATGTTTAGGTTAATGGATAATGTTGGAGGTTCTAGGGATCATTAAAGGATGTGGATATCTCAAGTTAAGGGATTAGGGTTTCCATGAGGCCAGGTTTGGTCGGGATGGTAGTAGATCAGGACTCTTACCTGGTTGTGAATGGATAGGTGTGTGATATCTAACAAATAAGACATAAATAAGACACTAATCACTTAAAATAGAAGATCATAGAGGTGGGCCCGAGTGTAGGATATCTATCTGTCCATCGGTTATAATAGTGATCAGGTGTGGCTTGCCATGAATTGTAGTATATTCCCAATCCATTAGTTATAATAGTGGTAAGGTGCGTTCTATCCTAGATTGTAGTATATTCCCAGTCCACTAGTTATAAAAGTGGGGGCCTTGAGCTCAATAAATGAAATCCTTGGATGATATTAATCTATGAAAAAAATACTAATCACTTACAGTGGAACACGAGACCGTGTGTAGTATATTTAATGGTCCGTCGATTATAATAGTGGTCAGGTGCATTCTATCCTGAAGTGTAGTATATTTACTGGTCCATCGATCATAATAGTGGTCAGGAACATTCTACCATGGATGATATAGTTACCGGTTCATTAGTCATAATAGTGGGGTCTCCGAACCCACGTGGATATAATTCGAGAGATATGTAAATACTAGACTTGTGGCTTTAAACTCCGATAGGGGTAAATAATCTAATATAATTTGTTGTGTGCATTATATCTGTATCTTACATTGCTATACTCTAATTTAACTATATTGTTATCTTACTTAGTACGTAACGTATTAATCACCCCTATTATAGGTGCTATTCATTCCCACGAGCAATGACCCCTCCTGAGTCTACGTAGGTAGGTGATGAGGTCTCAGCGGACTTTGCTATATATTATGAGCTTTTCGGGATAGAGTAATGCCATGGTATTCCGGGTTGGGCTGGAGAGAGTGTATCTTGGACTATTTCTCTCCAATACTTGATGTTTTTCCTCGGTAATGGGACCCTATTATGTATTTCCATTTCTCTTTTGTGTTGACACTTGACTTTCTCATGTCCTGGTATTTTCCTTATATCAATGTTTAACTCCTTCATGTTTTAATTTATTTCTATTATGGTATTATATTTGTGTTGTTCTTTTAGCCTTGTGGTTAGGATGAGGCTAGTTAGGAGCCAGACTTATACTGATCATGGCGGTAAGTCGATAACACCCCTTTGTGGTGTGTGATTTTAGAAACAAAAAAAAATGTGATTTTTGGGAGTGTCTGTATTTGTGATTTTTAACACCTTCAACTTATTCCTCACTAATCATATTTTAATTACCCCCCCATTGATATACTTAGGTTTAAAGGAAGATTAATTATGTTTGTATATAAATGATCACATTAGCCTTAAAAAGTTAAAATATTGAAAATGTGAAAAGTAATAGTCAATGTTTGACCATTGACCATGACTTTGACTTTGATAATAGATTTTGGTGGTTGACCGTAAATAGTAATTTTTCCAAAAGTGGCATCTTCTGTGATTTCAAACCCAAATATATTGATATTTTGGCTCGTATGGCCCTAAAGTGGTCTCTATAAGTTATAAGTGGTTCATTTGAGATATCTTAATCAATGTAATTATATGATACATTGTGTGTTAATTAAGTATCATCTATAAACACTTTTGTAAAGGTTTGGTATAATTTATGTACACTCATTATTTGAATGGAATGGACAATAATGCCCATGACAATGGCGGCAAGCACGGTTAACAATACATCGAAGATATAACTAAGTGTATTTAACGAGGTAAAATATTTTAACGATTAATTTGATTACATTTTTATGGTAATTATTTGGGTTGTTCGGTTAATTATTTATGCTGCTTTCGTAATTATATTATCCGTATTGATTTTTTTTCTTTGGATGGGGTTTAGTTATTTTTTTCCTATAATTTTTGTGTAAAGTAACTTGAATAAATTGATAAATCACATCATTTTAATATTAATCATCATGCAAGATAATTTTTTACATACGTAATTTGATTTTTTTTTATCTAAATAAGATTCAGAAAGTTAAAGATATTGAAATAGTTTTGTTGGTAAGTAGCTCTTCTTTATTCTTAATATTTTATGAGAATGATGCATTCTAAATCCAAAAAACACTATTTTTTTAATTTTAAATTTATATTTGAATATTTTTTCTGGATACAAAACTAAAGAGATTTATTAAAAACTTATTCTTACTTTTTATTTTTTTTTAGTTTGAACTCAATGTAGAATTAGTATCAGGGACGTAACATGGTTAATGATATTAAATTCATCTCAAAAGCACTTACATTTACCTTAAGTATCACCATTAACAATGTCTTAAGATCAATACGACGAAAGTAAATCGCGACATGTGCTTAATGAATATAGTGATATTGTGAAATTATATTCAAACTTAAATATTTGTTTTGAATTACAAAGCACAGAGAATTCAAAGATGACTATTTTACTTGTCCAAATGAATATCTCACCCTCTCAAGTGAATATCTTGCCCTCTCAAGGTGATAATGTGTTTTATGTATTTATTCTTATTTTTTATTTTAACCTAATATTGTATTAGTGTAAGTTAATTGATCTCGTTAATAAAATTATATTTGTACTCAAGTTTTTGTTTAAGATTACAAAATACATAAAATTCATAAGTGATTATCATGATTTTCTAACTATCTCAATGGATTATCTAACCCATGCAAGTGATTACATACTATGTCTTTTGGTCTTTCATATTATAAAAGAATTTTTTATTAATAATATATTTATGTTGTGTTCTTAATTATATGAATAAAAAAATAATTATATGCTACATATAGCATGATGATTATCTAACTTTTATAAGTGATTATATGCCTTCATAAGTAATTATCTTGACTTTTTTTATGATTATATATTTCACATCTTAGTTATTCGTAATACGTGTTATAAATAATTTTTTTTGTTAAAAGATTTTTTACACACATGTAAAATTGAATTTATCCACCAATAGCTATGAAAATTCCTTTCCCCCTTTTCTATTTTGTTTCTATTTCCATCACACAGAGGTTTTGGATTTCATTTTTTTTATAGTTGTCCTGTTATTCCCTGCTAATCTTTTTTTTGTGGTGTAATATATTCCACCAATCTTATAAAAATATGATTATTTAAAATTAAAAATATATATAGAACGTACATTATCTAAAATTTGATAAATTTTATTTAAAAAATATTTAAATAAATATAAATAAACAGATATGAATAGACATATATAAAATTTAGATATGAATACTCACAAAATATGTATACATATATCTAATTAATTTTTTTATCTTCAATTTTAAAATAAATATAATATTTTTAAAATGTGGCTAAAATTATATAATAGATATAATACAATATTTTTAAAGTATTAGTTGAATGATGTAGAGTCATATGTGTACCTTTTTTTTGTACAAACGAAGGAATAAATACTGACCATTGGATCTAAATTAGATCCAACGGTCCAAAGGATAAAAACGAGGCTCGTTTGCCTTCGCCGAGCCTCCACGCCCCTCTGCCCCGCCCGGCGCCCCCTTCTGTTTCGACTTTCTACCGAACGTAGAGCACCCGGCCACCTGACCCCTGCACCTGCCTCTCCCTCTCCATTGCACCTCTCTCCCTCTCCATCGCACCTGCTCCTCCATCTCTCCATCTCTATTTCTGAATCTGCATCTCTCCACCGGACCTGCTCCTCCCATCTGTTGAGAAATCTAGCGAATTACACCGCCTCCCTCAATTTCCACTCCTCCTCCACTCTGCCGAGCTTCGTAGACTAGTAGACGGCAGCAAGATCTGCCAGCGCGAGCTCAGCCGCTCCATTCGTCATCCTTCCTCTACCTCGTCTTGACTTCAACCGCCACTACACTGCCACACAGGAGACGCGGACAAGCAGCACACGGCGGCAGCGCGACCTGAGCAGGAGCACAGAGGTATTACATCCGTATCCATATACTAAGAAATTATCTGTTTTTTGGGGATTGGGGGAAGTTTTCAATGGTCATTAAGAAATTGTCCAATTTCGAATGGTCGAAGGGTTAATTAAAATGTCGTAGTGAAACCTTATACAGGAAACTGGTTGCATAATCCGATCTATTCCATCTCAAGCATTGATGGACCCAACAAACAATTATTGTCACAATTAAACTGGGCGAGGAGAGTCGGGTGGATTTTTTTTAGTAATCAGCCCCTGATTAATGATAATCTATCATTAGTAGATAGAGAAGAATATTTACTGCTAGTGCAGGGGTGATCCATACCTACGCCAGACATATTTGGCATGATGATACCTGCACCTGCACGATCCTGGATGCCTCGTTGGTGAACACGGGCATTGCTTCATTCTTCTACCTCAATTGCCATCGACATGGACTTGCTGGATGCTACCTGAATTGCTGAATATGTTAAACCAAAATTCTCGGCCAGCCTTTGCCCTCTGCATTTTCTCCTCATTCCTTCCTTCCTATAAAGGAATTTTTCCCTGCTACAGGCGGTTGTTTATTAATATAGTATAACAATATTAATATATGTTTAATTTAATACTAATATTAGGCACTGTTATACATAGGCTGGTTTTTTAAAAAAAGAATAATACACGGATGTGTTATTTAAGCCGAATAATTATTCTTGTTGTACTTACTTATGATTAGGAGGTTACACCATGCAGATGGGGTAACCGGTGTCATTTTCACACTTGTATAAGGCTCAATTAAAGGAATTGTCAAATTTCGAATCATGGAAGATTTTTTTTTTCCTTCTCATATTGTATAACTAAATGAATGTATATTTGATTAGTATTTTTTTTCTTTTGTTGATGCATGCCTTTGGATGGAAATTGGATGGCTTAGGGTTTAGAGGGTTTAGGGTTTAGTTTTGTAGGGTTGAGAGGGTTTAGGGTTTAGAGGGTTTGGGGGTTTGGGTGTAATACCCCGTATTTTTAAAATCCCGATTTATCGAGTTTAATGATTTTATTAGTGTAATTTGATGTAAACAATTAATTATTTTAACTTTAATTCGTTTTATGGATTTATCGACGATTCGAATTCATATTTGAATTTAATTAATCGTTGTCGTTGCGAACCATTCTAGATAAATTTGTTCACGACAATGATTTTATTATATTCTTATGAATCGATTTTCGATTAAAAAAAATATATTTTCATTCTTTCTTATATTTTTATTTTTAATATTTTAGATTTGTTTTCGATTATAACTTTGCCATGTGATTTTGACTTTATTTTAGAGTTATAATTCGTTAACGAAATATATTATTTAAATTATGGAATTTCTGTTTAAATAGTTAAATTTATTTTAATGATTTTACCCGTAGAAAATATTTCCGACTTTAACTTTATTCATTTTCGGAAATCGTTAATATTTTTGGGAAGTTTTAAATTAAAAAGATTTTCGGAGTTTATTTATAAATTTCTTTTCGGAATTAATTTTCTTCCGTTTTATGCTTTTTGGTTTGCGGAAGAAGGATTTCGGAAATTACTTAAATTAATCTCGACTTATTAGAATTCGACTTAAATATTTTATTATATGCTTTTAAATAATTTTTCGAGGTCTTATAATATATTTCCGTAAATAATATAAACTTTTATGTTCGTAGATACATTCTTCCGAAATTGTTTATGAAATTGTTTATATAGTTCTGTTATTAATTTTAAGCTTTCGGAACCTAACGAAATAACTTTTGTTTAATAAATTTCAGATAAAATCTTTCAATAATAATTTTTAAACTTTTAATATTTTATTTTAAGTCTATTTGTTAAAAAAAAAAAAAAGAGGCCCAAACCCCAACCCTCCCTCTCTTCCTTTTTCCTTTTCCTTTCTTCCTTTCTCTTCTCTTATTTTTCCCCAACAGCCCCGACCCTCTGGCCCCTGCGCTGTTCCCTGCGCCCCGAAACCCTAACCTCCCTCACCTCCGCTTCCCTGCTTCTCTTTCGTCGGCCGCCAGCTACCGCCACCGCCAGCCGTGAACGCCAACCACGAGCAGCCACGCACAGCAGCCGAAGCAGAGCCGCTGCAGCAACTGCGCGCAGGAGCAGCAACCCCAGCAGGTCTTGCCGCCGTCCGGCCACGGCAAGCGTCGCCGACCACCGGCGAGCCATCCCTATTCCTCGACGAAACTTCCCCGACCCTCCTTTGTCCCGATTGTGTTGATTTCATTCGGTATAAATTTTCGAAAACCCTAATATGAATTTGATTAATTGAATGTGATTTAGCTTGTGAAAAGCTAAATTGATTGTTTGTTTATGTATATATGTGTTGTAAGATTGATTTGGATAGGTTAATTGTGTGGTTGTGTTGGAATTTTGGAAAAATTGGATTTTTGGCCGGGTTATGCCCAAATTTTTCGGATTCGCCCGTTTTTGTGATTTTGGATAAATTGATTATACAATATGTTTTAAAATGTATTCAATTTTATTTTGGAACCGTCGATTTGAGAAATTTATGTAGGTTTTATCGGAATTTAATTCCTAGGTCAAAATTCGGGTGTAGTGAAATTGGGTCGTATGATTGAGCCGTCCCGCTCAATTGATTTTATAATATCGTTTAAAATGTATTTAATTTTATATTGGAAGAGTTGATTTGGGAAAATTGTGCGTAATTGATCGGAATTGGATTTTTAGGTCAAAACTCCCGCGGGTTTAAATTGGATTGTGTAATCGGGTTATTTTATTTAATTGACTATATAAACTACATTAGAATATGTTTAATTACATTTCCGAACCGTCAATTTATATGTTTTGGTAAGGGTTGATCGGATTTGCGTTCCGGGCTCAAAAACCCTAATTGTGCTAAATTGGATATTTCTATTATCGGTTTTGATCAATTGATTATTTGATACGTTATAAAATGTGTTTAATTGCATTTCTAAACATTCAATTTGATTAAACTTATAGAATTTTACCGAATCGTATTTATGGGCCCAAAACCCTAGATTTTAAGTGAGATTATGAAATTAGTTATTTGTATAGTTGTTTCGCTAAAATTAAATTCATAAAAGTAGTGGAAATGTCCCAAGTGATATTGTATTAATCCGTTTTGATTTAGTTTTAACCTTAAATCTTAATAAGGCTATGCTTTTAAGTTCTAAGTTTTGGACACATTTTCTAAGAAAGATCATTGTGTTGTTTGTGTTTATTTAATTACAATATGTGAATTATTGATTGATAGAATAGTGTCTAATTTAGTTTTCGATTCCTATCGGATCTAGGAAAGCTTTTTCGTGGATCCACGAGCTAGTGATCTCTCCCTCTTATCTCGCTTAGCTAGCTTCGGATCCAGGTAAGTCTCTACTTACCTCTACTTATGGGTAATTAGTAAAGACGTAACTAAGGCCACCTGTGTGTATTGCATGTTTTACCTGTCTTGTATACCTCGTGTGACTGTATGCTATGATCTGTATGTTATCTGTGTATTTATGTAGTGCAGCGTGGAACCGAGGTATGTTCTCATGCTCTTATCTGTATGTACTAATATGGTAAGGTACAAATATGACGTGATGTGGTGTGACCCCTACGACATGCATGCTAGGTGTTTTGATGCGGAGTTGTGGAGTGAGGGTTTGAAAGAGAAAAATAAGTAACTAAGATAACCAGAGGAAAGTACGCTGGTTAACGTAGGTATGGGCGGCCTAGGTAATCTATAATCTGTGAAATGATAAGAAAAAGGGGGAATTAAATAAATAGAAGAGTGGAAGAAAATAAGGTTGCATGGGGGAAACTAGGGTTTGCATGGGAATGATAGAGTTGGCATGGTAGAAATGATAGGGTTTGCATGGGGAGGTTAAGGTCCGCATGGGGGCGAACCTTATGTATGAAAAGTTACTTTGGGATGTGGGAAACTAATGGAAGGTTTGTTTGGGAGTCTGGAGGCTCGAGGTGAAAAATAGTACGTAGGGTCATATAAGGGTACCTAGGGTTTGGGGAAGAAACCCTAATTTGAGAAGGTGGAAAAAGAAAAAGAAAATATTAAGAATAAATGAGGAGGAGTGAGGTATGAGGGAGAGTTGAGTCTGAGGGTCATGATTTGGGTTTCCAATGTGAGAAATGTGCTAAGTATGATAATTACAACGGGTGTTTAGTGGCCTAATGTAAGCGTAGGAGATAGCTCGGTAACCTAAACCGAGTAGGGATATAGCTAAGGCTAAATGTGTGACATGTGTCCTACGTGCCATGGATGTTCTATATGATTTATGCGTTGTGGTCTTAAAAGCCATTATTCTAACTGTTTCATGTGTGGCGTGGCTTGGAATCGGGTTGTGTGCATGTGCCCTCATTAGTATGTGATAGTACGCATATACCTTCAGTTTTGATGTGATGTGTTGAGATCTCTGACCATGCATGACAAAGGTGAAATGCCCTCGAATAAGATACATTAAAACACTAACGACTTACAGAGAAAGATGTTGAGCCGAACCCAAACCGGTCCACCGGCTATAGTAGTGGCAGGGTATCTTACCCTCGCGACCGTTCCACCGGCAATAATAGTGGCAGGGCATGTGCCCTCGCGACCGTTCCACCGGCTATAATAGTGGCAGGGTATCTTACCCTCGCGACCGTTCCACCGGCAATAATAGTGGCAGGGCATGTGCCCTCGCGACCGTTCCACCGGCTATAATAGTGGGGGATTTCGTGCTCAACAAACCAAACGTAAAAGTGATAAGACATGGAAAGATACTAATATTTACAGTGGAACACCTTGTGAGTCGGGGCCAGACCGGTCCACCGGCAAATAATAGTGGCAGGGAATATTACCCTCGCGACCGTTCCACCGGCTATAATAGTGGCAGGGCATGGCCCTCGCGACCGTTCTACCGGCTATAATAGTGGGGTTCCCGCACTCACATGAATTGATAAAGACTATGATGTGAATCAACTATATTTACCAGAGATATAAAGAATGAGTCTACTCGATCGGGGCTGAGCATGTCCCTAAGTAATGCTCGGGGCTGGACATGTCCCTAAGTAATGTCTGGGGCTGAGTATGTCCCTAAGTAATGCTCGGGACTGGACATGTCCCTAAGTAATGTCCGCGAGGCTAAGTGCCCAATTGGTTTGGTTCGGCATTGCCCATAAATGCCCGTTTGATAAATGCTCGATTCGGCTTGGGTTGGTTTGGCGTTGCCCAAAAATGTCTGGTTGGTTGGATTAACATTTTCCATAAATGCCTGGTTGGTTTATCTAAATCTCTTATCGGTTTAATATATTACATATGTTTCGCATGTTATTATATGTGTATGGTAGGACTTGTGATGTGGGTTTGAGTATGCATAATATTGTATCAACGTATTGTATCATAATTTATTATGCACTTGATGTTATAGTTTACGTCTCTCCCATAAGATAGGGTAGTGGGATTTACTCAGTATTGGACCCGTACTGATACTACCTTGGTTGAATGGGTCCTGTGATGATCCACTGATGGTGGGGAGCAGACCTCTTGTGCAGGTTTAAGATTGGATACTGTTTTGGGGCGGAAGGCCTGAATTGAGTGAGCAGGCAATCCGGTTATTGATCCTTCGGGATTTGTTTTGTTCAACTGTATTCATCTTTGGAAGTTACAAGTGTTGTATTTAAATTTCCAATGGCTTTGTAATTAACTTTTAATTTCTCGTACGCTGATAAGTTTTAAAATTCGGATTTAATTGATTGACAGGTTTTAGCCTTGCATCTAACATGAGATAGATGGTTGACATTTATCTTGTGTTAGATGTGGCGGTAACATTTCTCAAATTCTCTCCTAGCTTCCGCTTTATCCTTTCAAAAATTTTTTTTAGGAGTGAAATTTGGGGGTGTTACATTGGGGTTTGGGGTTTAGAGGGTTTAGGGTTTGGGGTTTAGGGTTTATGGTTTGGGGTTTAGATGGTTTGGAGGGTTTAGATGGTTTGGGGTTTAGGGTTTAGAGGGTTTAGGGTTTAGAGGGTTTAGGGTTTGGGGTTTGGGGTTTATTGTGTTTAGGGTTTAGGGTTTGGCGTTTGGGGTTTAGGGTTTATAGGGTTTAGGGTTGGGTTTAGGGTTTGGGGTTTAGGGTTTATAGGGTTTGGGGTTTAGGGTTTGTCGTTTGGGGCTCAGGGTTTGGGGTTTATAGGGTTTGGGGTTTGGGGTTTATGGCTTAGAGGGTTTAGGGTTTAGAGGGTTTAGGGTTTAGAGGGTGTGGGGTTTAGGGTTTGGGGTTTAGGGTTTGGGGTTTAGGGTTTAAGGGGTTTGGGGTTTAGAGGGTTTAGAGGGCTTAGGGTTTAGGGTTTGGGGTTTGGGGTTTGGGGTTTGGAGGGTTTAGAGGGTTTAGGGTTTAGGGTTTATATAATTTATGGTTTTAGAGTTTTGGATAGTTGGTTTGGATTAGTTTTTTGGTTTTGTATTAATACAATCTTAAATGTTGACTATGTTTTGATCTAATGGATGAGATTGATTCTTATATTTGTACATTAGTAAAGGTTTGTATGGGATCCTTCCCCTTGGTTGAATAATATAATATTAGGCTAAAAGCCTAAAACGCTGTCCCATTTTCTTAATTTTTTTTTTTCTCAATTATCAAAAACAAATCTGAGAACTCACTTTCACAGGACCCCGAGTGCACTGTGCCCCCCAACACCTGTGACCTGCGTCGGCGTCCTCCATTCTCCAGATCTGCCGTCGACTTCCTCCACTGTCTGGCTTGCCTCCAACGTCCTCCGCCGTCGATTTCCTCCGTAATCTGTCGCTGCTTGTCCGTCCGGTGTGTTATAGATCTTTCCAAGTTCGCTGCTCGCCTGCTTGTCAGTTCGCTGTTCGGCGTCGATTTTCTTTCCAGATCTCTGCGGGGCAGGTTGCTGGACACACAAGCTGAGCTTACCAATTACCAACCGATAAAGGTTAGCAGCAAGCTGTTTTGTATTATTTTGTGCCACGGTTTTATAATCTTTCAGCATACTGCCGCAAGTGTGTTTAGTTCTTGTTGCTTCTAGTTCGGTAGCCTTCATTGAATGAGGTGTTATGCTTTCATACTGTTTTTTTGGTTTTAATCCTGTCTCATTTCTATTTATTAGTTTTTTAGTGGAGGGGGGGGGAGGGGCGGGTTGGAAGGATCTTTGTCCTCACACTTAACTGGGTATTGTACTACTATAATACATATTGGGTATGTACCTAGGTTTACTTGCTGATTCTGCATGTGTGATCATTACTGAAGAAATGGTATAAGCTTTTGCCTTGATTTTGGTGACATTTGATCGGGGCTTGTGATTTCTGAAACTGGCTTGAATTTCCTGACTTATATGTTGAAGAATTATTTTTGGATGATATCTGTTCCGAGCTCAGCTGAGAAGACATATTTCTGCAAATCTTGTTTTTGCAATAACATACTAGGAAATATTATGAAATCAAATTTCTAGCTGATAAGTTTTTATATACATACAAGAACTTTTCCCATTCATAGTTCTAAATTTCCAACAATGAAGTTTATCAACGGAGTTGCATTGCATCATGTTGTCTTCAACTGCAAGATGGTGTCCGTCTGGGCATGGAAGCATTGTAAATGCAATTTGCCTTACGTGCCTAATAAATTAAACTGAAAAAAGAAAAAAAATCTGTGCTCAACTCCTTTTTCCTTTTTCTACATCTAGCCGATTTCCGAAGTTCCAAACACATACAACAAACTCACAGAACAAATAAACAAATGGCACGGAGCTAAATAACCTCAGGTATAATACTCAAAAGGAAAGAAGAAGAAGAAGAAGAAGAAGAAGAAGAAGTCCATCTAGAATCTTATCGAGGTCTGGGGTCAATACCAGCCATTGTCCAATTTTAAATTTCAATCTACATTTTTTCTTTTTGATCAAGCATTCGATCTAAAGATCGGATGTGAATGGTAAGAAAATACAATCAAAAGCCACATGAACTCCCAAGGCACAACAGCATGCTACATAAATCTATCTTTGATATTACTTACTTTCTTGGCTAATACTAACATTATGGACAAACAAACAAACATCCGGTGTGCATAATGCATACTCTCTCCATTTCAAAATATGAGCCACTTTTTTTTTTGTCAAAAATTTGTTTCAAAATAAAAGTCATATTACGTAAATTTATACAAACTGAATGTTATATTTCCTACTATATCCTTTATTCTTTCCCTCATTATTTAATTATTCTCTCCCTCATAAATGCGAAGCTTATGCAATTATAGGAGAAGAAACCTGATTATGAAGCATTTTATGCCATACGCTGTTTGTCTTGTATCCTCAATCTCATTTGAATAGTTTGAGAGTTATCTATCAAAATCTCTCCTTTCTTTCTCCTAATATGTCCTAAGTCATAGTTGGTGTCTTAGACAATCCTCAAGAGATGTCTTAAGTCTTAGGTGGTGTTAGAGATTGTATAAAATTATCCTCCTTTTCCCATCTCTTCTCTCTCTCTCTCTATCTTTTAATTTGGCGGAAACCAAAATTAATTAAGCATCACCTAATTTTTTTCTCAAATGCATCACAATCATTCTCGCAGATTGTAGTCTCAGCCTCAATCATCCTCACTGATTGTAGATTAGCAGCTCTTTGACAATTCTGATTAAAGTTATTTTTTTTTTTGGAGAAATTGGCAGTTACTAGATGGATGACTTGGGGATGGTTTATTTTGTTCTGCCAATATAGTTGAACAATTGGTGACTAGTGGTTGGACTTTTTTCATCAATGATATTCATTTGAAGCAAAGTCCTATTTTACAAACTATTAGCTTGCACATTTCTAAAGTATTATTCTTATTTTTTGTTCAAATACTTGAATCATATACTTCAGTTGGTTTATTTTCTATTTTATTGCTATAGTTACTTATTTTAGTAGACAATTTATGCTAGCTCAGAAACCTAAAATAGTGAATACATGATTGCACAAAGTTATCAATTTGAATTTTTTATTTTATTTTAATGATTGTTCGTGTTTAAGTTTAAACTAAATACGCAAGTACGCGATTTCTAATTTAATTGTTCATTTTATAGAAGAGACATAGAATTATATTTTTATGCTTAATGATGTTTGACTTGTTGGGAATATAGTGAAATCAATTGAAATGCATTTGTAGAATTGTATATATATTCCCATGCTATATATGTATTTATATTTTATCTTATTTTAGGGTTTTCAATTATTCTGTGACACCATTGAATAAAAAACCTACGTATGTTACGGTTAAAATAAATAGTATAAATAATTGAGCCGATATAGTGAAGTGATCTTAAATACTGATCCTTTGAATGGATAATTTTATGTATAAATTAATAGCATAGAACTTTGGAATAAATTAAAAAATGATTTGGCCATCAATTGAGGATATTAATAATATATCTTCATTAACAAGGGTTGTTTTGGGAGCCCTATTGTTTTCATCTTGCAACACATTTACCTTTTGATAAATCCTGGATTTCGATTACGAGCTTTGACCATTAATATCCTTAATATATATTGATAAAAAATAATATTATAAAAATATTTTCTAATATGAATATAATAATTATATTTTTATATCATTTAATATTATACTTAGAAAGAAATTAATGGTTTCCTTTTCAAAATGGAGGGAGTATCAAAACTACCTCGACTTTTTCCATGGTTTACCATGAAGTAACTTCAAACAAATAAATTAATATTAAAATACATACCAAAAAGTACCAATATATATTATTTTGGGTTAGATTTAGATTGGATATCAATTTAATTTATGAAATAGACCTTGGCTACAATATTAAAACAAAACTTACAAGATTTAGGATTTTATTTTTTAACAAGTATTTTTCTTGGCATTTACCAAACTCAAGTGGTTTATTAGACTTTGTATGTTTTTTATATCCTCCAAGTTTTGTTTGCTAATTGCATCAGTTTTGTAAACCTAAAAACCCTCGCCCCTCCACCCCAATACCTCCTATAGGGTGCTCTTTGCTTGGTTGATGGCCTTATTTGTTGATGTATATAGGGAACAAATTGGGTCATGTTTGATTAATGTTGGTTTAGGGCTCCACTGAATTAAAAAAGAGAGAAGATGAGAAAAGGAGGATAATTTCATACAACTAAGAATTGTATACTCTCAAACACTACCTAAAGCTTAAGATATCAATAAGGAAAGGAGACATTTTGAAAGATAGATCTCAAACTTTTCACTTGAGATTGAGGATACAAGGCTCTCAACCTATGGCACAAAATGATTCATAATCATATCTCTTTTCTTTTCATTGTATAAGCTTAGAATTTATAGAACATGCCGAGGATTAGTTTTAGTTTAAAACCTACTGATCTAGTTACAGGGCTGACTTAGTTACAATCAAATCAATTAGTTATCTAAGAGAAGAAAACCAGTTAATTTAATTCTAACCAGAAGCAAATCAGCCCTATAATGATCTCATGGCTGACTTGCACGAAAATAAGGGTTGCAGGGTTGTAGGGGACCTTCCCAATGCTCGTACGTCTAATTTGATAAAGTCATACAAGCATAAAATTAAATAGCGAAGCTGCTATAAGTTAGCAGCCGCTATTTAGCAGATTTTGGGTCAGCTACGATGTGAAATTACTGATATGCTATGGTTTTAAAGTTTTACATTTTATCAGACGACAAATTGGTATTATCGATAAATTGGAAAATTTTACCAATAAATTAGGAAGTATGGTAATTTCTTCTTATTCATTCACCATATATATTTTAGGCCAAGTTACTATTGAATTATAATAAAGTATTACTATTTATTACTTTCACATCTACCACTAAATAACATATATTTTTTTCATTCCAAGGTAAATTTAGGGTTATTACATGACTCATTTAAGTGCTTCTAATATAACATGAAACACTAGTTTATTGAATATGTATATTTAAAAGATGACTAAATAATAATTAGAGCATATGTCGAAATAAAAATAAAAATTCACGCCACAATGACTGTGACACATAATTTTTATTGTTAGTGATACCGCGATTGTGGCCGTGATTTTATTGCTTGCTTTTTCTTCTGTAATCCTTGCTAACTTTTTCTTGCTGCTGCTGTCCTATTTGTCCTGAGTTTCAGTTCCCAAACATACCCCAAAATCTATAAAAAATGCTGCATGCTCTTCCATGATCAGGCTGCTGCTGTCCTGGCTGTGACTCACCAATTCCGTGCCCAACAGCCCTAAAAAAAGTAGCCTTCACACGCTGACTGTGAAATCTGAGTTGGTGGTTGCTGCTGCTGTAATTTTGGCTTGAATCGTAAGCCATTTTTAGCCCTATTTTATCCATCTAAAAGTTAGGAAAAATAGTGACTTCAATATGGCTTGCCTAATTAGCCAAGTTAATTTGCCCAAGTAGGAGAGTTTTATGGCTTCCAAACTTGGAGAATTAATCAAGCTGAGGTGTGATCCAGTGATTTTAAACTAAAAGAGTAAATATTAAACCTTTCCTCCTCATGTCATCTGTTGGGCTGGTGTAGCTTGGGGGTTGCTTCTTTTGTTAAAAAACTTGCATTTGATGTCTTGAAAATGGCCATTGCTACATGCCTCAATTTGTTGTACACAAAAAAATTGGTCCTAAAGGCCTGAAAAGCATGCACACTTTAGTCACAAAGTGGCTGTTGTTGGGAGCTGTAAAACATGACTAAGATATGATCCCAAATGAACCATTTTGATGATGCCTTGAGACCTTTGAGGATGTTGAGACTTAAAGTTTATTTAACCTTTGCATTCAAGAATGGTTTAGTTTGATTAAAATTCAACCAAGACATAAACAAAGTGAACTAAGTACTTAGTTGCCATACAATCATCCTTAGCTCGAGTATGGCTTGGATATCATATCTTAAGCCTCCTAGGATGAAATAGCCATGAAAATTTCTTTGTGACCCTTGCAGAGAGTAAGAGCATTAACACCATAATCTTCATTAGGAGAACGAAAAATGATGGTGATTGCTCCCACATTGTTTGTGCTTCACTCAAGCCCATTCGTTCATTTCCCTAGCGCTTAGCCTCTCCTTCCCCCTTTTCTCATTCTTTCTCTCAACTCCTGTCACTCTTTCTTGCTTAGGTTCGTAGCCCCAATTTGTTTTTGGCAAATGTCACTACAAAAGGTAGATCTTATTTTCCTTGATTGATGTGCAATTGCATTTTTTTTTCTTTTTCTGAATTTTGTTACTTGTTTCAATTTATAAGCCTTGTGTCAAAGGAATGTGTTGATTTGATGAATCATGAACTCGTCTCAAGAGTATTATTTTATTTATTTGGTCAAACTGCTTAGCTAATTAGATGTTCATTGCTATTTTGCATTTGAGGTAAGATTTGTACTTGAACTTCTTATTGCCTATGCTATCTTTGGATTTGTCAGCGTAAGGTGACATCACAAATGATATTTTATATGTCACGGTTGTCATGACGTTATTTTTTTATTTTTATTTTTTTCATAATAAATATCTACAAATATAGTAAATATCGCCAAATATCGGCCACTGAACAATATATTGTCGATAAATACGTGAAATTTTAAAATTGTCACATGTCGCCAATTTCGCGTATTGGCTGACAAAAAATTCGATAAATATCAGTCAATATTGCGTATTGGGACCAATATTTAATTTTATGGTTGACACGATTTAAGTATCATAATTGAAGAAAGTCTCGAGAGTCTTATTGATAGAGGTTCTTTTGATTCTATTGAGTATGATGTCCTTTTTTTAGTGAACTTTACCTCCTAACATTGCAAAAATTGATTTTTTTTTATTAACTCAAAACGTGCACTATTTTCCAATTTGCACATATGTTGCTTCTTCTTGTCACTTGTTTTTTGGGTTGTATTAATTTGGGAGCTTTATAATAGGTGCTAAGAAGTGACCTAGATCGAGAAACAAAGGTCAACCAAAGAATAATAGCTCCCTATCCTGGAAAGAGTGAGGATGAGCACCAGAGGAGGGCTTAAGGGAATGGTGGCAGCAGCAGTGGTGAGGGGCGTAGTAGAGGCCAGGGGTCGTATATTTGGGCATGTGATTAACTCAACCGGTCAAAGATCTTCACACAAGATCTTAAGGAAGAAACTCATTGGTGAAAAAGTTTCTGGTTGGTATCCATATGACATAAAGGAAGATGACCCTCTTGTCATGGCAAATGTGGAGCAAGAGTATGCCTCTCTCTCTCTCTCTCTCTACACACACACACACACACACACAAAATGCCTTTTTGTTGCATGTTATTGTAGTACTCCCTCTATTTCACAACAAATATAGGCAATAAAACCATCGTCGCGAATGATATTTTCTATTTGCAGTTGTTGTAGCATGATTTTTTTCCCTATAAATATCGACTAATGTTGGCAAATATCAGCAAACGATTAAATATTGGCCAATAATCAATATATTGACGATAAATTTGTGAAATTTTGAAATGGTCTTCTATTGCCAATTTTGTGTATCCGTGGATCCAAAATCCAATAAATATTGTATTTCGTATTAGGATCGACATTTAATTGTATGCTTTTAGCTTGGATACATTGGTTAAGAAATAATAAATTTGTGGAAAGAAAATGCCTAAGACAACTAATATACCCTTACATAAATGTAATTTTGGCAACTTGATCATTAATCAATGAGGAAGATAATAAATATTTAACGAGGGAGCGAATAAAGGATATAGTAGGAACTATAGCATTTAGTTTGTATGAATTTTTGTGCTATGACTTATATTTTGAAACAAATTTTTGAAAACAAAGTGATTCATATTTTGAAACAGAGGGAGTATGTATTATGCACACCAAATCTTTGTTTGTTTGTCCATAATGTTAGTATTAGCCAAGAAACTAAGTAATATCAAAGATAGATTCACGTAGCATGTTGTTGTGCTTTGGGAGTTTATGTGGCTTTTGATTGCATTTTCTTACCAGTCACATCCGTTCTTTAAATCGAATGGTTGACCAAAAGATAAAATGTAGATTGAAATTTAAAATTAGGCAATGGTTTGTATTGACCCCAGACATGAATAAAGTTCTAGATGGACTTGCTATTTGTCTTCGTCCTCTTTTTTCCTGCTGAGTACTATACTTGAGGTTATTTAGCTCTGTGCCATTTTTTTATTTGTTTTGTGAGTTTGTTGTATGTGTTTGGAACTGTAGAGGGCGGCTAGATGTAGAGAAAGGAAAAAGCACATATTTTTATTTTCTTTTTCAGTTTAATTTGTTTGGCATATAAGGCAAATTGCATTTGCAATGCTTCCATGCCCAGATGGATACCATCTTGCAGTTGAGGACAAGATGATGCGATGCAACTACGCTAATAAACTTCATTGTTGGAAATTTAGAACTATGAATGGCATAACATGTAAGATAAAGATGGGTAAATGAATGAATAGACTTTCACTTGTTAAAGAGAATTTTGTGATACAAGAATAATCAAAGTATCGGATACAAGTGTGTACTATTTCTAATAATGACATGTCTGAACTTACTAACCAAATATTATAAGAGATGTTATGTACAGGTAGCTTAAGTACGTGAACCAACATAACATAAACTAAATATCCAGTGAGGAGAATGTTATCAATGTAGACCATATTAATTCCTTGAGCTGTTTTTCTCGCTGAGGACATCATAATTATTATCTGATTGTTTGTTTCCCTTGGAGTGCACTTTCTGTGATACTTATCAAATCATTGTCTACTGGCATGCTTTGGTTTATCACTTGATTGGTAGTTTGAAACACTATGTGGCACTTCATGTGCTCCTCTTCATGAAGGTCCCTATGGACAAAAGCATTGCGAAGGTCAAGCTGGAATAAATTCCAACTAGTTAAGTAGCTCCAGCAATGATGGTGTACAATTCATAACCAATGAAAAGTTTCCTTGAAATTCCACTCTTGATTGTTGTGTGAAACCCACGGCTGGAAGCCAGGTCTTGAACCTCAAAGTTATTAGTATCAAGATTCCACTTAAGACCGATTGTGGTTTGGATCATAGAATCGTTAGATCCTAGTGTAAAATTACGAGTCCTATATGCTTATAGGCTATAAAGTACCATGCTTGAAGTTAAAGCAACACGAAAATCACATTCTTAAATTTTCATGTGATCACTAATTAAGTTGTAACAATTTATAAGTAATGCAAATTGTGAAATTAGTTCAATTACAAGGAACTATGTTAATTCAACAAAATAATTAATTTTATTTTAATATAGCCAAATTGCTTAAAGATTGTATACCACATAGACAAAAAAAGGTATAATTTACAAAAAATGATGAAGTGAGGTAAAATATCATTGTCTATGACTATGCTATTGATAGGTACTTTAGAATAAATTTATATATAATATTCTCAATATATAATTTGTAAACATTAGAATGGATTTATTCATGCATTTACCATTTTATACCATAAGAGGAACTAATAATAGCCTAAAGTTATATGATATGAAGAGAGCATTCAGAAATTGTAAGAGAACTCATGTCGATAAAGCTTGAGTAATGAAGCAATCATAAACTTTGAGAGAATATCTCATTACTGTCGGTTATTGCAAATTGTTCAAATGATTTCATATCACCATGATGGTACAACGATTTATGGAACTTCAGTCATGTTATGCTATTTATTTTAAATGGTTTGTTGGATTTTGACATTGATTACTATTACAAAATACATGTCTAACTTGTAAATTGCTTTTATCATGGGATAGAAAAATGGAAGTATGAATTGAAAAAGATAGTGGATAGTCAACTATATGGTTGAAAAAATATTGAAAAATATATTGATCGTGGACCGAGCAATAAAACTGCGATTATGATTGCGGTCGCGGTGATGCAATACGCGGGTGTCGTGAATAATATTTTATATGCGGTTGTCGCGATGTGATTTTTTTTATAACAAATATCGGTATATTGCCTGATAACGCATATTTTGTCGATATATATGTGAAATTTTAAAATCGTTGCATATTGCCAATTTCGTGTATTAGTTGAATTAAAATCCAATAAATATCGACCGATATTGTGTGTCGGGACCGATATTTAATAATGTGGTGGACCCCAAATATCATTTATGCTAATGAATTAAAGAAGAGGTAAAAGGATGAAAAATAAATTGTTTAATGAAAAGGTTAATACTAAGAAAATCTCGTACTGTTCACAAATTGTATTGTATAAATAAATGATATATGATTTAGTTCATTTTTTTCTTCACTACACATTATTATTATAAAAAAAAAACCACCTTTATTTAACATTTTATTGTTGCATGTAACATAATTTTTTTTAAAATGATTTTTTTGTTTCTGATGATGATATAAAATATGGATTTTGCTACAGCCTTTACAACTATGAACAAATTATTTTTTGGCAAATATCATTTGTTTGGGGATGCATGACGTGGATGTGTTGATTGATGTTATTAATGATTCCATCTTTAGTATTTTAACCATAGCTGTAAGAGCTATTTCTAACATATTTATGCAACTTGTGTATTATTTATATTATCGATTATGGACTAGAGAAATAGAAATACAAATCTAAAGTAATAGTAGATACTCAAGTATACAGTAACAAAAAATAAAACTGGAACATTTGTTAGCTGTGGATCTTAAACAGTGAGTTAAAAGAATAAGAATGAGGGGAAACCAATACGAAGTTTAGAGAAGAGAAATTTTAAGAAAATTTGTTGCCATTACCAAATTGAGATATGGATGGATGTGCCAGTATGTGCGGTTACTTGTCATATGTCGTAGTCACCTGTGAATGCATCTTATCAAGACTACAATTTTTACAGTTGCTCTGCGTGACTCTAGCTAGTTGGTATGGTCTATGGGCTTGTGTGGTTCTGTCTACCTTCCGATCCATCTGAAGCTTTCCTTTCATGACCTCTTATTTATTCCTCTAATGTTGCATCCATCAACTCTTGCAGGCGTTTGTCAAAGCTTGAAATGTTGAAGCGTCGTGGAAAGGGACCGCCAAAGAAGGGGCAAGGAAAACGTGCTGCTAAACGCAACAAGTAGAGGGGTTGTTTTAGTTAGTTTTCCAGATAGATTTGAATGGTAGAGTTTGGCGCCGTCCTAGACTTTGGAATCATTTTTTTACTGTGTTTTATTTCGGCCTGTTCCACAAAATCCAGTGAGTTTATTAGTTTTCTGAGAAGGTATATATAGACACTGACGTCCGTTGGTAGTTGGTGCTAATGCTTGCAGTTGAATATATTCTCTATCAATTTCTTCTGCATTACTGTGCTTACTATGTAGGTGCTCCAAATAAAGCATGGGGTCTGACCGAGTACCTAAATCGGCAAAGTTTAAATTTCTCTTCATACAATATTTTCTGCAGATCTTTCTGAAACGGTGGGCTGCCAGTCTACAAACTCGTGGAAGAGAGGGGGAGAAAGTGGGCAGCGAACGTGCATAGTCGTTGGTGATATCTTTAAAATTGTAGGTCAACGGCGGCATTGGGGGAGGAAGGAGGAAGAAAAAGAAGAAAGGTGGGCTGGACAGGCGGTTTGGGGGAAAAGAAAGGAAAGAAAGGGGAACCAGGCCGGTTGGCACTGTGAAGGGAGGGGCATTTAAGTGAAATGCAATGTCCATGGGAAAAAGGAGTCAAAATGCGACGTGCAAAAGGTGGGAAGAAGGGACGACTGAACGGGCTGGGCGCGGCTAAAGTTTTTTTAATCAAAGCGATGCGTTTTGAGGGAAAAAGAGGCGAGACGCGGCGCAAAACTCTGGGCCGCCGAAAGTGGAAGGAAAGGAAGGATTGGGCTGCGAGAAGGCAGGCCCAATCAGGGAGGAAAAGAAAAGGAAAAAGAAAAAAAGAAGAAGAAAGAAAAAGGGAGAAAGAAAGGAAAAAGGAAAAAGAAAAAGTGAAAAATAATGGTTTAGGTTAATTAAATTAATTGGAATATTTAGGATATTTAAAAATAATAATATTTAAGTAAAATAATATTTAAATCCCTTTTTAGGCTAAAATAGGATTTTTAAAAGATTTTTCATAAATTAAATTTTAATTATTAAAATACCTTAATTTTCTTCAATTAAATTATTTATAAAATTAATATTAATTTGAAACTATTTTATCCTTATTACTTTAAATAAAATAATTTATTTAATGAATTTCCAAAATAAAATCTTTAATTAGCCAAAGTATCCAAAACTTTTTCAATAAAAATTATTTATTATTTTTTTCTTAAATAACCCTAACTAATTCTCTTTTATTTTAATAAAAATAATATATTTGTTTAATTTTTCTAATAAAATCTTATTTAATAATAATAAATAAAAATAAAATTTTTGGGGCATTCCAACCATAATCATATAAAATAATGATGTTTATCCAGACATTGTTTCACTCATCCTTGTTGTCTCTCTTCACTTTGTAGGTAACCCTTCACACCTCAAATATAAAAACACTAAACTTATCTAAAATCACTACCGTAAAAAACTCAGTGACTTCTAACGATACAAAAGTACCTTCCTCGCTCGAGTTACGTTCCTGATGACTCAAACCAACTTTTTGGAAGGAAAATTTTCTTATTAATCTTCCAACCCTTCTTAGAAAAAGATCTTGAAACAAAATAAATGAGGCCCATGGAAACCAAATCCCATATTCTTGATTTATCTATGGTGAATTCATTAGCCTTACTTAGAAGGAAGGTCTCAAAATCTTTCAAGACCTTAAACTCCAGCAACATCATGAATGAGAAATGCACAAAACAGGATAGAAACTTGGTTCTTTCTACGGACAATTTGATATTCTTGGCACTTATACTAAAACCATACCATATAATGACTCATGTAAACCAAACTATCACTCAAAGAAATTCCCCAATAAATCCTTACAGAAAAAAAATACCTCCTCAACAACCACCACTATAGTACAAGAGATCCCAACCTCATGGAAAAAACCCCAATCTTCTTTCCAACGTCATTCCAATAGAGAAATTACGTGCTACAAATGTGAAAGAAAAGGCCATATACCTAAGTATTGCAAAATGAATAAACAAATTCATGAACTCTATCTTGATGAGGAAACGTTAGGGAAAATCTAAAGCCTCCTTTTGAAAATGAATCTCAAGAAGGAAATTTCTCTGAATTTGGTCTCCAGATTGAAAAAATTACCTCACCTTCTTCCTCATCTTCCTCATATTCTTTCATACATGAGGAAGAGGATAATCCAAAATAAATAAATGTCCTTACCAAAGAGAAAAAGGTCATGCTCAAAGTCCAGCATATTTTTGATCTCCTCAAACAATGAGTGTAACTTGAGGGACTTCATGAATCTCTTGAAAATGATGAATATACTTCTCTTTCATATAAAATCCCAACTAAGCTAAAAATAATAATTGTGAACTAAATTCCATTCTCATGCGACAATAAAATTCTAAAAATTCTATTCCTATAATTAAGAACACCCATAGGAAATCAAAGAATCCAAAAGTGAGTTAAACAAGTTCAACAAAAACAAGAAGGTGAAAACAACATCATCCAGTTTCTCCTTTCCAAATCTATGGAGAATTATTCTCCAATCCCTAGTGAAAAAGATGATAAATATTCTAAAGATCAATCATTCTAGAACTTCTCCGCTTCCACATATTTCCTTATTGTTCTAACAGAAATTACCTCTAAAAAATATATTATAAACATCATTCTCAAATTTTTTCATAATTTATAAATCAATATTATAGCCCTTTTTGATACAAGGGCTGATCTTAATTGTATCAATGATGGTATTATTCCAAAAAAAATTCTTTCCCCCACTATGGAAGACTTTTTGTGGCAAATGGTTACAAACTCAAGATAAAAAAAAACAAATGTGAATTCAGTATTGTCAGCATTAATCTCTAAATCAAGTCAACTTATCCCATAACACCTGACATCAACTATAATATTATTTTAGGCACACCTTTTATAAACCTAATCACCCTTTACATGGTTAACCATAATAGTATTGACTTTAAGACAAAAGGAATAAAGAATACACTATCCTTCATTAAAATTCCCAAAAGTATAAATCTCAACCTTCTAAAGGCTAATTTCATTTATGATAATCAACTCAATCTTCTTGTCTGAAGCAATAAAACTTACCTTCAATTTCTAAAACAAGGAGTATTACATTCAAATATTCAAAACTAGTTATAATTTGACACTATCAAACACAAAATTAGTATCCTTCAAAAATAAATTAAATAAGAAGTCTCTTCAGACCTTCCAAATGAATATCCCTACAAAGGCTAGGATAATCTAGGAAACAAACACTGTTAACCTCCGTTATGAAGATTGTTTCCTTTTAAAGAATATCCCTATAAAGGCTAGGACGATCCAAATGAAAGTTGATCTTGAAATTAACTATCGATTTGAGATAACTTATTCATAGAATAAAAGCCTCATCTCTAAATCTCATTCCCCATGATCATGTGCATCACTCTATGTTAATAAACAATCCAAAATAGACTGAGGTAATCCTAGGCTTGTCATAAACTACAAACCTCTTAACACAACACTCTAATGGATTCGATACCCCATTCCTAACAAACAAAATCTCCTTCAAAGACTTTATTCATCCCTAATCTTTTCAAACTTTGATATGAATTCTTAATTCTAGAAAATTCAAATATCATCAAAAGACTGATATAAAATATCTTTTACTGTCCCCTTTGAACAATATCAATGGAATTTTATGCCATTTAGACTCAAAAATGTCCCTCTGAGTTCCAAAGGATCTCTAATGACATTTTTAATTCATACTCTAATTTTTATATTGTCTACATTGATGACATCCTCATTTTCTCAAACTCTATTGATCAAAATTTTAACCATCTCATGAAATTTGTTTTACTTATTAAAAGAAATGGTCTTGTTATCACAAAATCAAAAATCCCTCTGTTCCAAGCCATATAAGATTTCTTAGCCATTACATCTCCCAGGGGACTATCACCCTAGTTGAGAGATCCATAATTTTCACATCTAAGTTATCTAATAACATTATACATAAAAAAAAATAGATAAAAAGATTCCTAGGTAGTATTAACTATATCATGGATTTCTATCCTAATGTCAACTATCTCACCAAACCACTACATGATCGACTAAAGAAAAAATCTTGTTCCTTGGATCAAGGAACACACAAAAATCATCAGACACATCAAAACCCGAGTCCATGATTGTAATCCCCCGAAATGTAAAAGCCTATAATTTAATAAATAACTTTTAATTGAGATAAGTTAGCTTTTAAATCTATTTAATTTAATTATTTTATAGATTTTTGAGTATATAAAATTAGATATAAATATTTAATAAATTAAAATAAATATTTTTGTTATTTTATCATACTCTTTTTATTCAAATAATTTCCAAACCATTATTTTACTAAAATTATCCTTTTTGAAGCCATATATTTTATTTATATTAAATAAATTTATTACCCATAATTATTACATTTTATTATTTTATAAATTAAATTATTTTATTTGTCCCATTTCCCTTTCCTTTTTCTTTTTTACTTTTCCTTCTCCTTTTTCTCCTTTTCTCCTTTATTTCATTTTCCTTTTTCTTCCCTGGGGCCACCGGTACCCCGGCCTGCCTCTCCCCCCTCACGCATGGGCCGCAGGTCCATTCCCTTCCTTCCTTCCCTACCTCCCCTGCCCACGTCGTCGGCCTAGATCCCCCCTTTTTCTTTTCATCCTTCTCCCGCACGAGCCCGGGCTACCTCCCTTCCTTCTTTTCTTTCCCTTCTCCCCTGGCCGGCCCAGCCCACTCCCTTCTTCCCCTTCACCGGCCCGCACACACACACCAACCCCCTTTCTTCTTTCTTTCTTCTTCTTCCTTTTGCCCGACACCAAAACCCGACCACCTCCGCCATCTCTGGCCACCCCACCTGTAACCCTCCCCTTACTAATCTCCCTATCTCTCTCGCCATTTTTCCTGCCCATCGTGGCCCCACCACCTCTCCCTCTCCTTGCTCATGCCCCTCTTTTCTCCTCCCTCTCCCTTCCATTCCCATGCCCCTACCACCCTCTCGCCACCCGACTGAGCCCCCTATCCCCTCCTTTCTCTTTCTCTTCTTTTTCTTCTTCCCTCCCTGCCTCATTCTGCTATTTTTTGAGCCTTCGATGCCTTCCCCGACCTTCTTTCTCTTTCTTGCTTCTCCTCCCATCTCCCTCCTTGTTTTGCTTTGCCGCCGTACTAGCTACCTGCACCACCCCCTGCCACCCTCTACCTCACTCCTGAACCATCACAACACCCCTTGAGCCACCCTGCAGCCTCCTTCTTCCTCCCCTCTTCTTTTTCTCTCTTTTTCTCCCTTCTCGGCATCCATCCTGCACCGCCTTATTTTGCCGTTGTTCCGCCACCTCTGCCACTACCTGAGCTACCAAACCAACCCCTGCAACCTCCTCTACCACCCACACCTCCTTTGGCCAAAACAATCACCTACAAGCCTTCATTTTCTCCCTCCTTTTTCCTTCCTTCTCAGCCCCATCCACCTCGGCAACCACCTTCGCGGCCTCGCTGCCACTGCCACCGCAGTCCTTGGCCGCCATCAACCCATTCCCGACAACCACCTACACCTCTCTTCACTCCTGCGCCCTTCCCTTGCCCTAAATCCTCCCCCATCCACCTTCTTTCCGAGACCCAAATCCTTAACCAAAAAACACCACTCCCTCTTCCCATTCTTTCCAGTTTAAGCCTCTCCCCTCATTCCTTTGCATGCAGCTCATGCTGCATGAGTAGTATGGGTTGTTGCATGCCTTGGTTTGTTTTGTTTAATAAGTATTAAGGTATAATAATATTTTAAGTTAAGTATTTGATTAATTAAGTTTTATAAAGTCTTATGCTTGGTTTTTCTTATTCTAATGTGATAAATATTTATATTATTTTCAGCTATTGGTTTTGCTAATCAAAGCTTGAACCTCTAACTAGAATACCGGTAAGGTTCATTTTTGCGGAAATTAAGGTAATTATTAAATCCCACTTAAATGAATAGATAAATGTATGTTAGCACATTAGGCCTTTTAATATGTTATTATGCTTGATATATGTTGTTTAATATAATATATGTAGTTTCTTGTGTTGATTGATAAAAGGGAGCATGTTAGATTATATGCTACTTATGGAAATATTGCTTAAGGTAAGATTTTGGTTATTAATACAAATGTTAAAGTATTTATCCATGTTGTATTATGCTATTGTGATCTTTAATGCATGGTTAATATTATTGTGAGTCCTAGGAGTATTTTAGTAATAAATCTTGTGTAAGAATGTGGCCTAATATGTTTGGGTGCTAATGAGTATTATATTAAATATAATAGTTGGAGAGTTGGATAATGAGAATGGGGTATTAATACTAGTATTTCATGTGGTGATAATAATTTAATATAAGTGCGGTAATAAGGGGTAAAATGGTAATTTGTAATCAAAAAAGGTAAAATAGTAATTTTGGAAGTAGGGGGTAAAATGGTAATTTCATAATTAAAGAGAAAAATGGTAATTTTGTAATTCAAGGGCAAAATGGTAATTTTGTAATTCAAGGGAAAATGGTGATTTCATAATTAAAGAGGAAAATGGTAAATTTTTATGTAAAAGAGAAAAATGGTAATTTGTAAATGAAAAGGGTAAAATGCTAATTTTTGGAAGTAAAGGGGTAAAATAGTAATTTTGGAGATAAAGGGGTAAAATGGTAATTTTGAGGTAAGGGTATAATGGTAATTTGTAAGAAAAAGGGTATTATAGTAATTTTGGAAGTAAAGGGGAAAAATGGTAATTTGTGAGTAAAAGGATAAAATGGTAATTTGTAAGTAAAATGATAAAATTGTAATTTTGTATGCGAATGGTAAAATGGTAATTTTGGGAAGTGAAGGGTAAAATGGTAAATTTGTGAGTAGGGGTAAAATGGTAATTTTATAATTAAAGGACAAATTGGTAATTTCCTAATTAAAGGGAAAAACGGTAATTTTTTATGTCAAAGGGAAAATGGAAATTTTATAAGTGAAAGGGTACTATGGTAATTTTTGGAAGTTAAGGGGTAAAATGGTAATTTGGAGGTAAAGGGCAAAATGGTAATTTTGTAAGTAAAGGGGTAAAATGGTAATTTGGAGGTAAAGGGAAAAATGGTAATTTTGTAAGTAAAGGTGTAAAATGGTAATTTGTAAGTAAAAGGGGTATTATGGTCCATTTGGAAGAGAAGGACAATTTGGTAATTTAACCAACTAAAGGGTAATTTGGTAATTTTGATAATGGAGAAGGATAGTTTGGTAATTATGATAATAGAGAAGGACAATTTGGTAATTTAACCAATTAAAGGGTAATTTGGTAATTTTGATAATGGAGAAGGGTAGTTTGGTAATTATGATAATAGAGAAAGGCAATTTGGTAATTTAACCGACTAAAGGGTAATTTGGTAATTTTGATGATGGAGAAGGGTAGTTTGGTAATTATGATAATAGAAAAATGGTAATTTGGTAATTTAACTAACTAAAGAGGTAATTTGGTAATTAGGATAATGAAGAAGGGTAATTTGGTAATTTGACCAACTAAAGGGCAGTTTATTAATTATAATAAAGGAAAAGGGCAAATTGGTAATCTAACCAACTAAACAAAAAATATGTTAAGTGTAACAATTATGAAGGGTAGTCGGTGACCTAATTAGTATGGGAGATAACTTCGAAACCTAAATCGAGTAAGGGGTAATTTGGTAATTATGCAACAATGAGGGTAATATGGTAATTTGTCAAGTAAGGAAGGAACGACTTAGCAATTATATAAGTAAGGGGTAAATGAGTAATTTGTATCTAAAATGTCATTGTGATAGTGGAATTTCACAATATGACTCAAATAACGCTAAATAGCAAGATAAGAGTATTTGATAATTAGTAAGTATCACAAAAACGAATCCTAATTCGAAATGAAATGAGATTATGATGGCCTTAATGATTCCTCTGTGTTACCTTGGATAACCGTTTGAATAAGAAATATCTAACGACATCAGAACGATTGAAAGTGAATAAGTATCTGATTGTCGTGCTTTTGTGATTACCTTAATTTAGACACTAATACCTAAAGTGAAAGACCTCGAGATCTGAATGGTGGCTCTTTAGGGGTCGCTAACCTAAAGACGTGGTTTAGCCTACGGTTATTCTGGTATTTACAAGTGTGCTTTTTTGCCCTAGCTAGACCCTAAATCTTACTTTATCTAGTTCTACGGACCTATTTAGGGGGTATGCATACTCATGGATTAGGTGTTCTTGTCGGAAGGGTACTGAGTTAGCTTTATGCACCAATACGACTAGGGTACCTTTGCCTCCCTGGGTTGATAGTTGAAGGGTACTGTGTTACTTTTATGCACCAGTACGACCAGTGTACCTTTGTGTCCTGGGATCTTGATCTCCTTATCGAGGCAAATAAATGGAATTGTTGTGCTGATTAAAAAGGGAAAACACTAATCATGAAGGCGAAAGATTAATGAGCTGGGCCCAGTTGAATTATAATATGAGTACCAATCTACCAGATATAATAGTGGCCCAAGAGGTTTTTCCCTAGATGATATTTATGAGTACCAATCCACCAGATATAATAGTGGCTCAGGTACGTGTTGACCTGGATGATGTATATTTGTATTTTGATTCACTGGCTATAATAGTGAGGGTCTCAAGCTTAATAAGTTTGATTTGGTTGTGAATAAATTACAGAAAAATACTAATCACTTATAATGGAACACTCTATGAGTTGGGGCTAGACCTAAAATGCCCCAAAAATATTTATTTTAAGAGGTATAATTAAATAAAGATTTATTAAGAAATTAATTTAATTAATTATTTTATTTGAAATCGAAATGATTTATTTAGGGCAAATTAATAAGGAATTTACAAATATTTTTATAAGGGAAAATTTGGGCTTTTTGCTAATTAAAAAGGAATTTAGGAAAAATCTTTTAAAAATCCTAAATTAGCCCAAAAAGAAAATTTAGTATTATTTTATTTAAATATTTTTATTTTAAATACCCAAAATATTTTAATTAATTTAATTGACCCCAACCTACTTAAATTTTCCTTTTCCCTTTTTCTTTTTCCTTCTTCCTTTTTCTTTCTTTTCTTTCTTCTTCTCTTCTTTTCTTTCTTTTTCCTTCTTTCTACCGATTGGGCCTATCGCAGCCTAATCCTTCCTTTTTCCTTCCTCTCTTCTGCGGCCCATTGCTAATATTTTCTTTCCTTCCTTCGGCAGCCGAGCGCTGCGTATTGTGCCTTTTCCCCATGGAACACCGCGTTTCATTTAAAACCTTTATAACCGTTGCCGACCGAACCGATTCTTCTTTGTTTTCTTTTATTTCTTTTCCCCCCAGCCTCTCGGTTCACCTCCTTCTTCCTCCTTCCTCATCCGCCGTCAACCTACACCTTCAAAGCTCCAAAAATGGCGTCGTCGGCCACGCTTGACTTGACTGGCTGTTTCTCCTCTCTTTCTCTTCCCTTTAAATTACAGTTTGACCCATCCCAACCCACTTTCCTTTTTCTTCGCATAAAATCTTCCTTTTCTTGCACAAAAATTTAGCCCCGACCTAAATTTGTGCCGACCGATTGATGCCCCTGGTTGCCCCAAACCCTACCCGCATTTTCCTCCTGCCGACCCTCATAACCCTACCTTCCCCTCCAAACTCTATAAATGGTGTAATAAATTCTAAGTCTTTAAAAAAAAAATCTAAACAACATGTCCAAACCTGGGAAAAAATATAAAAACCAATACAACAAATTTCTAGGTTCCCCTTCAAACTGAACCTACTCAAGTTCATTTCTTCACACAAAAATCTGATACGACTACACAGCTGGATGCAACCAAAACACAAGATGAATATCTTTCCACACTAATCCAAACTTTATCTTCACGAACCAAATCCTCATCTGCATTGTCATCTTCATAGCCCTTCATTGATTATGAAGATGATTCTTATGACATTCTTTCTTAAAAAATCTTAAAATAGCTCATTTATCAGCACTGATGGTCACTATGACAGCAATCATTGTAGCAATCACTATAGCAACCAAAAGTAAAAAGCATCTTCAGACTTTCAATGCAAAAAGCTAGGCTGCTAAATTATTCTCTACTCTAACAATACTTTTGGTGGATTGCGAAAGATATGATTCCCATAGAAGATAAGATTCCTCCCCAAATTTAAGAAAAAAAAATGCAATGATCATGACTATGAGGCTCAAAGCCTCCAATATATAAATAAAAGACTTGAATACCAGAAGGGGAACTACCTTTATTTTGCTAAATCATTCTATCTAGCTTTATAAATCTTTTCTCAAATATTGTAAAGCTCATGTTTTGAGAAATATCTTTAAGAACTCTACATATTTGTACTTATATTTACAAATCCTCTTGTAATATTCAAATCAATAATATATATATGTATATATATCATATCATATCATATGCCAACGAATAAATAAGATCTAAAAAAACTGGTGATGTCAAAAAAATTCTTTATGCTTAAACCCTTATCATCCTTTTCACTCCTCCCCCACCCTAAAATGGTAACTTCATGCTACCATATCATAGAAAAAAAGCATGCTTGAGGAGTCATAGACAGAGTTGCTCGATATTTCAACAACCTACCGTATACCTCCTATTCCTTTTCTCTTATTCAACTTACCAAAGGAAAAAAAAATAGAAGCTCAGACTCATAATGTTAACATGAGAAAAAATGGTTCTTGAACTACGTCTCTTACTCGCTTCCAATTTTGTGTATAGATAGGGGTTCTTTTTTTTTAAAAAAAAAAATCTAATGTAATATAATTGTAAAAAAAGGGGAATTGGTTTCTTCCGATCTTAACTTCTTTTTTCCTTTTTTTTTTAACTTCGATTCGAGTCACAAAAATTTGGTATTATTAGATATGGTTCAATTTGTTATAATATCTCATGATCTATTCATATCTATTTCAAATGATTTGATTTTTTATTCTCTTTTTAGTTCTACTATCATTTTAGATCTAGTTTATTTTTGTAATAGGAAAAAAGGTCTTTGTTCATGGAGGAAAAAATCACCGAGGTCTTAAAAAGATGACTTTGAAACAAAATCTCAATAAAAAAAATTGTTCTAGCTTCTGATATGGAGGAACCAAAATTTCTTTGGCAACCATAGATCATACTTTCAAGAACAAAAAGAAAAAACAAAGGATTTTTCCAAAGTAAATGAAGTATACAATTTGTTAATTTTTTTTTGAAAAAAAATTGTTTTCTATTTTTAAGTTGAAAGTATACTTTTCATAAGACTCTTAGGCCAAATACTTGGTGGAATTTTTTTATTATTAGATCTTTCATGTTGATAACATGGTAAGATATATGTAACTATGTGATTTTTTTATCTCTTAAATAAGTAAATATTGTAGTAATTCTCTCTTCTTCTTCTTCTTCTTTTTTTTTTAAGTTTGAATGTATATTTATTCGCTAGCTATTTATACTCATTGTTTGGTATATAAGACAAATTATGCAGATCATAAAATCTAAGTATGTATATATATATATATATATATATATTAAATGCATATGGTACCTATCAAAGATGAACATTCACTTAAGTACAATTACCTATTTAATTCACTCAAGTGAACTTCTCTACCCATAACATATTTATGCTTTTCATCACAATTGTTGGTAGAGAATTAAATTCAAATTTACATATAGAATTGAGATGGACTAAAGACTGAAAAGTATATTCAAGAAAGAAATTGAAATTAAAATTATATTTGTGATATACCTTGACCTAAACTTTTAAGTCCAATTATTTAGCAAATCATCAAAATTAATATAATGAAATGGAATATTAACTCCTTAATCTAAAAATCACAATAAATTTGATAAATCTCTACGTACCTATTTCTATTACATAAAAGTCCCCCCCTAAAGGTTTGTTTACTACATAAATTAAGGTCATCAAATGAGGCAGAATATAGATACATGGTTGTAGCTGCCTAGGAGCTTTCTTAGTTAAGATATTTATTAAAGGACTTAGAGATACCTCATTTTAAGTAAGCTAAGTTTTTTTTTTGTGACTGACAATCAAGCATCTTTACACATTGGTGCAAACCCAATTTATCATGAACGAACAAAACACATCAAGTTACTTATTTCTATTATATATAAAATTTAATTTCTACTAAGAAGTCCCCCCCAAAGGTTTTGCAAGGAAGATTTTATGGTATTGCAGGGGAAAATATAAACTAGGGTTTTGTATGGATGAACTTAAGGTTTTGCATGGTAGATTTCATAGTGTTGCATGGGAGGATCTGATCTAGGGTTTTGTATGGATTGAATCTAAAGTTTTATATGGAAAATCTAAGGTTTTGTACGGATGGATCTAGGGTTTGCATGGTTGATTCTAAGGTTTTTACGTGGGAGTTTTAGGGTTTACATGAAAAGTTTGAAAGGTTGAATGGGATGTGTAAAGTTTGCATGGGAGTGTAATTTACATATGAAAAGTTTATTTGGGATGTAGGGAAGGTAATATACGTGTGGTTTGGGTGTTTGAACACTTTGGATGAAAAATAGTACGTGGAGCAATATAAGGGTACGTAGGAGACCGAGCTAGGGTTTGTGTGGACAATTAGGGTTTGTTATGGCTACTTAGAGTTTTTGTGGTATAATGTGTATTTGGTGATTAAACTATAATTATGATGGTGGAATTAATGATTTGTGATGTGTGAAGTGTAAAGGGAATGATTCATGCATGTTTGGGTGAAAGCTTCTGAATAAGATACTTAAGATAGTAATTATTTAAAGTAAAAGATTATTGAGTCGGATCCATCCGATCCACTGGTTAGGAATAGTGGTGAGGGTTTTTACCTTATAAGTGACAAATCCACCGGTGAATAATAGTGGTGTGGACATTGTCCCGCAAGTGACCGACCCACTGGCAATAATAGTGGGGTGACCTCGAGCTCAATAAACACAAATCAGAGTTTGCTAAGACACTTAAAAGATACTAATTACTTACAGTGGAACACCATGTAAGAAGGAACCAGCCGATCCACCGGTTAGGAATAGTGGTATGGACTATTGTGCAACAAGTGACCGATCCACCGACGAATAATAGTGGTGTGGACTATTGTCCCGTAAGTGACCGACCCTCCGGCTAAAATAGTGAGTTATTCCTGTACTTACATGGATTTGATAAAAGGCATGGTGTGAATCGACTTCCGATAAAAGAATAATTAAATAATTAATCTGGATTTTTTGGGTCTTTAGGTGTGGGCTTGATCATTTATAAGCTGTATAATTTTCTGCATGACCTTATGTTTTTCATGTGTGGGTTTGAAAGTGTAATTTGATTATGATCCTGCATGATTTTATGTGCTTATGTGTTGGCCTTAGTTCTCAGTTACCTTACTCAGTACGTAGCATACCGATCACCCTTTTCATGGGTGCTGCTCATTCCTATGAGTAGTATGCCCTTTTGACTTTGTGCAGGTGGGCGAAACATTTGGTGGGGCTGAGTGTTGAGCATATTTGGCTCAAGGTTTGAGAGTGTTGTGGCTGTTTTCACTCTTCTCGTTATTTTATTTCCCTTAAATTATTTCTTTTTGTAGCGAATTTATTATTTTTGATTTATTACCTTGTATTGAATATTGAGATGAAATTTTTAACCGTTGTACAATTCTTTCTCTTTTTGGACATGAATGATAATTCTATTATGCATACTCTAATTTTTGAATGTTATGCACTCTTGATTTAAGTATTAATTAAAGTTTAACAAAAATTTCTTTTAACCTTAGCACTTTGTACTAGAACAGTCAGAGTGAACCGATCTGGTACTAAGTCTGGCGGTAACATCCCCAGAATTCATAGGTTTCAAATTTTAATTTCTTCTGCTTTTTTTAAAAGAAAAATAGTGAATTTTTGGGTGTTACACTTTTTTACTAATGGTTATCTCTTAAGCATTGTTTTATTTCAGAAGTTTTTTTAATTTGATTGTTTTAGCCTTATATATGGCATGAGTTAGGTGAATGATCCTACATCTCTTAATGTCAGATATGGTGGTGTGACACCTATGCCATGTATATTTGCATTATGTGAGTATACCATCTTCATGTCTTGAGTGTGGTTGACTCTATTTGTTATATACTACACTTTTACAAATGATATGGAGTGAGTTTTTATCAGATGGGGATAAGATTTAGGGCTACCTTTATGCATTTTGTTATTTCTCAACCCTTGTGTCCCTTATATATCCATTTGATCATCATACTCTATCTTGATAGTGATGTACTAGGATGATGTTACCCTTTTAACATTGCTTTTAACTTATAACATCATTTGAGATTCATTTTTTTATATAATTGTTGTTGTTCAAGTTGAAATATTTTAGCCTTACACTTGTTATAAGGAATGTATCACTATCGAACTTATACTAAATATGGTGGTTCACTTTTTAAATTTTTTATTAAGCTTATACTAATTTGATTACAAACACAATGTTTTCTATTGGTAAAATTTGTGGTGTTACAACACTAATTGGAAACAAACTAGGCAACGAAGAACTAATGATAGGAAGGGTAGGAAAAATTTAGGGATAACCGTGTAGGTGATTTAGAACTTGGATCATTTGATTGATTCTTTAAATGATCACTAGTAAGTGGAAAATTCATGAAATTTGAGGATAATGATGAAGGAGCTATTGAAATTCTCCTAATAAAATGGTAAAGAATTAAAAGGATTTGGGAAATAAAGCAACTAATTTCTAAGGAAACTTGGCACAAAAAAATTAATAAATATTCACATTACTTATGATAATAATAAGAATTTATAGGACTTCCTAATTGTGGTAAGTAAAGGAAGACTAAATAGTAGCGACATATCCACAAATGATAAGATAAATGATAGAGATGAAGAGGGTAGGTGTAGCACTCCTATTTTTCACACCTAGGATATTTTGTTTAAAATGTTTTAATTGTAGAAACAAAAAAAAAACATGGGAGTACTACCACTATACCTAGCATGAAGACAAATGCATATACATCTACCTTATAGCAAATACAAGGCCAAAGAAACCACAATTAATATCATAGTGTAATAAGAAAAGATATACAATATGATAATAAACTCCAAGATATAGAACATTTCACTTATTGGCTCAAAATATATATCCAAAAGAAATCATTGTCCTACTACAAAATCATCAGTGAAATAAACACAGGAACAACCCTCTTGCTCTTCAACCCCAAAAATAATATGTTCAATAGTGTTTACCTACAACTGCTCTGCATCATGTCCCCTATTTGTTTACATGATCATGTTGCAATGAAGCAGAAACAATTAGTACAATAAATTATTGAGTAAAGCATGATAATACTATAGATGCACGCACGCACACACACACACACACACACACACACACACACACACATTCAACTCATACATAGGGATCATATTTAATTATGCCTTTAATATAAAACATAAATTATGTTAAATACATAGAAATGACAATCACATGCATTATAGTCATACCCTAACTCAGACTCAATTCATTTAATAAATGAGTCTAAATATAAGGCTTGTGCTTTATTTTTATTTTTTACAAATGAGCCAAGTTGAGCAAGCGAGCAAGTTCTTGTATTAAACAAGTCAAATTTGCAAAATTTTGCAATATAAACAAGTTTGAGAAAAAATTCTTCATGCTTAGGCTCAACTTTTTTTTTAATATTAAATAAGCCTTAAATTATTATTTACGAGTAGCTTGTTTAGCTAAATAAGTGAGATGAACAGATCATTTAACAAGCCGAGCCTAAAAAGCTCACGATCAGGCTTTGTTCACTTACAACCTTAGTTATATTAGACACTTGTATGCTTAGATATTGATAAATTAACTTAAATTTTATTTATTCTTTATTTATGTATAGGTGATCACATATGACGTGTCATTATTCATGGGTATATATTTTGTAGATACAATTAGTGTTTTGATTCTATGTCCATATCTATCATTATCATATATCATTGGTCATAAGTCATAAATCTTGGACCATAGTTCATGTCATAATAAATTATTAATGCCAGCACACAACCTAGGAAAATCAATCACGTGTTAAAGGACTAGCAATACATGCCTCGAACTACACTGAGTCATAAAGGGATTAACCTCGATATAAAAGGTGTTATGAAAGGATTTTGACCTCATATTATGTTGAGTCACTAAAGATAGGCCACATGTCTTGTCAGTATGTATACCTATGACAAGCAACCCATAGTGTAGAACCTAATCCTAGATTGTGGGGATGTATATCAATCTAAATACACTATAGAGTATTATCTCATCAACCTTTGGGATCCTCCCCCACTAGTGTCATGGGGATCGTAGCCTCATCATGATGATTTCATATTTTCCATAATTCTAGCATCATGGTGTCCAAAGTAATAGCATCACTATAAGATGGATTGTTAGCCAAAATACTAATGTAATACCAAGGAATCATCTGGAACATAGTCCAATCATGATAATGTTATATGATAATATTCCCATCATGTCAATAAGGTGGATCATAATCCAATGTCAAGTGATGTAGTTAATCATAGAATAAAGTCTGAATGCCGATTTAAGTTAAATCATCTTAATCCCACTTATGTTTTACTTTAAGTTTGTTTGTTTTATTTGATAGCCACTAAGGAATGTGTCACATATATTAATGCCATCAATGTTGGGAAATCTCATAAGATTCAACCCTCAATAATTCATTCATAGCGAGTAACCTTTCTAGGTTCAATCTTTATCAATTTAGTAATAGTAGGTAACCTCTCTAAGTTCAATCCTTATCAATTCAGTAAACCTCAAGGTTCAAACTTTATCAACTCATTTTTCACATTATCCATAGCCTCTCAAAGATAGTCATATCATATATTTATTAATTTATATCTTTTATCAAATCCATACCCTATAGGCTTATTTCATAGGTCATATATATCAATTTACACTATTATGTCAATCTAGTACCACAAAGATTTATGCCATCAAGCCTTTTCAGAAAATGTAAAGGGACCTTAGTCCAACCACCATGTGGTATAAGACATTTTAGGTGTATTTTATTAATTAGCCAAGGCCTATGCCTCATGTAGCAAGCCTTTAAGGTTATCTTAATCTTATATGAAAGGTTGGATTACAAAATCAACTAATCAAGTGGTATGGTGTACCATTTGAATGTTTTAAAACTTTATTCAATCTTATTTTACTTTTTAGTAAACCAGTTGATCGTTTTATCAAACTAGTCGAATGGTTTTAATGCCTTTAGAAAACATATTTAATCTCTATTTGGGTTAGAACCATGTCAGTTGATTGGTTTAACTCAAATAATTTTTTTTAGGAAATTAAGGAACCAATAAATTGGTTATAACCACCACATTAGTTGAATACACCTAATAGGAACTCCAACATTTGTGTAGAATTTGTGGAATTTGGGAATACCATTAGGATGTGATCAAGGTCCCCTACACCTAGCTTAATTTAAGGGACAAGCAATCAACTTCTCGGCAACATCATCTAGCACGTCAACCGATTAGATTAGCTAGTAGTTCTTACCTTATTTAGCTTACATTAGTTAAAGTCTGTTGTTTAACTTTCCTAAAGTGTAATCTATGTATCCTAATCCTTGTCATAGGGTGTAATATCAATCAAAGGAATCTTATCTAATCTAAATAGTCTTAACTATGGTGGAGGGTATACTAACTAAACTGCAAGGTTAGCCCTTGTAACTTGGTCAACGACCACCCCCTTCCTAAGTTAAAAGGGTAGTAAGGTATATAATGAGGGAAGATCTCTTTGGCTGGAAAATTCCCCCCTTGTGTTCAACATCTTCTAAGTGAAAGAAGTGTTGAGTATTACAAAATCTGGCACCATTTATGCTAAGAGTGGTAACCGTAGTTGTTTGATGCAAGTCCTTGAATTTGCGGTTCTCAAATTCAAGTCCATTTATCCAGATTTTTCCTCATCCCCTTTCTTCTTTTTTGGTTTTGTTGAAGCCCATCCCCAACTTCAACACTAATTACTTAGCTTAATATCATTTTTTTTAGCATTATGCATCAGTTTCTCTCCTCCAACTTTTGTACATTCAAAGAAAACTTAAAGAGAGTAAATTTACTATAAAAAAATTTTATTTTGTAAAAGCATATAATAATAAAATAATAGGCGTTACTACTATATCCAACATAGAGAAAATATTATCTATACCTAATCTATGTCGGATGCAAGGCTAGAACTTGATCGTGTATCACAAGATTATAAAAAATGTACAAGAAATAGAGGAGATATAAGAGAACTACATATATACAATAATAGTAGTAAAAGTTTAGGAGAAGTTTCCGGTAACTATAACACTACACCCACAACCCAGATATATCTCTATATCACAAACAACATGTCAATATATTAATATAAAAAACATATGGAAAATTATGGGATATATTCTTGTTTGAATTAGCAAACACCCATAAAATAAACATGTTAGTGCTTGCATGCTAAGTAACATGATTAACTCAAAATACATAACATGATATACTTAACACACATACGTCATGGTGATCACTTAAGAATACACATATGATAATAATAACGACAACATAAAATATTGAGTAATATGATTATTCTAGAGATATAGCATGTTGCACATAGCTCATGGAACAATTAAAACAAAGCATATAATATGACATGATACAACCACATTCATGATATAAGATAAAACTTAAAGTACAAGCCCTATTATTATCTTCACTTAATGGTCATAGAACATAATTTCTTATTTATATTGACTATAGGAATCTAATGCATAAAAGATCCAACTTGGGTCATGCTAAGAAGTGCTATCCAATTAAGATTAGATCAACTAAAATTTAAGAGTAGAATGAGGAGAGATTTGAGAAGTTGAAATTGATTTTTGGTAACTCCTTGAATCAATACTCACAAGAACCACCTAATTTTTAAACTCTTAGGATAAATCTTGAAAGATTTTTGCTAAACTTCACAATCTTGCACTAGAGTTAAAGATGAGAGACTCTCGATTTTTGGGAGAAAAATGAACAACCAAAAACTATTTGGTCTCTCTTTGATTATTTCCTTGGAAATTATAGATGGAGTTCAGGATTAAAGGTTACAACTTAGTTAACTAATACAAGTGATTTGAGCTAAAACAAATGAAAGAGACTACTTAATATGCCACCTATGCCACTCGACCATGAAGTATGTATATGCTGATTTTCGAATATGGTGAGCCTCCATCATGTTTCCAACTTATGAAACTACCACTTGATTCATAAGGAAAGAGAAAATGATCATTTTAATCTTGTAAGGGAAAAAAGATGTAAAGAATGTCTTCTAGCCTTCCTTGTTCTTCTCAAAAATCTACATTGTTCTTCCCAAGTGCTGAAAAGGACTTATCATGTAGCTTGAGAGGGACTTGTGGTTTGTTTTGTGTGGCTATTTTAGGTGCATATTAGGCTGAATTTTTGAGGTATTTTTGGAGATAAAATAATAAAATAAAATTAGCTAAAAAGGGTGGAAAAAATATGGCTAAAAAAGGTGGGGGGTTTTATTATGTGAAGGTGATAAAAGTTGACAAGGTTTGCCTAGCTAGTTTTCTTAGGATTAATTAATTTGTCCAAGTGAGGAGAGTTTTGTGAGTCTCAAACTTAGAAAAAAATTAGGGTAAGAGTGTGATCATTAGATGAGGAGTATACTACATTAGAACCTCATTATTCCCATGGATGGGTAGAATGACAAAACATTGTTTGAGGCAAAACATTCATAAACCTATTAAAATTACACCCCTAATTCTTAAGTATGTGTACCTCTTACTAGATAGTGATTCTAACTCACATATGGTAGATTTAGGTTCTTCTATTTTTGATATTACATGACCACTAACATTAATAGACTTTCTTGGTCCTTACTTATGATACTACATTTCTAGAAACCTTAATTATGAAACTAGTAATTATATGTAATTAATTAGGATATTTATTGTAGGATATTTTGTGTTAAATGGATTATTATGTTTATTAATATGGTATATTGGATATAAATTTAATTAGGTTAAAATTTAGGTTATTAGTTTTAAACTTAGTTTGGACCTTAACTTGTATATGTTTTACCCTAAAAATCCTAGCTCTACTAACTAGATATTTTCCCCCTAGTTTTTTTACTCTAACTAAAATCCATGACATATTCTAATTTTGGTCTTCTACCATCCCCATTCCTCGATGTAATTTCACCCTTCACACCATCCTTCCCCTGTATATTCCAAGCATATATCTCCCATGTTCTACCCAACCATATCTTTACACACTTCCTCACCTATTTAACCCCTCATCCTTCCCTTAGCTTTGGTGTTTTGGATTCAAAACCAAACTAACCTCAACCTTTTTCTTCTTATTCCTTAGTTCCCCTCGATACCCTTTGAGTTTGAGCCATGCCATTATCATGTCCAAAACCACACTTGGTTGCTCCTCACCCCACCATTATGATTGTCGTCATTTATCCAACCACATAACACCCAACACCTACTATCAAGCCTCCATTTGCACCCCTTTCCTCCTTGCATGATCACTCTCCCGGATTTGCATCCTTCTTCGCATAACTGTGATTCTATCGTGTAACCCATTCCCTTTTGTAGGCTATCATCCTCCTTCCTTGATTTCTCCTCATATTGGTTTTATGCTTGATTAAGGTATTCTCCAATACCTTACTACCTTAACTTTTCCACCCAACCGTCGCCTTTATGCCCCTACCAAGCTACGTCGCTGCCCTCTCCCTATTTAACCTTCTATCGTAACTCCCATATCTCTATGTGAGCTTCTACCATATCTCCCCTCTTATTACATGACTTGGTGATGTTTCACCCCTCTTGTAGCATAGGAATCTTTTGTTTCTAAGCCCTTGTAGCTTAAGTTTCTCTCTTTGTTGCACTCTTGTTGTGTTATTGATTTACGTAGTCTCCTTTTACCCTAGTTATTTTATAAACTTTTTCTCTAGTTGGTTTTGGTTAACTTTTTTGATTGCTATAATATATTATATGCTAATATATGTGTTTTTGTATGTTATTTACTTAGGTAGTCCTTTAGGTATCATGGAGATGACAACTTGTGTACATTTGTGTAGCTTGGATTTAGGTAAATCCAATCATTCATGGGATAGTAGAATTTGTGTGAAGACATGATAGGTTTATTAGATCCATAATCATGCTAGGGATTTAATTTATGCGAGTGCTATGAAAATGTGTGATAAAATTAAAGCATTATATTAAATAATTGGCATATGTTTGACTTATTATTAAATATGAGGAGTATGCATGTGAAATATTAAAACAATTAACATATGCATGCGAAGGAATTTTTAGGGTATGTAACATTGTCAAGTTATGATGTATATGACAATCTAAGTGTCCCATGATTATCGTTGCATATTGTGTATAAGATTGGTATGAATATAGCTCGTTAGCATACAAGCATGATGACGGTTAATATGTGATAGTTGTTATTTACATGCTTTAGGGTCAAAAATAATTTATTGTGTGCATTAATATAAATATGGATGAATGTGTTGCATGGAAAATATGACACATTAGAAATGCATGTCTAGGGTTTTGGACATGTAGGTGGCAAATACATGCATAATGCAAAATATGGTTAACTACAAAACCCTAGATATTATTAACTTGCTAAAATGTTATAAAATGCTATATTTTAGCCTTTTCATGACAAATTATCTTTATAATTAATTTTGGTATGAAATTGGATAATAATAATTGAAAATAAGATGACCGTAGCGTATTGATATATTGACTATAGTGTTGACTTTGACTTGGACCATTGACCTTGGGATTGACTTAGATAATTGGGAAATAAAAGAAAATTAGTTACATAAGGATATGTGAATTGTTGTGCAATATGTGATAACGTGATCACCTTTTTAAGATATTAGTATTTAAAATGGAAACCCTTGAGATTTAAGAATGGTTGATCTCTTGGGTTAGTTACCCTAGAAAATAGGTAGGAGCCCTTGGTTGGCTTTGGTTCACTAGTGTTTTGTTTTACCCCATTAAGGTCCTATTTACTCTATAGTTGACCTACATGCCTTACAAGGGATATTAATACTTAAGGATTAAGTAACCTAGGATGGGGGATACTATTTTACTTGATTGCACTAATATGACTAGAGTGATGTTACATCTCTAGGTTAGATGGTTGGGAGGATACTATGTTGTCTTAGTGCATTGGTATGACCAATGTACTTCATATATCTTTAGGTCATTATTTTATACCCTTAGTTTATTATTGTATAGCCTCAAGTAATTATAAATTGAAGTAATTATTATATAAGATTTTAAAGGGATTGATGTGGTTGTAGTTTTGTAATTACCTTTATGCACTACTTGGTTTTGGTATGTTGGTTTAGTAGTTGCTTTACCCCTTCCTTTGGTATTTGGAATTAATTAGATTCATTGGTTTGGTAGTTACATCAATGCCCTATCTTTGGTATTTGAAATTGATTCATTGGCTCGGTAGTTACTTTAGTTCCCTACCTTTGGTATTTATAATTGATTTGTTCATTCGATAGTTGCGTTAATACCCTACCTTTGACATTTGGAATTTATTTGGTTGGTTGGTCCGCAAAGCCCTTGTGTACTACTTGGTTTTATGTCATGGATTTTGGACATGTTTATTATGTGTTGAAATTGATGTGAAATGGTTAAGTATGGTGGTTGTTGAGCATAAGACCTTGATGTCGTATATGCTCCGCATTATTACTTGCATATGTGTTACTGCATGTATTTTGTGTTTTGTGCATGTTTTTGGATTATTATGTGATTACGTGCAATGTAAACATGTTACATATTGTGAGGTATTGTAATTTACTCTATATAAGAAAATTGTACCAGTAATACATTTGTAGATACTAGTGAAGGCTATGGCATGATTTGAGGCATAGTAGAGTGTCAAGGATCATTGGAGTCCTTAGGAAGAGGTTTCATTTTCGAAGTAGGCTTTTGAGTCTAAGAGATAGGACAAACTAGTATCGTACCTTTGGGCACTAATTTTTATTGTAGTTGGTTTGTCTTTAGACCCTTGTGTCTCATATTGTATTTTGATTTTTTACTATTTTAAAGAGAATATTTATCCTTAACTTTTATCTATGTTATTTTCTCTTATTCCCGCTACTTTGTTTTAGATCTAATTTATTTGAACTTTATCACTTGGCACAATAAAGGTAACGTGATTGAACTTATGTTAAGTGTGGCGGTAACACCCATAATTTTTTAATTAATGCTTCCGTAAAATAAAATTTTTAAGTAGTAAATTTTGGGTGTCACATAACTCATGTGTCTTTTTTTTCAATTTTATTATTAATATTTTATATAAGTATAATAACTATGCTTACCACTCAACACAACATTACACACTTAAGATGCCACTTACCACTTTCATTTGAACCCACTCTAACAATTATAATATTGCAGAATAATTATAGTCATTTACAAAGTTAAATTAATTCACTTAACAATATCAATTGCTCATAATATATTATTTAAAGTATAAAGTCATACTAATAATTTTAAATTAAACATGCGATTGAAGGTACATGAGGGCCAATTAAACATAACAAGCTACACATAAAATGACACATAAAATAATATTTAAAGGCCTTGAGAAACCTTAATTCAATTATTGACAGACAAGGGTCAACTATCAATGCACTAAAGTCAACTATCAATGAAAGTAAACCGTCAATGATTTTGTATGACCCACCAAAGTTAGCTCTCAATGAAAGTTAAATACCAATGATGGTGTATGCTAAAGTAAATAATCAATGAAATTCAATAAGTGACAAAGTTAATAGTTGATTGAGGGTCAACAATTGACTGCAAGATAACCAAAGGTTAAGAACCTTCAAGAGATCAAATATAAGACCCACATGATGTGATTATATTAGTTAACATAAAATATTCATAAAGCTCTTAAGGATTTCTAATCACATTATTAATCCTTAAAAAGGTATATGTAATTTTAATGGATATAAGGTTCACACTTATTTAATTATATAGTTATAATAAATCATTAAATATTGAAATTAGATCCTTAAATCATCTAACCATGAGAAGTACCAAACATGTCCCTTATAAGATTTAAAGTAAAAAATTATCAATTAGAATTCTAAGCTCCACTCATCTAATACCATCTAATTTTTTGACATGATAATCAATTTAATACCAAATTTCCAAAATGAAAGTATAATGACCAAACTACCCTCATCTCCATTATTTACTTTCAAAACTTAATAAAATTATAATAAATTTAATTCAACTCAAAACCATATCATATTATATAAAAACAAATCATGTAAAGGAACTAAAGAGTACAAAGATACACTCAAAACTCACAAAAACACACCGAATTCCCTTGGATCAAGAATTACCTTTAAACTATAAAATTTAATTCAACTCTAATGACTTCTAAAATCATAACTAAGCTTCTATTCCTATATATACATATATAAAACTTAATAAAATTATAATAAATTTAATTCAACTCAAAACCATATCATATTATATATATATATAAAAATTACGTAAATAAACCAATGAACACAAAAGGTGTACTCAAAACTCACAAAAAAACACACCAAATGCCCTGGGATCGAGAATTACCTTTAAATTATAAAATTTAACTCAACTCTAATGACTTCCAAAATTACACCTAAGCTCCTATTCCTTAACACGCACACGCATAACCCACATAAAGTATTGAAAGCTAAAAACATCATTATGCTATCATAACCATCTTTCCACAAAATCTCATGATATCTAATAATAGATTTTAAAAAATTATTACACACATAAAATCAGGCTTACCACAAATTAAAACTAATGCAACCCATATAAAATATAGATGGAAAAATGGAATGCTACACTTTCAAAGCATTTTCCCATCCAAACATAAGATATAAACATGCTCATGTGATCACATTGTATCGTTCAAACTTAACTCACGCTTAATATATAATCATAATCTCATGTTTATATTTAAAATAAAATAATCCTACAAAAACATGGAACAAAATACAATAGCTTGAAACCTATATTTAGAAAATTTATCATATTACATAGTAGCTGATCTTCAAGCAAAATAAAATATTCCTAAATCACCACCTCTTTCTCATAGGCTTGATCATCTTCAAGGAAAAATAATAAGAGGCTATGAATAATGAAAATTGGCAAGTAAAAGTATAAGGGAAAAAAGAAAGGGATCATGAGCATAAGAACCAAGGTTAATGAGAAGAAGGGAGACCGGAGAAGATTGGCCAACAACAATGCACCAAAAATTGATCACCACTACTGCCAAAATCATATAAACTCCACCAAAAATATTCTCCTGCTTGGTCTTGGTACTTTCTCTCTCCTCCCACCTATTCTCTCTAAGGTGTGCGAATGGAATGATGAATTTTTCCCATTGAGACCACCGAGAGTTTCCCACAATTCTACATTAATTGCTCAACTATTCATCACCTTCACTGTTTGCTATTTTTTTTTATGTTCTATGGGTGTTAAAAGGAAATCGGAGTAGCAGAAATGTCCAGGGTCTGCGTTGAGTTGTGCTCTTCCAAGACCTGTAAAAAACTCTACTCCCATCTATCCTGACTAGGTGAGGAATCCATCAGGGTCGCTTGATTCTGGGATAAGGAGTTTGCCTTCTACTCGTGGTCTTCCCTAGCCAACGCTGTCCATTTCATATCTAGATTCGAGTTTGATGGCTGGAGTGGGAGATTCCAAATCTGTTTCGAAATAGAGTGTAGAGCGTCGTTTGACCTCCCCCTCCCCTTTTTGAGTGCAGGATTCTAAAAATCAACCCAATGGTGACATTAATTCGATATTATAGGGAGTTAATTCTAGTCATTTCTCCCAAAAAGTGTGCGAACAGGTCGAGGAACAGTGTTAGTGCCATGAAGCTGTCAAGGAGGATTTTACCCGATCCACTTCGCCACAGGTCCAGCCTGCTTTGGACCGTTCGCAACTGCCGGAGCCTTCCACCAGGCCAAGACTGCTGCCTCATTCCGTCAAGCAAAGGCCTTCGGTCCCTGTGATGGATGGAGTCCAGCAGGTTCCTGCTGCTACAAATGAGCAGAAAGGTGTAATCCCTGTTCTTCCCTAGTCGAAAAAACTTTTGGGAGAAGGTATGACTTATGCAAAATTGTTTGCTGTTGCTGCCACAATGAAATGTGATTTTGGATCACCTGCTGAGAAATCTGTGTTTATTGATTCAAAAAATATTGACAATATTGAGGTTGCATGAGGCAAGTGTGTACTTGGTAAATTTTTTGGGGTGTAGGTTGATAAGTTTTTGATCAATGCAGTGAAAAAGGTTATTGCCTAGCCTTTCAAGTACATCATCCATTGTTCTGGATGGTTTGTTTTCAAGTTTGAATTCGAACATTATAAGAGGAAAGCTCTTGTTGGAGGACCTTATTTTGTGCATAGCAAAGTGTTATTTATGAAAGAATTTCCGAGGTTCTTTTCCTTTGGCTTGGACGAGGTAACTAAAATTCCTATTTGGCTAAGGTTGAAAATTTTGCCATTTGAATTATGGAATGCAGGGGCTATAAGTACCATATCCTCCTTTGTGGGTTGACCGATCCAGGTTGATGATTTTACCGCACAAAAAATAAAGATTGAATATGCGCGTGTGTTGGTTGAATTAGATATAGGGACTAATTTTCCTTCTTTAATCGAAGTTTAAAGTGATTTTGGTAGCTTTGTGCAGGGCATAGAATATGAAGACTTGCCCTCCTTTTGTAGGAAATGTAAAATGTTGGGGCATGGTTTGGCAGATTGTGACAACTGTAAACCTGCTTCGGGAAGTGATAAATTAGTGAATCATATTTCTGTCTAGAAACCTGTGGGTAAAGCTAAACCACTGTCCTCAAAGCCTTGGGACCAAGGACCTGAAAGCCGAGGCCTTTTGGATGTTCGGGGTGTTATGCTAAATACTCCTGAGGATACTTCTGTTCCTTCCCCGGTTAAGGCTACTGATTTTCACCAACCGAATGTTTTGGTTTGTGACCCTATTAAGGGGAAGGCTTCTCTTGTTGACGATGGCTCTACTGTTCCACCGTCCACCTTACCTCCTAGGAGGATCTTGTCCAAGCAGTGTCATTTAAGAGTGAACTCTTCCTCTCGGTTGCAACATTGTTTGATAGAGGAAGATTCCAAGAAGGTTAACTGTGACTAGCAAGAGAAGGTTTGGCGCACTATAAAAAAGAAAGGTCGGGAACCAAAGAAGAAACCCCTTTTTCATTAAAGAAGCCGGCTTTGGGGCTTATTAGGAAGCAAAAATTATCTCGGTTGCTGGTCGATTCTTTGGTATGAATATTCTAGTTTGGAATATAAGGGGAGGGAGTGATCCCCTGAAATAAAAAGCTCTTGCTAAGATTCGGAGGGATCAGTTTTGTTCTATTACTGGTATTTTGGAAACCAAGATGGATGATGGTAAAGTTAAAAACTAGTTGATATTTATTTTAATGGCTAGAAGCACCTTCATAATTTCGAGCATCACCTTAATGGGCATATTTTGCTTCTATGGAACCCTTGTTCGGTGAACGTGGCCATTCTGGAAGCTTCTCCACAAACCCTCTCAAGTATGCTCACTGATTTGGTTAGCAATGTCAACTTTAGCTTGACGATGGTTTATGGGTTTTACAGTGTTGGAGATAGGAAACCTCTTTGGAATAACTTGAAGTTGTTATCTTCTATTATTGATTACCCATGGATGTTTGTGGGGACTTCAATGCTCCCCTTAACTCCATTGATAGGGTGAGTATTCGATTGGTGACTAATTATGAGATGACGAATTTCAAAGAATGCTGCATCCTGACCCAATTATTGGATGTTCCTTTCTTTAGCTGCTTCTACTCTTTCCTAGCGAAAACCGCTAAATGTAAATTGGACAGAGTTCTTATGAATACTGTAGGCTTTGTTGCTAACCTTTCTATTGTGGCTCAATTTCTACCACCAGGTTCCATGTCAGATCATTGACCCTATGTGGTCGCGCTAGGCGTCGTAAAGCACCCTAAGATGCCATTTCATTTCTTCAACATGTGGTGTGATCACCTTGATTTTCTTGGTGTTGTTTGCTTTGTTTATCGCTTTAACTTGTGTGGTTCTTAGTAGTTTAACTTATGTCAAAAGCTTTCAGCCCTGAAACCAAGTCTTAAGCAGTTGAACAAGTTACACTTCTCCCACATTGTCTCTAGAGCTGAAGAGGCCGAGGCTAAGCTTATGCAAGCTCAAAAGGCAATCCTATCTGGTAAAGGTGGATCCTGCTCTTTATTTTGGATGATCTTCGAGCTCGAGATTCTTTCCTAAACAAAGTATCCTTGATTTTTGTGGCATAGAAAAACAAGTAGAAGTTCCTGTTCCAGGTGGATTCCAATTCCCGGTTTTTCTACAATATGTTGAAAGCTCATCAAGCCAAGTCTATGGTACTCCGTGTGAAGAAAAGTGATGGATTGTGGACTCAGTCGGACGCCGAATTGGAGATGGAATTTCTTTCTGTTTATTTGAACCTGCTGGGTACTCTTTCAGAGTGTGCTCTCCTAGATAACTAGGTTTTCTTACAAGGCCCTGTGTTGACCGCTGAATTGCAAGAGGATTTGTTGAAGCCTGTTATGGTTGAAGAAATCAAATCCATTATATTCTCTCTTGGGGATAATAAAGCCCCAGGCTCGGATGGATACTATGCCCGTTTCTTTAAGTGTGCATGGGATATTGTTGGCAAGGATTTCTATGAGGCTATTCTAAAATTCTTCTGCTCGGGTAAACTTATCCAAAGGATTAACCACATGACTCTTGATACGATCCCTAAATGCTCCCATCCCGAAAAGGTAACTGACTTCAAACCTATAGCTTGTTGTTCCACCACTAAGTGATATCCAAATTGCTAACTTAGAGATTGTCCAGAGTCTTGGATAGCATCATTAGTCTTGAGTAGGGTGCTTTTATGAATGGACGCTTGATGTTTGAGAACATCCTGCTGGTTCAAGAGTTTCTCAAGGATTACTCTCGTAAAAGAACCTCTCCTCGATTCTTGTTGAAGGTGGACATAAAAAAAAGCAGATGATTCCCTCTCTTGGTCATTTCTGAAAGCAGTTCTTCGGGGCATGTAGTTTCCTTACCAGTTTGTTAATCTGTTAATGGAATGTGTTTCTACTGCTTCGTATTCTTTGAAAATTAATGGTCAGCTTATGGGGGTTTTTCCATGGTGCTCGTGGGCTAAGGCAAGGAGATCCGGTTTCCCCATATTTATTTGTGCTATGCATGGAATACTTCTCTCGTCTTCACAGCCTGAGAACAGTGGGGTAGAGGGGATTCTCCTTTCATCCAAAGTGCAAACAGTTAGGTATCTCTCATCTTGCTTTTTCTAATGATCTTGTTCTCTTTAGTAAAGGAGATGTTTCTTCTATGTAGACTCTTTTGCAGGCCCTTTCGAAGTTTAGCTCTATGTCGGGGCTGGTGGCAAACCCTCTCAAATCCCAGATTTTCTTGGTTGGAGTAGACCCAATGTCCAGAGCCCAAATTCCGGGACTTGTGAATAGGGATGTAAATGAGCTGAGCCAGTTTAGTATTCGGCTCGGATCGGCTCGTTAAAAGCTCGGTTTGACTCGTTTGTTTAGTTAAATGAGCCTAAAAATGAGGCTCAGGCTTGGCTCGGTTCATTTTTTGGCTTTAGCTCGTGAGCTCGGCTCGTTAAAAGCTCGGTGTGGCTTGTTCATTTAGTTAAATGAGCTTAGCCCAAACATCATTTCAGGCTCGTTTAGTTAAACGAGTCGAACCCAAACCTAGGGGTATTCGGCTCGGCTCGTTTACAACCCTACTTGTGAACATGTCCTAGGGTTCATTTCCTTTCCGCTATCTGGGGGTCCCTCTTAATCCGAGTAAGTTACGTGTTGTGGACTATAAAGTCTTGATAAATGATGTCTGTGAACATTTGAAATTATGGCGGTCACACTTATTGTATTTTGCTGGGAGGCTTGAGTTACTTAATTTGGTAATTCAAGGGATATTGTGCTTCTAGTTTGGAATCTTTCCATTGCCTATGGTGGTGGTAAATCGGATTATTTATCTCTGTCAAAGTTTATTATGGCAAGGTAAACAGCCGCTTGTTGCTTGGTCTAAGATTTGCCTCCCCAAACAGGAAGGGGGTCTTGGATTGAAGGATCTTCTAGCATAGAATAATGCTTTTCTATGCAAGTATATTTAGTTTCTTCAAGATAAGAAGGAATCCCTCTAGACTAAATGGATTCACTCCAATTACCTTTGATCTCAGGGGTGGGGCCACTTTAGACCCTCTCATGATTCGTCTCATTTCATGAAGAAGATTTGGCGGGTCTACCATTGTGTTTTGGAGAAATATGGTTCTTGTGAGGAGGCTATGAGACTTATATCTTCTTAGGGCTCTAGTGGGAGATTCTCCACTCAGAAAGCATATGATTTCCTTTGCCCTAGGGCCAGACCATAGAGGGACTTTCCTATAGCTTGGCAGGGTTGCCGAACGAAGAGATATTCTTTCTTCCTATGGCTTGCTCTTTTGAAAAAGCTCAACACTCGAGATTGGCTTTCTTATCTGGATGGACGGCTGGCGTGTCCCTTTTATGACGTGGAAAATGAAAACCATGACCATCTCTTCTTCAAATGTCCCCAGGTTTGTCAAATCTAGTTAACCATCAGATCCTAGTTGGGTATTACTAGAGGCTGCCAACCACTGGCGAGTTCAGCTAGAGTCTTGAGAAGACAACGCAAAGATCATGTTTTTGCTTCCAAAGTCTGTCGTAGCACAGTAGCTGCCACTATTTATTTTGTTTGGCATGCTCGAAATGCTGCTATTTTTGAGTCTAAACATTTTGATTTACAAGGCCTAGTACTTCAAATTAAAATATATGTGTATAGGTCCTTGTATTTTGAAGCATCTATGAAGTAGTGTTTCGTTGCACCAAACATTGGTTCTAGCTACCACTCTGTAAAAAGTGGTATGCTCATTTTTTGGCTTGGGGTATGCCCAGTGTATTTGTACAATTTCTTCTAATGTAATTTACCTGTTACCTGACATAAACTCCACCAAATATGGTAAGAGAGAAAAAAAAGGGGAAATGATGCTAAATGGAGACACACATAGCTGCTACAAATCGACATAGAAGGGACAAAAAACAAGGCAAAGACTAGGGTATTTTTTTTAATGCATGAGAAATGAAAAAGTGAGGGTTGTGTTTAGGCGTAGAAGGGAATGCATGAAGTTTTGCTTTTTGAACCAAAATTGATGTGAAGTCAGAAAGGAAAGTGGGGGTGAGTTAGATTGTATTTTCCTTTAATAAAAAATGATAGTGTGAGAGGATTGATGGATTATGTAACAATAAAATAAAATGAGTTATATTTAAAATATGGTTGAAAATTAGAAGATGTTGAAATTTATAATGAACCGAACTAAAAATTACAATAAGGTTGAAAATACGAAGAGGGCAGGTCACCAACAATGAGGGGGTAAAAGAGTATTTTCACAACTATTTGGCAATTAAATCATATAGAAAATGAGTTAATTAGAAATTTATGGAGAAAAAATTAAAATAAATTAAATTTATAGGGAGGTAAAAAATAATTTTAGGAATATGAATATATAAAAATATTAAGTATTGTAGTTAGTTTGAAGTTTGATGTATGGAAAATGAATAAAAATGATAAAAAGAGATAATTTATGGAGACACATTTTTCTGCAAACATGCAAATAAGTAATCGAAAGTCTGAATAGGCATTGACTGATGCAAAAATATTTTTAGAAATAAAATATGTACAAATATTTGATCTTAAAAATGGTTTTGAGCTTAAATAGATAAAATCATCTAATTATGTAAAAAAAATATGGTTTAGGTATTCAAAAAATAATAATAAAAATGGATGAGCTACAATGTAACGAAATAAGTTGGTAAGTTTAGAAATATTTAATAATAAGTGATAAATTTTATATGTGTTGAAAATATATAATTTTTTGCAAATGAATAAAAAAAATGTGGAAGACTTGAATTTAATAAAAATGACATGAAATTCAATAATATATTTTAGAATAAAGTACGAGCCTAATCACATAGTAATTAATGTTAAAAAAAAGGATCTTACGTTGCTAGTTTAAGCCGTTGCCCAAGGGTCTAATAGTAGCAAAAAGTGAAGCATGACAAGGGATGTACAACCTTGTTGGCTTTGGCCCTTCTTTGTTTAAAAGGGTCATGTGCCTAACCTTCTCAATTCTATTCATCAAGTTTTAAGAAGGTCGTTACATAACCTAAACACAGGTTAAGTGATTGGGTTAACTATAATTAGAATTAGCCTTAAATAAAATCACATACTTAATCTCAATGAAATTGTATTTGTGAAATTCCTATAATATCATTATTCTCAAACCTTAAAATTTCTCCAATCATATTGTTCCCTCTTCTAAGATCAACAAATCATATAATTATGATTTCAAAAATTATGGATGCCATGATTAACACCTCGGAAACGTGAGCCAGGCAAAATGGTATACGGAGGCCAAAATTATAAATCACTTAAAATAGATTTTAAAAAATTATCTTATAAATTAGTAAATAAAACGCACCGACCAAATTAATAAATTTAAAAGTAAGCTATTTTGCGACCCACCTGGTTGCAACTAAAATGCATGTGTGGCGGGGATTTATTTTACTTAATTCTAAAAGGCAATGCGCTAGAAATTTATTTTACAAATTGGCCGAATTTGGAATAGGTAAGGTAGCCAGCGAAAACGAATTTTGCTACCATAGAACGACCCCGTTTGCTCGACAAGAAAGATCTCGTAAGCCATGACGCTTGTCAGTGGCTTTGTTTTTTGTCCCATTGCTAAGCGTCACCCTGTCGCAGTGGTCTTTCACTCTGTCACGCCCGAGTCACGACTGTCACATTTTTTGCTCATCTCTGTCTCTACTTATACACTGATAATGCTGCAGGGGTGATAATTTTTATTCCGGCCCCTTCCACTGTTCAATGCTTCAAGTTTCATTTTTTCCTTTGTTGGAAGCGTAGAACGAGTACGAGGTGTGGTAGTTTCCGCCTCTGATTATCTGAAGTATTTGAGGAAGCACATTTGTGCTTTCGTAGTTACTGTATGAATTGAGCGTGGCTTTTCTTGTCAATGCAGGCCGTTCGTCACGTTGAAAGTATAGCTAGATTGCTCAAATAATTGATTAAAATCACTTTATCAGAAAAAAAAAACCTGGTTGGGTGTAATTGTTGATTAAGTATAACAATGAAGCCATTGGTGTGGTACTGTCGCCCTGTGGCAAATGGGGTGTGGGAAAAAATGGAAAGAAATGCCTTTGGTGTTTATGCGCCTTGTGAAATCGACGCTGTTGTCTCTATATCTAATGTAGTTCTTCTCGGATTGTGTCTTTATCGGATATGGCGAACTCTCTGTGATCACAAAGTAGGGAGGTTCTGCTTGGGGTCGAATTCATATAATTACATGCTGAGCTTTTTGGCTGGTTGTTTCACTGCTGAGCCTCTCTTCAGATTGGTCATGGGTATCTCAATCTTTGATCTTGATGGCATATCTGGACTCGCGCCATTTGAGGTTATTTTCTCTTCCTTTCGATTGATTCTTTGAGCCTTATAGGATAGTTGCATCGTAAATTTCAGCAGTATCTATGAAGCTGGGATTTGATCCTGGCCATGCCATATTAGGTTCTTCCCTTTGAATGTTGCAAAACACTGTTACTTTATAGAATTATGTTACTTTGCGTTGTTCAAATCAAAACTATGCATGCCTTTTTATAACCAGCTCCAAAATGCCCTTCATTAAAAAAATAAAAAAAAAAGAATTGTTTTTTGAAGTTGAGATGATCAAAGGTCTGGAAGTATCCTTATCTGGATTAATATGGCTGCTTTTACTATGTGGTTCATTGAATAACGTCCAATTCCGATGAGGAAATTTCTGGGAGTATTCTTTTGGGGCGTAACCAATGCTTTTTCCTTATAGTTGATCAATCGGACTGGCCAATCTGATGTTCAAATTGGTTCTTAGTTATAGCCATGGCATCTGGAGCAATAAAAAATCCTTTCTGCTTGTGTAATTCTTTAATATATTTGCTTAGAAAGTATTCTAGATGAACAAAAGTGGACGAGGCTTGAAATGTTCTTTTGGCTGCTTGAGGAGCGCCATATACCAAGCATCAAGTAAAAAAAAAAAAAGTGCTTCTCACCCCAAATGCTGTAAAAATATGTGCATAGAGTCTGGAGTTGAAAATTCTTTTGAGCAGTTTAAACTCTCTCTCTCTTGCTCGCTCGCTCTTCCCCTTTCTGGATTATGTATGTGTGCTTGGGCACCAAGGCAGTAAAATTACATTGCATCATCAAGGCGACATAAGCAATGAAACAGTCTGTTTTGTTCTACGAGCCAAAGAGAGAGAGCCACAGATTTCTCTATCTTGTGGAAACACCAAGCCCATCTACTTCGTTTCTTTTTTCTTCTCTCCATATGCTTATTCAGAATGCATGAAAAGTCTGAGCTTTCTCATCCTTGTACAGGCAGTCTCCTTGGTTATTGAGGTCGTTGCATGGTGCTCCATGCTACTGTTGCTTCTTCTGGAAACTAAAATATACATTAGAGAGTTCAGATGGTACGTCAGATTTGGAGTTATATATGACTTGGTTGCATATGCTGCCCTGCTAAATCTGATGCTGTCAGTGAAAGAGTTCTATGACAGGTGATTTTCTCTCTCTTCTACAGTGCATTTGGAAATGATTAATATCATTAGAGATAAAACAAGACAGAAATTGGAATTTGGCATTTTTTTTTCCATGAAATTTGTTGTTTAAATGGAAAAGAGGATAAGCAGTAGATGGATAAATGTTGCAATAATATGTTTGTCAGGCCTGTGACTACTGTAGATTGTCAAAGCATTATGATAAGGGCTAGAAAAGGTGACTTTTGAGTTTGGTATGGATTCTGATATTTCGGATATATTTGCATCTTCTTCATGAATGATTGCTTTCTATTGATACAAGTCTGCCGGCAGTGCATTTGCAATTTCGTCTTGAGACTAGGGGGAGAACAAGGCTTGTTCTGCCTTTTGTTTTCCTAGGAGGTGCATTGCTAGTTAATATGAAGTAGTCAAATAGGAACCGTGTCCAGGCCTCTGATTTGAGCATTGGGCTTTGGCTACATAGAAGAGAAGATGAAGATAAGCTATTCTTTATGTCAAAGTCAAGGATCAAAGCTAGGCTATGAAGGAATCGTCTGGATCTCATTGTTTATGTGATCAAGAATGAACGTGTTTAAGGAGGTGCCTTACTGAAAGGCTAAGGGAAGACAAGTTTTAATCAGGGCAGTGGATCAAAAATTTGCATTCCTTGAAAAGGGAAGGAATATCGATTCAAATGTCTCATCAATCGTGACAAAGGGAGGTGCAGTCACTGTGAGAGACAATGGGCTGGCCAGGAGGTAGGAATACATACTGGGGAAATTGGACCTGGATTTAATGATTTTAGAGTAAAGATATAGAGTTTAATCATTAACAGAGTATGTAGGTTGTAACTTCATGTACTATGTGGTAATATTGAGAGGGATTGGTAAACTTTGCTGTTTAGAATCACTAATAATCATTAGAACTTGTACTTCTCTATGTGGATCTCTTCATTTAGGAGGTATTGTTGTTGTGGTGGGAAAATACTTTGGATGTGGAAGAGGAGGTCTTAACAAGAGAATAGCCACGGGGAAAATTAAATCCAGAGTAGTGACTCTAGAGTCTCTAATTGATGCAAGAGCATCTAATAGTTTAATCATTAATTTTTTCTAAATTTGGGGTATATAAAAGCCTCCTCATTTGGATTAATTAATTAAACAAACTTTCAAGTCATGAAGAGCCATGCAAGCCCCAATCCAGCCACCCTTTTTTGTCAACCTTAGGTGGCTTATAAAATGGTTCAAACAATGGCTCACTTTTAGCCAAGAAGCTGGAAGATAGCAGCAGCAGAGCTCCAGCTGACAGCAGGGTCAGCAACAAAGTACAGCAGTTGCCAACACTCCAGTTCAGCTTTTAGGGTTATTTTGGCAAAAATAAAAATAAAAATAAAGAGGTAAAGTAAGTGGGAAAGCAAGTTCTGAGAAACAGTGATTATGGAAGAAAGAGCAAGCACTATTCTGATTTTAGAAGAAAAGTGAATTCAAAAATCATGATTTTACTCTCTGGTCTGCAGCAGATTACTGTTGTTTTTTTGCTTTAACCTTTGCTTTTGCTTTTTCATGATGTTTTAGGCCTGTAAAATAGCTTGTCAACTTGTAAAAAAATCTCAGTAGTGGAGTATGGGAGAATTAAACTAGGTAAATTTAGTCTCTTTGATAATTACTAGTTTGATTAGTTAACCAAATAAGTCCTTATATTTTTGTTCGAGTTGTAATGTAACAAAATGAGACTTGACACTCTTCTATAAATTGTTGAGCTCATACATTTGAATGACAGAATTGAGTTGGCTGCCATTTTCTCTCAAAGCATGAGAATGACAAAGTATGATTGAATTTATCCTCAAATCTGAACTTCTTTATTCGAAGTGTTAAATACCTTGGATGGTGATTGTGAGTATATGTTCTTAAGAGGTGCCTAAATATCACATTATTATCTTTTCCACTCCTCTTTTTGGTTTTTATTTTGATGGAAATCTAACCCAAATGGCCATTAATCGAGCGTGACCCAATTTTTTTTCCCATATTCATCACTTATGCATCACTAATACATCACATGCTAGATGTATACACAGTCCTAGTGAATTGTAAATACATCTGACTTGTAGAATATTGTATTATGTGCTTAATTCTAGAAATGTATTGATCATGTGCTTAATTCTAGAAATGAGTCAACCTTGTCCTTAATTCTAGAAACGTATCATGTGCTTAATTAGAATAATGTAAATACACGCGTCTTAAAGAAATCAAGATTAAATTCTCAAAAATGTTATAGGATGCTATATTAGCAATCTACTGTTATGGGACATAAATTATGTTCATTATCTTGTTGCCTTGTTGCATAAAGAATTAGGGTCGGGGCAGGTAGCTACTCTTGTCATTGATGGCAACTTCTTGCCTTCTCGGGCTATTTGAGCGAAGGATAGTTACAATTGCAAGCTTAAAACATTTATAAGGAGAGATGGCTCAAATCTCTCTAATTCTCTCCAGCTTCATTTTAAGATTAAAACTTCCATTATTCTCTTGCCTATGTTCTTTTAGTGTTATTGTGTTGTGATTTGGAAAAATAAGAATATGTGTACTTGTTCCTATTGTGACTTTGGTAGAAGCTTGTTGGTTAGTTTTTTGCATGCATTAAGTCTCCTCTTTCCTTCATGCCTTCATTCTAATAGGTTAAGGATTTTGGGATTACTAGGAATTGGATGGTGGAATCAATGTTTACAAATTTGGCTTTTATTTGGTTAGTTTGGATAAGTTAAGAGGCAATATCTATGGTTTGGACTAGAATTTTGCTTCTTAGCTTTATATAGGGGTTTATGTTGAGATTTAGTAGGAATCCTTTTCTAAATTTGAGCAAAAATATAAAATGAGGCATAAACAAATCATTATTTTTATAATCCAAACATGAACCTATTTTTTGTTTTATTTGAGGTGCATAAATTTCTCATTTATTGAATTAGTGGCTGGATAATGGTTGTTGTTTAGCTTTGCACTGGTACAAGAGGTCACATTCCATGCCACTGTCTAAATATATTTTAAATAAGTATTTTCATAGAATTAATGATATGTAAACTAAAATAATATATTTTCAAAGCATATACACTATCTCATTAATTTTATGAAAATAATCATTATGATCTTTCTAAATTTTATTTTTTATTTAATTTATTTTTTATATCATTAATTTTGTGAAAAATAAGGGATTATTCTCCTCAATTTATTATTTGTTTTAATTTGAATTAAAGTTTCTGATGAGTTATTATTATTACCATTTTTTTTTCCAATAAGTAAGAAATTGATTACTTTCGAAAACGAGGAATTACAACTAAGAACATCAGCAAACCATACAATCTACTAAACTAGCCCACTTTTGGAATTTAGCTTTATAATGTGGGTGCACTAACCATCTAGCTACAACCATGACAATAGCTTAACTAATACTAGCAACATCCCTACTACGGTTCTAAAAAATTCTCAAGTTTTTCTCATACCAAACATTAGCAATATAAGATGAAAAAAGAGCTCCCAGGATCTGCTTTTTCTTACTATTTTGCCTAGACCTTTTCAACAAAGTCTGAACCTCCTGTTGCCAACCTTGGACGATATCCCTTCTTCTGGCAATTCTTCGAATTTTCCTCCATATTTCAGTTGTAATGGGACAATGGATAAACAAATGGTCTCGAGTTTCAAGACCATGCTGATAGAACACGCACTGATCCAACACACCCATACTAATCTCCAGAAGCCTAGCTTTAGTCATCAACCTGTCTGTAAAAGCCAGCCATAAAAGAAAACTGTATCTTGGCAAGTTGAGCGAGTGCCACACAAGCTTGGACCACCTTTGGTTAGCTTGTCTAGGTCTCACAGCATCATAAGCAACTTTGATACTATACTCAAGGTAACCATTCAACCATCTAAACCGTAGAAAGCTTTGTAATTGAGATCGTACAAGAAGGATTCTTTGAAAGAGCCATGAAGTATAAGCAGTGGGATTGTACTCCTACACACTTGTATTCTTGAGGTAGATCGCATGAATCCATTTCGCTCATCATGAATCCTTCTTGGTTGCAATATTCCAAAGCAGCTTTCCCAAGGCACATTGATTCCAAATCCCCAGGTTAAGCAAAACCAAGACCACCCTCCGTCTTAGGGAGACAAATTTGCTCCCAAGAAACCAAGGCTTTCTTTTAATATGCACCTTCCTAGACCAAAGAAAATTCCTTCAGAGACTCACAAAATGATGGAGAACCTTTCTTGGTAGAAGTATCACGTGGCTAAAATATACCTGAATGCTGAACAAAACCAACTTGATACGCTGCAACCTCCCTGCATAAGATAGATAAACAGTGCTCCAGTGTCTAAGACGAGTCGTTGCCTTTTCCAACATAGGCTGGAGCAGACTAGCAGAAAATCTGAAAGAGGTTAAAGGCAAACCAAGGTAAGTAATGGGGAAAGCACCTTCCTGAAAGCCAAGCAGATCAACAATTGACCTTTTAACATCAGGCAACACAGCACCAAAATAGACAGTACACTTTTGAGGGTTTAAGACCAAACCAAAGAGCTCAGAGAAATGACTGATCACATCCATAAGGCATTTCATACTTTGCAAATCACCATGGCAGAACAAGAGAATGTCATCCACAAAACTTAGATTGATAATCTTCAAAGCTCTGCATCTAGGGTGGCCTTTGAATAAAGTATTTGTCCATAAATGTTTAAGACATCTGGTCAAATAGTCCATGACAAGAACAAATAAATAAGGGGAGAGAGGTTCTCCCTGCCTCAAACCTCTCTTAGCCTGAAAAGGCGGAGATAACACAACCATTATAATAGAGAGAGAAAAGGCCACTGTATTCAAGCAAGCGGTAATCAACTTTACAAACTGATAAGGAAACCCATAAAGAAGCAAAAGATTCTTTATGAAACTCTAGTTGACCATATCATAGGCTTTTTGGAGGTCAACTTTGACATGTATCGCGGAGAGACCCCTTTGTAAGCATACTTCCTCACCAACTCATGAGCCAACAACACATTCTCACCAATACTTCTACCCTGTAAGAAGGCAAATTAAGCAAAATCAATGATTGAGGGCATGATATTGTTAATGTCATGACTATTATTTTTCCTATTAGTATTATTACTACTGCTGCCATTAATAATAATACTATTATAATTATTATCATTAATTTTCTATTTCTTCTGTTATCATTAAAATTTTGCTATCTAATTTGGTTGATTTGATAAGTCCTAAAGATGGAGAAAATGTCGTCACACTTCTCAATATATTTGTGGTGGTATGAGACCTTATGAATGTTGGAATTGCAAAATCTAGCAAATATTGTTCCTTGATTGGAAAAATGAGAATGATTTATGCCTCAATTATAACAAAAATAAGTTTATGCAGGAATTGAAAAAATTGTGATGTGTTTATGCCTCACTTTATGTTTTCCTCTCTCAAATTTGATTATTGATTGACTTGTTGGACTTGGAATGCTGCTCTCATTGGTCTTCTATTGTTTTCTAATTGTGTTTCTTAGTTTATCTTTTACCCTTTGACATACATTACAGTCTTTTTTGATAAAATTCTTCTATTCTACAACAAAATAACTTCTCATCGTTTGTTATCCTATATATATTTGATTGTTATTACATCTTAGATTTTGATGGCAATATGATCCCTGTCAACAAAATATGGCAAAGCTTGAATAAATGATAGGATCTTTCTTGGTTTGGATAATAGACTTCGATTTGATGTTTAATGATGCACGAACCTAAGTACATTAGTTGAAGACTCCTCAAATGGCAATGGAATTTCGTTTAGTATGCCACAAGGAAACCTTGATGAGTGTAGGTAGATGTTTCTCTATGAAAATAAAACTAAATTTTTTTTATAAACTCTCGATTTAGTTATAAATGACAAGGATTGTATAAAGAGCCTTTTCATGGTCAGACAATAGGTCTAAGCATGGGCCTTAGCCCGAAAACAATTAAGAATTAAATCCCTTAAACACAGGTCTAAGCTCGACAACTATTAAGGGCTTGAATCTTAGTATTTATTAAAATAGATAAAGTATGTTTATATCAGCTGTCAACACTAGTGTACTACAGGACATGGGTGGCATGAGTTGGCTAATGTTGCCAAAACACCTAAACTCCATCAGCATTGCTTGGTTGTAGTATGACTATCATGACCACCTTTTACATTTCTTTCGGGTTAGTTTGAACAATAAAACCATCTATTCCCTTCCAATCTAAGGATTCTTTATTCTTATTTTAGGATGATTTGGACTAGGTTAGTCAATCGCCTCTTTAAATCTCTTAGGCTTGTTACTGAAACCATTAGAACTGAAACCGGATTAGGATTTCGTGTCTTAATGTCCCTATCATTGCCATCCACTATTGAACAAGAATGTCTTAGTCCCACTTAATTGATGTTAACCATATTGACATATTGAGATCATGTCTTTACCTTATAAGCTAAGTGATGTCCATTCAAGTTGTTGACCAAGCTCATGCGAATTTTCAATCACTTGAATGTAAGACCATATACTTAGTCTCATAATAGATGACCTTGTTACTCCTTTACTAGATGACCTTTTTGTCGAGGATCATTCTCTTCATTAGTGCTTCCTCTTTTGGCAGCTCATATGAATTGGTGTGTTTAGCTACTTACAAGATAGAAGTTTTTGGTCCTTATCCAAAAAGGGCTATTTACTTGGTTGAATTTCTCGTTTTAGTCGAATTTTTCTTGTATTTTGCATGTGTAGAAACAATAACCCAATGGATTTGAGTGCTACTTGAGGGATGTTATATGTCTTAATATGCTTTTTTTTTTCTTGATACCATAGAAAAATGCTAAGAAATAAGGATCCCCAATCTATGGTCCTTTCTTCATATTATTTTACTTATTTGATATGATTCTATCACTTTTGCTCCTCTCTGATCCAATCCAATCTAATCTGATCTTATATGAGTTGATCTTATTTAAACTCGAAATTATTATAATTGGGTCTTTTTACTATTATTGTTATTAATATGAATACAATTATTACTGCCAATTTCATTAACAACTATCATCATCATTATTTAGATTAATATTTTATATTCAAATTTTGGTTAATAATAATAACAATCGTAAGTAATTATAGCAATATTAATGAATATATAATATAATAAAAATAATAGTAGTATAATGATGATGGTAATAATAATAGTATAAAATAAAATAATGATAATAACATTTACAATAGTAATATTAAATTTAATTAATATAATAGTATGAACAATAATTTATGATTATTATTGTTTATTAAATACATTTTTATCATTTAGATATAAGTATTTGTATTACATTTTTTATGAATAACTAGTTTTCACTCATGCAAGGCACAAATTTAGACTTTTACTAATTATATCTTTTTTGAATATGAAGAATTTATTCTTATTTTATGAAGGAACAAATTTTTATGTTTAAATAGACAGTTAATCAAGATATCACTCATGACTCTCACCTAATTCATTCTCTAATATGAATTTAAGGTGTGTAAAATGTGTGTATAATGAGGAGTTAGCAAAGAGGATGCTTTCTAATGCGATCTCTTTGCCTAATTGCTCTCAATTTCCTCTCCATTTTCTAGGAACAATCACTTATTGTAAAGGCATGCCTTAGGTGCTAACCCGTAAGGTGCGGGGGTTTGGTCTTTTATTTTTTCTTCTCTAGGCGAGGAGACATTGGAAAGACGCACTAAGGCACCAAGGTGCACAAGGCTCTAAGGCATGCACCTTACTAAAATTTATCTACTTTTAGGTTTTAATTTCATTAAAAAAAAATTTATAATCAATTAAGAAGGAAAGAATGAGGGAAAAAAACTCTTAGGAAGATCAATAGATGTAATTTTGATTGGGAAAGGATAAAAAATGCATTTAGTGAATGAGATAGGGCAAAAAGAATGAAGAAATTGTATGAGCAAGTCAAGGCAAAAATTGGGAAAGGGAATGAGATGAACCAAAAAAGGGCCAATAAGAACCGAAAGCAACGCTTATTTGAACCAGGAGATCTGATTTGGTTTCACCTTAGGAAAGAGAGGTTTTGTGATAGAAGGAAGAACAAACTCATGGCAAGGAATGATGACCCTTTTAAGATCCTTAAGAAGATTGGAGACAATGCATATAGGCTTGAATTACCACCAGAAATGGGTAATATATTGAACATATTTAACATAGGAGATTTATTTCTGATGAGCCTTATGAAGACATAAAAGAAATTTTTCAAGAGGGAGAGGATGATGCAGAGGCATCCACCATTGCTAAACCTAAGCCTAATTTAATTATTAATTTTGCCAAAAAAGAATCCCCCTAAACCCTTCTAACTTGGACTAAATTAAAAAATTAAACCGAGCTGTTTAGCCATACAAAAGCCATATTCCAACCATTAACTTTTGACAAAACTCAGGTGGCTTAGAAATGACTCATTTTCTTATCCAACATGGTCAGTTTCGGTACAACAATAATAGGGAGTCTTGGCCAGCTTTGTGTATTTTTGATCATAAAATTGGAGCATCAAGGACCAAAGAAGGGGATGGTTCAGCTGTAGGTGATTGTGGTTGAAAAAAGTCGAAAAAAAAGGCCACAATTGTACTTTAGGTCAGTAGCAGAAAAAGTTACTTTTGTTTTTCACTTTATATGATGTTTTTAGCCCTAGCATTAAAGTTACTTTTACTTTAATGATGCTTTTAGTCCTAGCCTAAGCTATAGCTTATTTAGTCATAAAATATCCCAATCAGACGGGTAAGAGAGTGGTCAACAATCAAGTCAGAAATTGCCGACATACCTGATTGAACTTCTTTGTTTAAAATTAAAGTAGTTGGATTTGGTCCTTTTGACAACTAAAATAGTTTAAGTTAACCAAGTCAATACGTTATTTTAATAAGTTGTAATGTGACTAAATGAGACCTAACATTCTCTTATAAAGTGTTAGGCTAACACTTGAATGAAGGCAAATCTATGAAAAATTGAGAACTCCCACAAAACTCGGGTGCTCAAGTGCAGAGCTTTATTTATTTTACCTAGAAATATTACTTTTCTTTACTTCAAGTGTTTAAACCTTGGATGGTGATAGTAAGTATTTGATCTTGATAGATCAAATAGACTTCCCTTTCCTCATCTTTTTCTTTGTTTTTTTCCCTTTGGGTGGTAATATGCTAAATCCACACAATTTCTTAGTTTGACTTAATTGTTTCTCATATGCATCAAAATGTCAAACAAAGGTGGACTGTATGTAACTAGCACAAATCAAATAAATATGGGGGACTGTATACAACCCCGAGCTGACCCAAATATAGTTATTAGCTCAACTCAACTACCTTCGTCACCTACTCCATAAGTATCAATGCCCTCTAAGAAATCCGTAGATCTTAATTGGTGCACAAAGACAAACTAAGCATTTATGACAAACATGGAAGACATACAACACACAATCTCTACCTCTATGGTCATCCTAAGGCTGCATATGGCAGACGACTAAACCACTAGTTGACGTAACTCTAGTAATGGTGGACTATAATCGTTGCCAACTGATCCAAATAAAGTTGTTAGCACAACTCAAAAATTTATCTTCACCTAAGTTATGAATGTCAAACTCACATAACTATGCAACAAAGGTCCGCTTGAATCACACACCATTCCACCATTTATTTTCTTTTTATGCATCAATATTAAGTGGGGAAATAATACTAAATGGGTAAGTTAAGAAGGCCATATTATACTCATGTTCAAAATACAACCCAAAACTCTTAGTTGGAACCAATTGAGGAAACTATTAGCTGGTTTAGTCCATTGAGTTGACTATTCTAAAGAACTAGTTGGTTGCTTTAGCCAAATCAGGCGATATGTTTAGGCCGTGACTAAAAATTTTGGAAAACAACTTAACAAGAAACTAGTCAACTGGTTTGGGGAATCACACCCAAACCAAACAATTTACATTTAAATGATTTCGAGCACGCTTTTAACTCAAGATTCACCGCATAAAACTCAACACTAATACATCAAACATTTTTGAGAATTGACCCAAGACATGATAAGGCCAATCTCATGAATGAAAACACAATGATTCAACATAATACATGCCTAAATTTTACCATTCCAACCAAAAGGTCTAAAAACCCTAATATGCACCTAAGTACATTCCCATGCCATTTTTTTCAAACCAAAACACACAAACATGGATATAATTATCACTCAGGGGAAAAATCATGAAACAATCAAATATCATCAAAATCAACCCTAATACTAACTCATGCTAGGAGGTTGAAACCTCAACACACTCATACATTACTTTTCATTCTTAGCTCTTCCATACATGCTTATATACTATCCATATAATATACCATGCTTGAAATACCTAAACACAACTTTACACATAGCACATAAAGTTCTACATCTGCATGGTCTTACTAAAAGTCCAAGTTCCAAAGCTAACAAAGAGAAAAACTCCTCGACCCTTCCTCTTCCACTCTCACACCTTGATTACCTTAATCCATACAATTAAGTTTCGGTCCCGATACGCAATATTGACTGATATTTATTGAAATTTGGGTCAGCCGATACGCAAAATTGGTGATATGCGATGGATTTAGAATTTTATATATTTATCAACGATATATTGGTTATCGACTAATATTTGTAGATATTTTATCGATATTTACCAATATTTGCTGATATTTACTGGCATTTGCTAATATTTATTGTGAAAACAAATAAAAAAATCATGTTGTAACAACCGTGACATATAAAATATCGTTCGTGACACTCTGATACCGTGACACCGTAACTACAACCACGACTGCGATTTTATTGCTTGCCTTAATCAAAGAAACACAACTCAGTAGAAATTTATTTAAACACAATACAAGAAAAGTATAGAGGAGAAGAAAATGAGAAAAGCAAGTCGAACCCCTTCACTTGAGTGAATGAGCTTAAGAGAAGGTTAAACGAAGGATTTTCACTTCACTTTCTAAACCTTAATCCTCCACTACTTAAGATAAGTAGTAAATTATTAAAATAAAAATTCTAGAAATTCATCTTCTAAGAGTCAGGGGTCTGATGATCGATCCGACCCTTCCCGTATGGACCAACTAGAACAATTGGTTTTTAAGCTAGCTAACAGTATAGAAAGGATGATGGAAAAGCGCCCCATTGATGAGCCTGACCCTCAATCCGTTAGACAACCCATCCTACCTCCCTCCAATTTAGTTGGCTCAAACCGTAGTATTCTCGGGTCCTACAAACAAACCCCTGGTTACGTTCCCCCACACCATAGACACCTTAGGTCTCAAGGCCCCGTAGATCCGCCTAATCTCAATTATTCCGAGGATGACACATCGGAAGAAGACGTAGCACACCTTCGCCATAGGAATCGTAGACATTCAAACCATCATGATAGACCACCTTATCATAGATATGAGGACGGCATTACTCGGAAAGTCAAAATCGATGTGAACTCCTATGATGGAACTCTTGACCCAAACCTTTTTACTGATTGGTTAGAAGAAATGGAGGATTACTTCGAATTTTATAACATGAGTGATATCGAGCGAGTCCGTTTTACTAAGATGAAACTCTCTGGGGCTGCAAAACGGTACTGGAAAATGGTCCAAACTCAGATGGACCGTTTAGGAGAACCACCTATTCGTCAATGGGCCGTTATGAAAGAAAAGCTAAAAGAAAAATATCTTCCTACTTTTCATAGAAATCAGCTCCTAGAGCAAATGTACAACCTTAAACAATCTTCCTCCAGTGTTTCTGAGTATACTCAAAAGTTTGAGGATTATTCAGTAAGGTGTGACTACCCTGAACCTACCGATATTACCCTCTTTCGATACATTAATGGTCTTAGGGAGTCCATCAGGGAAGACGTTAAGCTCCATGGGCCTACATGTGTCGAAGATGCTTTCAAATTGGCTCTTGAGTTTGAAAAACGCTTCAAACGTTCGCCCACTCGATATTCATCTCCTTATTCCAGCGATTCACGTCAGGTCAAGTCCTTCACGCCTACATCCTCTAAGTCTAACCACAAGGGTGCTTCCCAATCCAACACCTATAACTCTGCTCCTAGTAACCGATCTAACGCCGTTCAATTGACTGCTAACTCTATCCAATGTCATAACTGTCATGAGCGAGGGCATATTGCGTCTCGTTGTCCCCACCGTACCATGATACTAGAACAGGAGGGTGATGAGCGGATCTTATAGTTGACCCCTGTGAATATTCAGGTGATGATGAAGAACTCGAAGAGGAGGACACTCCACATTGTAGCCTTGTTCGGACTATCAAGCCTCAACAAGAAAAACATTCTAATGTGGCTAGATGTGTTCTCTCACAAGGCACCCATCTCGATGAGTGGAAACGAACTTCCATTTTTTGCACTTTCTTTAGGTGTAATGGAAAATCTGCCAAGTTGGTCATAGATGGTGGTAGTACCCTTAATGTCGTATCTCGATCCGCCATAAAAAGACTAAACCTTAAGTCTGAACCTCATCCTAATCCTTTTACGGTAGCTTGGGTAAATAAGACCACTCTCCCCATTGACCAAAGATGCCTCGTTCCCCTCCACCTAGGCCCACATTATAAAGAAGATCTTTATTTTGATGTCCTTCCCATGGATGTCGCCCACATTCTCTTAGGTAGACCTTGGCTTTATGATCATTCAGTTAAGATTGATTGCCGGCCAAATACTCACTACTTCTTCTTCAAAGGAAAGCGTATCATTCTTAATCCTGCAAAACCATCTGATCCCTCACCCCCCCAACCCCTTTCTCCGCCTAAGGAAGCTTCTATAAATAGGGTTCAAATCATCACCCCTCACGCCTTTCATCAGGAGAGTAGGAAAACCAATTTCATGTTAGCCATAGTCGCTCAAGAGGTCTCCCTAAACTCCACTTCACCCATTCCCACTGAGGTTCAGAAGTTATTAGGTGACTTTTCGGATGTAATTCCCGAAGAGTTACCTAAAGAGTTGCCACCCATGAGAGACATTCAACATGCCATCGATCTTATTCCTGGGTCTCAGTTACCTAATCTTCCCCATTATAGGATGAACCCTATTGAGCGGGCTGAATTAAATAAACAAGTTGAGGAGCTCCTTCGTAAGGGATTTGTGAAGCATAGCATGAGTCCTTGTGCAGTACCCGCCTTACTCACTCCCAAGAAGGACGGATCTTGGAGAATGTGTGTGGATAGTAGAGCCATTAATAAAATCACGGTTAAGTATAGATTTCCTATCCCTAGACTAGAGGACATGTTAGACACTCTAGCTGGCTCTAGTTACTACTCTAAAATCGACTTACGTAGCGGGTACCACCAAATTCGTATTCGGCCAGGGGATGAATGGAAAACAGCCTTTAAGACGCAGGATGGACTTTTTGAGTGGTTAGTTATGCCTTTTGGGTTATCAAATGCCCCTAGCACATTCATGAGGTTTATGACCCATATCCTCCAACCATTTATGGGAAAATTCCTCGTGGTCTATTTCGATGACATCCTGATTTATAGCAAGTCTCAAAGGGATCACCTGTCCCACCTTAGACAAGTTTTCACTACTTTACGGGAAGCCAAGCTTTATGCTAATCTCAAGAAATGTTCCTTCCTTCAGTCTCAGGTTCTCTTTCTAGGCTTTATTGTTTCTTCTCAGGGCATTTCTACTGACCCTGAGAAAGTCCGAGTTATTAAGGAATGGCCTGAACCAAAATCTGTTACGGAAGTACGTAGCTTCCATGGCCTAGTTTCCTTCTATCGTCGGTTCATCCGCAATTTTAGCTCTATTATGGTCCCCATCACTGATTGTCTAAAGAAGGGATCATTTCAGTGGACTTCTAAAGCTTCTAGAGCCTTTCAGGAAATTAAGGAGTGTATGACTACGGCCCCTGTCCTTAGGCATCCCGATTTTAGTAAAGTCTTTGAAGTTCATTGTGATGCTTGCGAAACAGGCATAGGCGGAGTGTTAGGTCAGGAAGGACATCCCATAGCATTTTTCAGTGAGAAACTCAATGCGTCTAAACAAAAGTACACCATCCATCTTAAGGAGTTATATGCTGTGGTCAGGTCCCTCCATTATTGGCGGTATTACCTTTTACCCCAAGACTTTGTAGTCTATTCTGACCACCTAGCACTAGAGTATTTGCATTCAAAGCGAGAATTGCCAAAGAAGTATGCTAAATGGCTGGAATTCTTAGGCGAATATACTTTCGTTCTAAAACATCGTTCCGGAACCGAGAATCGAGTAGCTGATGCTCTTAGCAGGATCGGTGCTATCCTTCAACAATGGAATATTAGGGCTACTAACTTTGATAAAATGAAGGATGATTACTCTTCTTGTCCCGATTTCGGTCACATCTACCGAGAAGTTTCTCATGGTAACCGTCAGGACTTCGTTGATTATGTCATCCATAATGGATATCTTTTTAGAGCCTCTAGATTATGCATTCCCCAATCCTCATATAGAGACTTTCTTGTTTGGGAATTGCACGCAGGTGGCCTTGCAGGTCACTTCGGTATGGATCGTACCATCACCTTGGTACGTGATCGTTTTTATTGGCCTTCTTGGCAACAAGACGTTAAGAGAGTCATATCCCAGTGTCGTACTTGTCAGTTAGCTAAAACTAAAAAGCAAAACACGGGCTTATATACTCCTTTACCTGTTCCTCATGAGCCATGGAAGGATCTTAGCATGGACTTTATTCTAGGTATCCCCAAAACATCCAGAGGCCATGACTCGATCCTTGTAGTAGTAGATAGATTCTCCAAGATGGCCCATTTCATACCCTGTAGCAAGACTTCCGATGCTGTTCACGTTGCTAGATTGATTTTTCGTGAGGTAGTCCGACTTCATGGTCTTCCTTCTTCCATAGTATCTGATAGAGATTCTAGGTTCGTCTGTTGGTTCTGGAAGACACTCTGGACTCTGAGCAAAACCCAGTTAAAGTTTTCTACCGCCCATCATCCCCAGACCGATGGTCAGACTGAGGTAGTAAATCGAGGTTTAGGTGACCTTCTTCGTTGTCTTGTCGGAGATCGACCTCGTACTTGGGATTTAGTGTTACCCACAGCTGAGTTCGCTTATAACCATGCGTCTAATCGGTCCACGGGAAAGAGTCCTTTTGAAATTGTTTATGGTTATGCTCCTCGTGCTCCTGTTGACTTTGGCCCCCTCTCCCCACATGCACGTGTGTCTGCGTCTACTGAGTCCTTTGCTGATCATATACATTCTTTGCATGATGAGATTAGGCGTAAGATTATGTTGAGTAATGTGGACTATAAACTTGCTGTTGATGTGCATCGTAGAGATAAGGGTTTTAATGAAGGTGACTTTGTCATGGTACGCTTGTGTCCTGAACGTTTTCCAAAAGGATGTTTTAAAAAGTTACATGCGCGTGCCATGGGCCCGTATGAGATTTTGAAAAAACAAGGACCGAATGCTTATGTGCTAGATCTACCTGATGATTTAGGTATTAGTCCTGTTTTCAACGTGAGTGATTTGTCACCTTGCAGAGGCAACTTTGAGCCTCCTGCCTTGTCTTCTAGTGTGCCTGCAGATCTGCAGGAGCCGACAGTACCACCTGTTCAGCGACCCAAGGATGAGATTGCTTCTATTGATGATGTGGAGTATGTTTCCTCGTCTCAAGGAGGGTTTCGCCGATTTTGGATCACGTGGAAGAATCGTCCAGATTGTGATGCTACTTGGGTTACTGAGGATGATCTCCGAGATTTGGCTCCAGACTTGCTTAATGACTTTCTTCGATCTCACTCGCCGGAGTCGAGTTCTTTTCCGGTGGGAGAGAATGATGTAATTAAACAGGATTTTTTTAGGAATAAGTATAAACGTAGGAATAAAAAATAGATTCCTATCTTATTTTCTTACCTTAGTAATTATTTTATTTACCTTAGTAATTTATGATGATCTTATCTTAGCTAGTAATTAGTGATTTTTACTATCGTTATTTTTATGGCCCTTACTCTATATAAAGGGGTCTTAGGGTTGTTATTTGAGGACAATTTTTGAATGAATATTAATTAATCCTAAGTGATTTTCTGTCTTCCCTCTCAATTTCTCCTTCTTCCCTCTCACCCTTGCATCAGAAGGATAAATGGAAGAGAAAAAGAGGGACTATTTGGAGCACAAAGGGAAAGGAGTGAAGGAGGCTCTTCAACACGTTAGAAAATTTTGGGAAAATGAAAGAGTGAAGAGCTAAAAGGAGTAGGGGAGCTTATAAATCAAGGAAATCTGATTTTTGGGCTGTAGGGGTCGAGCATAAGAAGAGGAGAGGGGAGAGGCTAGCTTACCTAACACTTGGATTATGAGACGATGGAGGTATAGTAAGGTGAAGGGGTTTGGAGTGTGTTGTACAGGTCAATGGGTCAATGAGGAGACTGGAGAGGTGAGGAAGCAATTAGCAGCTAATTGCTATTGTTGCATGTTGAGATTTAGAGGAGAGAAGGGGTGGAGAGAGGAGAATTGACAATAGAGGGAGTTGGTAGGAATTTTTTACCAAAAAAGGCACTTTTTGAGAAAATTTTGCTAATTAATTGGATTAATGTTGGATATATTTTTACAATTGCTTAGGAGCGTGCTTGATCCGGGAATATCAAAATTGTAAAGTTTGAATATCATTGGATCAAGGTTTTGAAAATTAAAACATATTTGAAGTGAAAGTTCCGGTATAACCAGTCAACTAGTTTGACCTACTAGTCGATTGACTGGACTAGAAAAAATAATATGTAGGGAAACTAAGGAACAAAATTTTCTCAAATTTATTTTAAATTCATTTTTCTTCAAAATATTTTTAGTAAAACAAATTTTTTGATACGGGTTATTGCGGTTATTCTTGAGGAAAATAAGGAATTTTGGCAAACAATGCCTTTAAGGAAGGATTGAAAAGCCTAAAATATTTGAGAGAGTTTCATGGATAATTGTTATTGAGCCTTCACAATCTGAATGTTAATATAAAATAAACCCTATTTAGTCTAAGAAAAAATTAGATAAACATTGGAACTAGTTTCTATATATATTTCTCAAATTTGTACATCGGTTTTGTGTGTGTAAATTAGCTCTGCTCATTATGACCAAACTTTGACCAATCATATGTTTTGACATCATTACAGGTCTATACTCTATTTGTACATTGGCATTATAATCTGCAAGGTATGTTGTATTTACTTTCCATCCCATTATTTTCTTTGAATCTATTATCTATAATGTGGAGTCAACTAAATATAGGTGACATTTTTCTTTTTGAAAAATTGATAAATTTTATTGATAGATAAGCTTTATACAGTTACACATTTTTTCCCTCCAAAAATCATCCATAATATGAATTATTGTACTTTTCTCTACCACTAGAAAACATGAATATTGTAGCCATAGAGATAGCTATACCATGAATAACTTCTTTCCAACTTCGACTAGTAATGCTAAAAACTAAATCATAGTATCCAAATTTCATAAGTTCCTACCACTGAATATGAGTGGTGGCCTTGGTTCTGCACCCTTTCCTTGCTCTCGAGGTGATTTCATATTTCCAAGATATAATGGGATCTCTAAGGGAGCTTACTAAGAGATAACACACGGTGTATCTTCTGAACTGAGATTAGATCACCTCTGCAAAACACTAAAATGTTAAGAAGGAATAAATCCAGCAATTTCAATTTCCAGCTTGGGATGTCCATGGAAATCACAATCACCATAGTCCCGAGCATACAATTCAGTAGCTCCATAGCAAAGACAAGATAAGTCGCATTTATTCTTGGTACAAATGCAGATATGAAAATGTTTGTTGAAGTCTAATTATCAACTTGTCAATTGAATATTAATTTATCTTATTTTGGTAGGTGAAATCTGGATAGTTTTCTTAATGGAGGCTTGGAAAGATTTGTCTTCATATCTTAGTAGTGGTAGATTTGGTAATCAAGAATCAACCCACCTAAGAATGGCTTATCTTTGGGACTTTGGGTTTGTTCTCTTCAATTTTTTATTTTATTTTATTTTTTTATCTCTTCTAATCTGAATCAAAATTTTTAATGATTTATTCTTACCATTTTACTTTTATTAATCTCATAATCAATATTTTTCTATTAATATTATTACTTGTGCCATCATTAATATCATTATTATGATTATTATCAATAGTTTTTATATTTTTATTTTTTATCTCATTTGATCTGATAAGTTTTGAAAATAAGCTCATGAGAATAGGCCCTTATTGTTTATTGAGAGTTCAATCTTTGATTTTTACTTAGTGATGTACTCTCTATCCAGGGTTTCCATCACGAAATTAAATTATTATTCTTTGCTATTTTCAGCTCATTAATCAAAATGCATTTGAAATAATTACAACATATCCTAACATGGGAATCGACCTAAAATAATGAAACATAGACTGAAATGCTAAAAAAATACTAACAAGTTAGAAAAGACAATAATGAATATAAAATATTAGTGAATCCAAATACTAGCTAAAGCTCTTAGTCCTTATGAGAGGCGAGGATGAAGAGTCTTCCATGTATTTGCAAGCAAGTCTACTTAGTGTGGCACGGTCCTCTCTGGTGATCACACCATAGGAGAGCTTAGAGATCATTTGATTTTTGGTTTATTTGTGGGGTCTTTCTGTTGAATAGGGCATTTTACTTACAAAAGCCATATTCTTAGGACTTTGAACGAGCACCAACCATTACACCTTTGTGGATTTTCTTGGGTCTCATATATGCATAGGCATCCCTGAGAGGCTATAAGGGTTAACAACCAAGAACACTCCACCTAGCCTCTTCAAACTTTAATGCATTCTAACTAAGAAGTCACCGACATGATTTTCTTCAAAATGTTGATATTGAACACTTCTACATAAGAGCGCTTTATTGGATGATCTTAAGCCTAATACGCATTATTTAATTAAAGTATTGTGTAGCATCTAAATCCCCTTGCTGTATTTCATAGCCATGATAGTTGATGCATGAAAATCCCTTATAAATTCTTAGCCCATGCACTTGCTCCGTAAGGAAATAAAGATCCATGAAGAGTCAGATTTACTGGTCCATATGAAATTCTCAGGAGAAGATGATCCCGCTTCACACCCCAAAGAAGAAGACTCACCTCAACCTTTGATTAAGAGGGAAGGAAATTCTTAGGATGAGAATCAAGCCTTGGGAAACAAAGGAAAGTGATGTTAAAATGCTGTCATGAGAATAATGTCATTCCTATGATATCACTTGATCCATATCCAATAGCTAAGAGAAGAGCACTAGATCTAACGGAGGAAGAGTAAGGTCACATGAAAAAAAGGAGAGAATTAACCCATCAAATAATAGAAGCAATGGGAGATGGACACCTAGCATGTCCAGTAGACTTAATTAAGGGGGGCAAATTTTCCATCCACCTTGTAGAGAATATTCTCTGAGGTGACAAGTCATGGTGACACTTGTTAAGATTTCATGGGATCTAGAGTTGTTATTAATCTTTTACTTTTATATTAATCCATGTTACTAAAGGAGAGCACTTAGATTAGAATTGAGATTAATCAAGCTTGGTTAATCATCTGACTGTGGTCATCTAAGCTAGGGATGTAAAACATAATTGTCTTTGATTGAGACACCCACACCGTGATCTCTCATTAGTGCATGTATAAATTAATTTCCTATAGATTTTGATTTGGTGGCTAATTGCTTGTATAATCTCAACTCAAGTTCTTTATCCAATAGGAGGGTGGATTATCCTTCAATCCCTTTGGGGGTGAGCTGGTCCTTTAACCTTGGTCAATTGCAATAAAGGGGGTGGATATATCAAACCTTCATTCATAAAATCCTCACTCGACCCTCTCATTTTCTTTGAATCTCATACCCAACCATCTTTCTCTCACATCTATAAACCCTTGACCACATTTGACAAGGTCCATTTAGCCTCATTCTCCATTCATATCTTCAACCACCTTTAATCAATATTCAACATTTATTCTTCACATCTTCATCTACCCTTCAAACTTCATTTATCCTTTCACTTCACATCTTCAAAATAATGTTCCTCACCCTTTATGTAGACCTCACACATCCATCCATCATCCCTCAACCTTCAACTAAACCACATCATTTCAATTTTCTACTCAATTTACTTCCATCCACTTAACTCTATCACCCTTCACTTCCATCCACTCAATTCACCACCATCACACCAAGAAGAAACTCCCAAACCCTCAATAACATCGTCTTCAAACCCTATCATTATTTCCCATGCGTTCCTTTCATAAACCCATGTTTTGGGATAAACCCTACCTCCGATCGACTGTTGTTGAGTGTCGGTTGTTTGCTCTTCCTAGACTTTCCACAATCTCATTCTCTACTATTTCTTTAGGCACCTTAGTATGTTGTTTTCCATTTTACCCTTCTACGACTTGATTGTTCTTAAGCTCTTTAAGAGCTTCCTTCAATCTAAATTTTATCCAAACTCTTATACCACCTTCTCACCTTCATCTTGATCCATCCTTAAATGTACCCATTCACATCAATATCCTGTATGGACTTGGTTGTTAGGAATGTATGGCCTAACTCCATAGAATTGATAGTCATGTTGTGATGATGACATTTTTTTTTGTTTAATGAAGAAAACTTGATTCTCAAATGATGGGGTCTTGGTAATGGTGTCGAGGTAACCCATTTCTCTTTCCATGGTGATGGCGTGACTAATTATTAGGACAATTATAGGAAGGTGTTGCCGTAACGTTTGTGGGCATTGATTTGGAGGTTTGGATTATCAAATATGGAATAGCAAAGAGTCGTCGAAGTGGAGCTACTAGATTCATTTGGAGATTTTGTGCTAACTTGAGAGGTTATTTTGAATTAGTCCCTTTGGTCTTAAGTAAGTGTCATTTTAGTAATTTTATTTTGATTACAAATTAAGTGTCATTTTACATTTACAATGTAAATTTAATTTTTTTTCCTACTTTACCCTTTAGTAATCTTTTATGGATGTATCTTTTTTTTCCTCAACAATAATTATAATTTTTAATGGTATTTTAATAGAAATATTTTAGTTATTTGAATAATTTTTCTTAATTCTTGTGCCAAAAACTAAAACAACACTTATATGAAACCGGAGGTAGTAGGATTTGGGAGTAGGAAACAGAAGGGAAAAATTGATGAGACTGAAAAGGCATTTCCTTGCTCAGATACCGTTAGCACACATATGGAAAGAATTGTTTCACTTACTACAATACACTATAAGGTAAAGATAGGCTACAATCTGTCATAAGTTAGGCTGCATATGATGCAGGAGCATCTATTATCCAAGATATTAATTTAGTTGTTAATTTCTCTAAGTTAGGGGGACATAAAAACCTCCTCACTTGGACTAATTAGTTTAACTAAACCCCAAGCCATGAAAGCCATGCAAAACTTCAATCCAGCCACCACCTTTTGCACCTTAGTGGCTCATTTTTTTGGCTTAAATGGCTCACTACCCAGCCAAGGATAGGCTACAGTTCAAGTCTCACAATAGCAGCCCCAACAGCACTTTTCTGGGCAGATGTGGGCACTAGCAGCAGCAACAGCTATAAGTATCATAGGGGGAAGGCCTTTTTTGGAAGAAAAGAAACCTATGCTTAGGCTATGATGGCACTTTAAGCTTGCAGCAGAAAAGTTACTTTCTGCTTTATGCTTTTAATAATGTTTTAGTCTTTAGCATAAAAGCTACTTTTACTTTTTACTTTTAATGATGTTTTTAGCTTAGCTTAGCTTATCAACTTGTAAGGAGCCTCCCAAGTCAGATGTAAGACATTGGGAAGGTCCCAAACAATTCTGATTTCTTTGTTTCAGCTAGTACAAAGTCAACTTTAGTTTTGGTTAGGATTAAACTAGTTAAAGTTAGTCTCTTTGACAACTAACTAGTTTGATTAGTTAACCAAACCAGTCCTTTTTTGTTGAGTTGTATTACAACTAAATGAGACCCAACACTCTCCTATAAGTGTTGGGTTCACACTTGAATGGAAAAACAACTCAGAATTTGGCTATCTTATTTCTCTCAGCAGAAATCAGTCACCTTCAACTCTAGTGCATGAGTTTGAAGTTTGAATACTAAAATCTCACAAGATTTATCCTAAGTGTTGAAACCTTAGGTGGTTCTTGTTAGTATATGATCTAAGGAGGTACCAAAGATCATATTCAACCCATTTTCTTCACCCTCTTCTCTGTTTTCTTATTTAGTTATCCCCCATTGATAACAACCTTCCTAACTTGACCCAATTTGTATTGGCATATGCATCAGCATAATTGGTAGAAATATTCCACCAAATCAGAAATAACTTTTCCCAAGATAAAGGAAGGTTTTTATATTCAAATTGAGCTAAACACTATCCCAAGAATCTCTTGAATCTTAGCTAGCGTGCTGGATAAAGTAATTTGAATATTAACTCAAAGCGTTCAACAACTCACTTGGTAATGCTTGATTTTGAAATTTACCTTTGAGGCTTAGTAGCTATCATACATTTGTTTGCCATGAATCCCATCATAGAACTAGTTATCATACAATTTAATAAATTTGGTAAAAGTTAAAATTGGTCTAACTTAATTAAAAATTCATTCAAGCCTTTTCAGTTGTGACCACAGATTTGTTTTCTTCATCTAATTTTTGCTTTTTCTAATTTGAATTAATTTTTTTACTGTGTTGGTGTTATTTTATTTAAAGATTTAAATATTATTATTGTGATAATTAATATTTGTCTTATAGTATTATTTCTATTACCATCATCTCTATCATTATTATTATCACAACTCATTTTATAATTTTTTATTATCATCAAAATTTTGTTGATATGATCTCATCTTATTAAAAAATATGCCGAGGAGAACATTGATGCATATGCCAATACAAATTGGGTCAAGTTAGGAGAGTGGTTATCAATGGGGGATAACCGAATAAGAAAACAGAGAAGAGGGTGAAGAAAATGGGTTGAATATGATCTTTGTTACCTCCTTGGATCATATACTAACAAGAACCACCTAAGGTTTCAACACTTAGGATAAATCTTGTAAGATTTTAGTATTCAAACTTCAAACTCATGCACTAGAGTTGAAGGTGATTGATTTCTGTTGAGAGAAATAAGATAGCCAAATTCTGCGTTTCCCTTCATTCAAGTGTGAGCCCAACACTTATAGGAGAGTGTTAGGTCTCATTTAGTTGCAATACTACTTAACAAAAAAGAAAAGAAAAAACAAAGGACTGGTTTGGTTAACTAATCAAATTAGTTAGTTGTCAAAGAGACTAACTTTAACTAGTTTAATCTTAACCAAAACTAAAGTTGACTTTGAACTAGCTGAAATAGAGAAATCAGAATTGTTTGGGACCTTCCCAATGTCTTACATCTGACTTGGGAGGCTCCTTACAAGTTGATAAGCTATGCTAAGCTAAAAACATCATTAAAACTAAAAAGTAAAAGTAGCTTTTATGCTAAAGACTAAAAACATTATTAAAAGCGTAAAGTAGAAAGTAACTTTTCTATTGCAAATCTAAAGTTCCATCATAGTTTGAGCATTGGTTTCTTTTCTTCCAAAAAAGGTCTGTCCCCTTTGATGCTTGTAGCTGTTGCTGCTGCTAGTGCCCACATCTGCCCAGAAAAGTGCAATTGTGGCTGTTATTGTGGGACCTGAGCCTATCCTTGGCTGGGTAGTGAACCATTTAAGCCAACAAAAAAATGAGCCACTAAGGTGCAAAAAAGTGGTGGCTGGATTGGAGTTTTGCATGGCTTTAATGGCTTGGGGTTTAGTTAAACTAATTAGTCCAAGTGAGGAAGTTTTTATGTCCTCCTAACTTCGAGAAATTAACAACTAAATTAATATTATGGATAATGGATGCTCCTGCATCAAACATGCCCTAAGTAATAACTTTAATCTAATCTGATTGCAAGTCTATCCATGTGTCGCTTTGTTTGCTACGTAAAAAACTACTGAATGGATTTGGTTCTCTGTAAACCATTTGTGGGATTTGATGTGGTATTGACATAAATCACGGGGAGCATACTTCTATTTGATTTGCTGTTATTTTGTTTGAAATTTAATCCGAAATATGATACTTCAATGATTGAAAAAAATGGAATTATACTTTAAATTTGACTGACCAACTCCAGTGCAGATTGATGCAAAATTTTGTTTCAAAAATTAATGACAATTATTGTTTGTTCCAAGTCATTTGGAGATTTTCTGCTCAATGCATAACATCGCTGCCATTTTCTCTAGGTTTTGTTCGGTTTTCTCCTTTTCGTGTATGTCCCATCCGTAAACTGTTATCCCAACTATGCTCCAATGCTTTCTGGAGCCCTTGATGTTGAATATGAAGCTATTCCAGGAGGAGAGCAAATTTGTCCAGAGAGATATGTGAACCTGTTTTCTAGTAAGTTGAGGATATTATTTCCAACTTCTGTAAGCAATCTGTTGTTAAAACAGCAATTGTCAGAATATGGTTAGTGCCGGTTGTCCCTCTAATATTTGTATAACAATAGAGCCAGGTGTCCAATTCTTGTCTTATAGAATAGGCAAAGAGTAGGGCAAAAAACTTTCTTCTTGTGGAAGAGATTTTTCTTACCGCATAATAGTGATCTACATTTTCCATGACAGAAGATGCTTTTTTGTGGATATCTAATGATTGTTGCAAACTCTGTTTCCTAGGGATATATTATGGTTGGATGACTCCACTTATGGAGAAGGGATATAAAAGACCTATCACTGAAAAGGATGTCTGGAAGTTGGACAATTGGGATCAAACTGAAACACTTATAAAGATGTTAGTCGTTCCACCATTTTATCAGCTTCTCATCAATCATGTAATCTTACATCTGTGTAAGTAATTTTTCTACCATGCCCCTGGGAGGGATGACCCAAGATCTCCCTTGGCATTACAAAAGGATGTAAATGTCTCTTTTATGGTGATTAGTATTCTGCTTCTAGTTTGGTTTTGGTAAGGTTTACTTGTCTATTAATCACAACTGGTGTGTGTTTGATATCATCAACTGCTGCTGGTTGTAGATTCAACAAATGCTGGGCTGAAGAATCTCAAAGATCCAAGCCATGGCTGTTGAAAGCCTTAAATCACAGCTTTGGAAAAATGTATGCTTATCTTATCCTTTTTTTTTTTAGTCTATGGAGCCTAGATGAATTTAATAGCTACAAATAGATATCAATGGCTACAAGGACTTTATCTCACTTTTAACATTTTGAAACACTGCAGGTTTTGGCTTGGTGGGTCTCTAAAGGTAATGATGTTTCACTTATACAAAAATATTGGGTCACAGAGCTCATCTTCCTTAGATATTATATTATCTACTCTCTCTATGAAGTCATATGAGCCATTCCTATGCATGGCAGGAGTCCCCTTTTCTATTCACTACCTCTCTTCACCCTCAAAGTGCCTCATTTTTTGGGCCGTACACTTGCAGTAGGAAAGAACGACAATCAACAAGAAAAACAAGCGTCAACATCTCTTTGTCCATAAGTTTAATATTAGCCGAGTAGCAGAATCAATTATTATTACAAGGGTCGAGTCACCTTTTATAGGTTATGGTGAAAAAAATTATTAAGATACCCTGGATTGTGGGAAACCAGGTCAGATAACTATTAAATTAGTCTTCACAATGTAGCACTCCTTTGACTTTCATATATTACTTCATTACTGTGGTCTCTTGTGCTGTTTCCCATTCATGATAATGGACACTTGGAAAGCTTACAGGGCATTGACAATGTGGGTTACAGTACCTCAATAGGAATAACATGGATGATTATTAGATATAGGTAATTTTTAGCATGTCCATCAACTAAGGTACTTTATTATGTATAATAATATTGTAGTTTATGTTTCATCAGTATGTCTGACCTATTGTGCTGGGTAATAGTCACTTCTGATAACCCCTTTGATTTTCTTATACTTTAACTCGAGAAATATGTGGTTCTAATTTACAAATATAATGACTTGAATGTGTCAACAAGTTAACAAGCTGCTGCTTAAATCATGGTGCATGGAATATATATATCGATCACGTTCTTGCCAATGAACAAATGCTATATTTGAGCTGAGATGGAGATTTTTGACTCTGTTTTTTTCCTACGAAGTTGTAGATTGGCTCTGATCTTGCCCAGTTTGTTGGACCCATGTTACTCAACCATCTACTGCAGGTGAGAGACTTTCTCAACAGGTTTCATGAACTAGCTCGTCCCTTCTCATGGATTTGAAGTCTGTTCGAATATTGTATATTCCTGATCATTATTGGTGCTGTATGATGGGAGAACCAACACCTATACCCTTAAAGGGGATCACAAAGCCATCATTTTAAACCCACATACAACTCTTACAACTCATGAAACCCTTTTTCTGTATCCACCCCTTCACTGCACTACGAATTTGGAGTATCATCATTCGACTTTTGTAGAGAAATTAAGTTTGACTAGGCTTAATTTCAACACTTATGACTGGGAATTTTGTTCTTTGATAAGGACTTATTATCACGAGGCTCTTTGTGTTCAGTTTTAAAATGTCTCTAACCTTTTTATTAAGGGAACACATGAAGAGCTAAAGAATCATCCTTATCAACCTAGGGAGGATGGTGCAGGAGCATATACCACAAATGTGCTTAATTTACTTATTAATTTTTTTAAGGAAGAAGACCCAAAAATCCTTCTAATTTAGATTAAATTAATGAATTAAATTCATTCCACATATCTGTTGCATCAATAGCACTAGATTAGCAACAGTCTTAGCCATACATTTGTGGATTTTTGGGCACAAAAATGAAGGTATCAGAGCCAGGGAAAAGACTGATGCAGCAACAAATGTCATGGCAGAAAAGTAAGGCAAACAAGCCATAATTGCACTTAGGCTTGTACTCGGAAAAGTTGCTTTTTGCTGTTTTTAGCATAGTAGCTTATAGTTTCTTGTAAAACATCCCCAAGTCAGATTTGCAAGCATGGGGAGTGTATTTAGAACATCATTTTATAAGAAAAGTCAACTTAGTAGGCTTTATAGATTGATTTACTTTAAGTTAGAATCAAACTAGTTAGTTTTCTATCTATTACATAACTATCTAGTTTGATTTCAACTAAATCAGTTTCATAATGAGTTAGCTTGTAAAGGGTTGACACACCCTAAAAAGTGTCAATCTTATGTTTGAATGGGGAAGTTTTTGATGTTATTTTCCCTCATGTGGAACCAAGAATCCCCACTCAGTATTCAAGTGAAGAAATCTGTTTTAAACCAAAATCTTGCTTTCTTTATTCCAAAAGTTCAAATCTTGGATAGTGATAGTGAGTATTTGATCTTGAGAGGTGCTCATAGATCAAATAACTATCCATTTCCCTCATCTCTTTCTCTTTTCTATTTGGTGGTAATCACCCTAAACCCACCAACTCCCTTAACTTGACCCAATTGTTTCCCATATGCATAAAAAAACATAATTTTGGGATCCAGATTTGGAAAATTAATGTAACATCTCAAGTTTCCTATGTATTTCAGATGTAGAGTCCTTAGGCTGAAAACAACACAAACTTTTATCTACATGTAAAAAGGAATTACAGTTGTTCGAATGTATTGTTAAGAAGGCTTGTAAATGGCAGCAAAGAATTATGTACCTAACTTCAATAGTGAAATAATCCAGCGTTGCTAGGAAGTATTGGATGATGCTTACTCTATTAATCATTTTAAGTTGAAATTTGATCATATATGATACTGATTTGAGGATTTTAATTCCATATCAAGTGCTATGATTAGAGCTGGCAAAAGTTGATCCGACCCGAAAAATCCGACGAATACCGACTCGATCCGTCCGAAATCCGATCCGATTTTATCCGAGTAATTAAAAGCCCGAAATCTATCCGACCCGATCCGATACATATCCGATATCCGATATAACCCGAGAAATTATAAGCCCGAAATAAACCCGACCCGACCCGCTACTCACCCGAAATCCGATATAACCCGAAAAACTATAAATCCGAAATGACCCGACCCGATCCATTATTTATTCGAAATCCGATATTATCTGAAAAATTATAAATCTATAAAGATTCAACTTGGTACTACCCGAAAATTAATATTAACCCATAACTCAAATTTTTCAAAACTTCATAAAGCATGAAATAATATAGATGTGCAACTAATCCATACTAGCACTTACATCAAAATCTAGAAATCATAAAATTTATATCACTTATGTATATACAAATAAAATATCCATTGATACCAATATAAAAGTATAGAAATAAAAGTTGAGAAAAAAAGAAAAACTCTACTATGCCATCTAAATATTAGTTCACTTCTATGATTTCATCTAGTACCATAAGATAATAATAGTGCGGCCTTGAACACTATATGTTAGTATCTATATGGCCATACCTTGTAATATAGCACCTATAATACCATAGGAAAGTAGAAAAAATCTAGAGTGAGAATGTTAGTTATTCATTATGAAAATTGAAGATTAATATTTTTTATTACATCAACAGTGTTAAATAGTAATAAGTCAATATTAGTTGGTCTTTTGTCAATAATAGTCATTATTACTTACTTTATCTAATTTTTATCTTATTTTACTTGATATAATATAATCAAAATATATAATAAAAAAAACTAATGTGTTGTTATTATTATTTTTGCCATAATTGATATTCATTAATTACTATTATTATTGTTATCATTATTTTTGTATTATTATTATTATTATTATTAAAATTATGTTGATATGATGTGATCAATTTTTTATAAAAATAATATGAGAAGCACAACCTTAGAAACCTTCATTTGTTATCAATTATCAATGATTATTATAAGTTAATATTATGTAAGGAGCGTATAAGATATAAATATAATATAAACTTAAAATAATACTCGAACTCAATATGACCAGGCTAATAATGGAGTTGAATTATAAGCTATACCTTAACATAAAAAGAAAAGTGATATGATTTGAAAACTTTTAAATTTAAAATGTCAAATACATCTCCAAAGATGAAATAATGATAAAAAATTCTAAGGCCCCAAAACAATTAATATAATAATTCACTTTTAATTGAATAAGATAAATTAAAATAAATGATCTCAAAATAATTAGCTTTTAATAATATCTTGGAATAAAAAAAATGACACAAGCATGACTCAAATATGAAATAACCTAAATCCAATCTAAATTTAACCCAAAAATATAATAATTCAAATTCACCTGAGCCCGATCTGAACTCGAACCGAAATTAGAACAACCGAAATTTACCCGAATCCGAGTCCATCCGATCTCAACCAGACCCGATCCGAGACCTTAGAATGACCCGAGATTATCCGATACTGAGTTGATCCAAATCAAACCCGACCCAGCCCGACCCGACAAAATGATCCGAAATTATCCGAAACCGATATGACCCGATTATCATGTAACCCGATCCGATAGTGACCCGACCTGCCCGATTGCCAGCTCTAGCTATGATACAATTGATTTTGATTACATCACGAGTTAATTATCCTAGTTATGTGAAGCAACTGTTTGGATTTTGCTTATACTATCAAACTTGTGACTTTGTCTTTTGCAGTCAATGCAGCAAGGAGATCCAGCATGGATTGGCTATGTCTATGCATTCTTGATTTTTGTTGGTGTGGTAGGGAACCTCTTGATGTTACATTACAAGTTTTAGTATCATGGTGAATTTCCTTATATATATATATATATTGTTATGGTCTTCCATTTCTTCTTGTTCTTGTCGTTTTGGGATTCCTATGGCATATGAGCTATGACTGATGACTTTTACCAGCATTTGGGCTTGAAAAACAAATAAAAGAAAGGGAGTTTCCAGTGGAGTCTACTTTTCAAGATATTTTGTTTTCTTTTTCTGTTTGACCCATTTGATGGATATAAAGTAGCCTAATCTACTCATTTTTTGTACAAAAAGATCTCGAACAAATTTGAATCTTCTTACCAATTAAAGTGATCTGCACCTGTCATTTGGATATTCAGTAATCTAATCTACTTATAAGAGTTTCAAGAGGGGGGAAAAAGAGATGAGAGACCACAAAATTCTGTTTGTTATGTTTGAATAGAAAATGAGGGGAGCCTGTGTGGCCATTCTCAGGGGTTAAATCTTCACCACGAAAAGATTCCAAGAGATAAAAGCTGGAGACGTTAGTTGCCTTAAATAAAATCCCTCAATCAACCCTACCACAGTCTCTTAGCTCTTCTTCCCTGGGCCTTAAGAAGTTTTCCACTGAATAATATTGCATAGGATTCCAGACTGAGGTTCTGTTTTATCAGAAAAATTATGAAGAGATTTTTTAGCTTCCTTTGGGACATCAATCCCTGGTGGTAGTTTTTGGTTATACACTAGAGAAAAAACTGCCAAAACAAAAGCAAATGCCCTAAAAAATCTTCCATTTCAATTTTTTTTTTTTTTTTTTTTTTTTTTTTTTTATAAAAAAAGACTTATTTTACAGGTGACATTGATTGGGAGATATGATATGTTATATGGATGCGCTTACTCTCTGCATTTCATGGCCAGTCATATTGCACCTCCTGTTGTTCATATTTATGATTGTTATCCTCCATATTGGTGCAGTCATTGGGGGTACTCTGTGAATCTCAGCATTTTCAGAATGTGATGCGTGTTGGCTTTCGGCTTCGATCTACACTGGTAATACCATTGTACTTTGCTATCATTTTAGTGCTATATACTTATCTGTTATCTAGTGTCTTTTACATTGTTTTTTCCTAGACTGGTTCTTTGTCCAAACCAGGTTTTACATTTTGCTTTCAGTTAGCCCTCTTTTCTTCACTATTGTAGTAGTGATTTACAACATCACACTACATCTTTACCAGATGAACATTCTTTGTTTTCTTAAATATCACCTAGGCCTATCATTTCAATGAGACATATTAGAAATCCAAAAAAATAATGATGGAATGATTTGCACTGATAGATCATTGGACTTAGAGTTGGCAAAAGCTTATCCAAAGCACAAAAAAAAGGAAAAGAAGATAATTAGTATCCGATATTTGAGCTAAATCCTATAAGATTCAACCTAATACTAACCCAAGTCCAATTTTATCCAATTCCAATATCAAATGGAATTTGATAAGACCCGATCTGATAACGATCTATATTATAAAAGACATGACTAGATGCTAACCCAAATCTAATATTGACCCCAACTTGTATGAATTTGAACCTAATAAAACCTGATTTATATTGACCTAAACTTGGTAAAGATCAAACTTGATGTAAATCAACCAAAAATCAACTTCATTCTTTGTAGTTGCACATCTATAGTTATAGATATTATATACATATACACATTATATTTACACATAGTTTGGAAAATAAAATAGCTATTTTTGATAGTTTGAATATTTTACTCACTCTGTATTAAAAAAAAAGTCATTTTAACACTTTACACACTTTTTTAGGAACTAATAAATGTAGTCTTAAAATTTCACCTGCACCCTTAATTGAAATATAGCAAAACATTTAATGCATAGATAACGAAAGAAAAAAGTCGAGGGTAAAAGTGGAAAGTAGGTTTTGGCTTTTCTAAAGTGACATTTTTTTTATATAAAAATTTGGTGATAGAATAACTTATTTTTTGATACTGAGGGAATATTTTATAAATAAACTATAACCAAAATCACTATTGTATATAAGAGTGATGATAATTTAAATTAAATTTGAATATCCTATACAAAATTAGTTAAGAATAAATACATTTTATATGATATGAATGTTTATGTGAAGTTAGGCCATACTAAACTTAGTAAGCTCAATTAGACATACAAATGTAATATTATTACATAAATAATCAAATAATTAAACTTACTAGACATGAACCTGAGATAAATATAATTTAACATGATCCTATTAAATTTGATCTGACATAAACTTGAAATGAAAATTGTTTAAACCAAATTGAATCCAATCCTAGAGGCACCTAAACTCTAAATTGATCAAATTCGAATTCAATCTAAACCTATTTAAATTTGACTGACCATAATATGCTTGAACCTGACCAAAAGCTACCCCATGACCTAGATAATTTGAAACTGCATCAAGCCTAACTTCAACCTGTAATATATAATATCCTGAAAGGGCCCGGTCTAAAAAGTCAATGGACTTGATTTATATTGACCCAATTGTGACCTTACTTATTCTATTTGCACTTATAACTATATTATTCACAAACCATTCCCTAATTGGAAGAAGGTATCAGAGCTTGGATCAAACTTGTCAATTTACAAGTAGCGTGAAGTACCCAAAGTGTTAGTGAAATTTTGTTACTACAGAGTAATTTGTGTTATAGGAAGCTCAAAGAGTATAAATGATGAAGGATATGTTAGTGAGAAGGGAAAAATGCAAGTTGCATGGATACTCATGAAATGATAGGTTTTTCAAGCCCAATTATGAAATACCTAGAGGTTGAAAACAAGGTGAAAGTGAATCATTTGCTATGACCTTCTACTATATTTTGATATTGTTAAATCATATGGTTTTATGAGGAAGGTCATGTGATACTAGAGAATTTTGTATAATCCTTGATTTTCAACGATTTTTGTGCACTCTATATACCATTAAGAAACTTATTTGTTACAAAGATTTAGTTTCTACTTTTTAACTAAATAGTTGTGTTTACAATGTCATGTGTGTAAATGTTATAATCATTGAGAAATAACCTTAACAAGGTCACAATTTGCGACACGATATTAGAGCTTATGGTTCATTCCTAAGAAAACATTTCTACTCGCCACTTATTCTTTCCTAGTTGAATCCTTCTTTATATTCATCTTTTCCCTCTTGTTCATATCCTTTCTTCTCAATCTTTCCAAGAAATCATGTTGGTGTTCATCAAAATCAGCACTAGCTTGGATGCTCCTACAACTGGGAATACTGGTTGGATGGAAATAATTATGTGAAGTTATCACAACATTCCTGCACATTCTTGAGCTATCAAGGAATATTAAGCCATTTGTTAGGCTTATGATCTTCAAAACATGATCCAAGGGTTGAAGTATAGGATGAACAAGATTCCATGATGATGTTATGGTTGTGGAATTGGATGGTTCCAAGTACAAGTGATAATTGTATGTTTCTTGGTACTGACCAGGAGATTTGAGAGGCTATTAGACAAACATATTCTAATGTTCATGAAGTTGCTCAAATCTACGAAATCAATACAAAAGTTTTAGCAAATAGATCAGAGAATCAACCTGTCATTGGATTCTTGATGCAGGAGCATCCATTATCCAGGATATTAATTTAGTTGTTAATTTCTCTAAGTTAGGGGGACATAAAAACCTCCTCACTTGGACTAATTAGTTTAACTAAATCCCAAGCCATGAAAGTCATGCAAAACTCCAATGCAGCCATCACCTTTTTGCACCTTAGTAGTTGATTTTTTTTGGCTTAAATGGCTCACTACCTAGCCAAGGATAGGCTACAGTTCAGGTCCTATAATAGCAGCCACAACTGCACTTTTCTGGGCAAATGTGGGCACTATCAGCAGCAACAGCTACAAGCATCAGAGGGGGCAGACCTTTTTTGGAAGAAAAGAAACCTATGCTCAGGCTATGATGGAACTTTAGATTTGCAATAGAAAAGTTACTTTCTGCTTTTAATAATGTTTTTAGTCTTTAGCGTAAAAGTTACTTTTACTTTTTAGTTTTAATGATGTTTTTAGCTTAGCTTAGCTTAGCTTATCAACTTGTAAGGAGCCTCCCAAGTCAGATGTAAGACATTGGGAAGGTCCCAAACAATTCTGATTTCTCTATTTCAGTTAGTTCAAAGTCAACTTTAGTTTTGGTTATGATTAAACTAGTTAAAGTTAGTCTCTTTGACAGCTAACTAGTTTGATTAGTTAACCAAACCAATCCTTTTTTTGTTGAGTTGTATTACAACTAAATGAGACCCAACGCTCTTCTATAATTTTTGAGCTCACACTTGAATGAAAGGAGGAACTGAGAATTGGGCTATCTTATTTCTCTCAGCAGAAATCAATCACCTTTAACTCTAGTGCATGAGTTTGAAGTTTGAATCCTAAAATCTCACAAGATTTATCCTAATTGTTGAAACCTTAGGTGGTTCTTGTTAGTATATGATCCAAGGAGGTACCAAGGATCATATTCAACCCATTTTCTTCACCCTCTTCTCTATTTTCTTATTCGGTTATCCTCCATTGATAACCACCCTCCTAACTTGACCCAATTTATATTGGCATATGCATAAATTCTCAAGCCTCGTGCAAAGTTTATAGAAGGAAATAGTACATTATCAATGCATTCAAATGCTCTATAATCCTAAACCTATTCATAGAAAAGTATCATTTTACAGTTTTTAATATTAAAATCATTTATTAGGTACATGTATAACTCTTGGAAAGTATACATGCATTGCCATAAAGAGAGGATGAATACCTTAGGTTGCATTTAATCTAGGTGAATTAACTTGAGAGTGCATTTAATATAGGGAGATATATATGAGTTTACATTAATATAGGGAGATCTATGTCGGTTTAAATCATAGTGTGTGTGTGTATAATGTTTTATATGATATTTTATAAAAGAATTGAAATATACGTTCTTTTATATTTTCTTATATGTTCTTACATGGTGTTAGGGCCTCTAGGGTTTTATTCATAAGTTCCCTGTGTTAGGGCTTGTACAACACATCTTTGTGTTGTTTGTTGGGATATAACACCTCTATTTTACTACTTCATTTTACTGAAGCATTAATTTCAAATAATAGGTGTTACCGCCACATTTAACGTAAGTCTGGTTTCCTCACCTTTTTTACACTAAGTGTTAAGGCTTAAAACAAGTTAGATCCAAAATATAGTAACAAAAATGGAAGAGAATAACATAGATAAAGTTAAAGATAAGTATACTCCGTATACAACGATAATCAAAATATAACATGGAACATAAGAGTCCAAAGGAAAACCGATTACATAAAAACTAGCACCCGAAGGTGTAATACCGGCTTACCTTACCTCTTAGACCTGTAAGCCTGTTTCAAGAATGAAACCTCTTTTTAAGGGCTCTACTTATCTTTGCCACTCTTGTACACTTCATGCCACTCCATAGCTTTCACTTAGTCATGTGCAAATTTAGTATCGGTACGACTTCCTTGTATTGAATAAATCATAATAACTCATAAGAGGTAGCATGCTCATATTGCACATAATCATACAATAATCTAAAAACATGCTCAAAGCATAGAGTACATGCCATAACAATAGACAATAATCATGGTATAATATATACAACATCAAAGTCTCACGCTCATTAGCGTATCATACTTAACCACTTCACATCATCTCAAAGTATACAATAGATATATCAAAACCCATGATCAAAACTGACTAATCAAATCAATTCCAAATACTAAGGTAGGGTACTGAGGCAACTAGTGAACCAACCTATCAAGCCAAGTAATGCATAGAGGCAACCACCTAACCATAACCACAAAAATCCATTTTAAATTATTACACAATAGTTACTTTCATTTCTAATTACTCGAGAGGGATAGAATCAATTTGGGGACACTAAGATGCATCTGTTCAAACTGGTGCACGAAGGTAGCACAATACGCTTACTATAGAACCAGGGACATTGTGGTACGCTTGGTCATACTTGCATACACATGCAACACAGTATTCTCCAAACTAGGTCACCTAATCCTTAAGTATTGATAGTCCTATAGGGTCCGTAGGTCACCTATAGAGTAGACTAGGGACTTACTGGGGTACATTGGCACACCAGCAAACCAAAACCAATTGAGGGCTACACCTTGTCTCTAGTGTAGCTAACCTGAGAGAGCAACCATTCCTAAACTCAAGGTCTTCCACTTTAAGTGTTAATATTTTACAGGGTGATCACAAATATCACATACTGTACAAAAATTTCCATTTTCATACTTAATTATTTTTCCTTTATTTCCAACTATTAAGGTAAACCCTAAGGTCATTGGTTTATGTCAAAGCCAAAGTCAACCTATCAAAAGTCTAAGGCCATCTTATGTCCAATTATTCACATTAGGTGTGTTAGGTCTAAAATGACCAAAATACCCTCAAAATCCTAGTTACTCCATTATTACCCAATTTTGTACCAAACATTAATATTATGAGAATTTGTCATGAATAGGCCAAAAGAATTTATAATATTTTAGTACGTAGGTAATTTAAAAACTTAGCGATTGACTATATTTTCCATTATGCATGCATTTAGCAATTTATGTGTACAAACCCTAATCATGTGTTTCTAATGTGTCATATATTCCATGCAACACATGTTTACATATCTACTACATGATATGACATTTAAGATATCAATTAACATCATGGAACAAGCAAGGAAATATTTTTAGGCTTAGGGCATGCGAATAGCAATTTTCATGTTTTAACCCTAATCATGCGTATATGCTTTCATATTATTTATATCATCCTTAGCTACACATGCAATGATAATCACAGAATGCTTAAAATAGCATAAACATAATACTTTGGCAAGGTCAAAAACTATAGCAAAACCCTAGATATGCATACGCTCACCGTTTAATAAATTACACATGCATATTGCTTATAGTTAATGGTAAGTTGAATGTACGTAATAGTTATTTAAGAGCATATTATCATCTTATCATGCATTTCATAACACTTGCATAATATCAAACCCGAGTATGATTCTAAACAATCTATCATGCTCGCACACAAATTCTACTATCTCATGAGTGATTGGATTTACCTAAATCCAAGCTATACAAAAGCAAAAAAGATTATCTTCATGATACCTCAAGGATTACGTAAGAAATCAATACCCAACAACACATATGTTAGCATCTAATACAACACAACAGTAACTAAAATTAACTAAAACTAGTTCAGGAAAAGGGTTAGAAAATAACCCGGTAATGGAAGCTACGCGAGGCAACAATGCAGTAAGGGAGCAACAACGGGAGAAACTAACACTGCAGGGGCTTAGTAGCGTGAGATTTCCACACTATAAGGGGGGAGGCAACACCATAAAGTGACATAGGGGTAGGGGGAGCAACAGTAGAATGTCACGTAGCAAGGGGGTTGGATGAATAATTGCACATGGGATAAGCACAATTGTGAGAAGGGAAGGTTGCATGGTCATACATACAACGTATGCACAGGTCGAGAAGGAAGGGCGTAAACAGGTTGTGTGCGAGGCACATGGGCGTGCAAGAAAGAGAAGTGCACGGGCTGTGCGTACATTGTGTGTGTGCTGTGCGAGAGAGGGCATGGCCGTGTGAGAGCGTGCATGGGCTTTGCGGCTCAACGAAAAAAGAAATAGAACTCGGCGGGAGAAAAGAAAATAATGGCTTGAGGCGGTGATGGTTGGGTGACAACAATGGGTAACTGATGGGGAGGTAGTGCTCGGTGGTGGTGAGTGGTGAAGATGATGATGGTGTAAGGGGTTGTAGTGATGGTGGTGTTGGTGGTGCCAGTTTGAACGAAACCAGAGCTAAGGAGAAGGAAGAAGAAGAGAATGCTCTGGTGAATGGATAAAAAGAACACATATCAAGGGCTTGGTTTTCCGATGGATCAAAACATAAAAATAAAGGTTGAGGGGAGCTTAAATGGACGATGGCGTATGACGATCGAGCAGACATGGTTGAGCAAAAAATGGATGACAGAGGTAGAGTGAGCGTGAAGGAGTAGGGCGTGATGGAGAATTACATGTTGGGGAAAAAAGCGGGGTGACAAATGACAAAATCTCAATAGGGTAGGGTGCTATTTAGGAAAGCTGAACCGGGGAAAAAACATCCGGTTAGCAGAATTAGGGTTCCTTAGTAAAATAGATATAGGTTAGGGTTTCGACTATAGTTAAAACTAATAACCCAAATTCTATTCAAAATTTAACCTAATTAAATTTATATCTAACTAGTTATATTTTCCCGTGTAATGCACGGGTGGTGTATTAATTATTTATATATTATTATATAAAAGATAAATAGTTTAGCAATTTAATTAATATGCAGGAGATGAATAGTTGGTTGTATATGTTTAAGTAATTAATTAATAAAATACTTAATTAATACTTGATTAATATATATTATTTGACATATGTGCAGTAGATGAATAGTTATATAAATTTATTGCATGTAGGATATAAATAGTTGTGCTATATTAATGACAGAAGATGAATAGTTATATCAATTTGTTGTTCGCATGATATGAATAGTTGTATTCATGTATTCATTTGTTTGACAATTCAATTAATATGTAGGAGATGAACAGTTGACTGCATATGTTCAAGTAATTAATTAAGAAAATATTTGATTAATATGTATTGTTCGACATATGTGCAGCACATAAATAGTTACATTCATATATTCAGTAGTTTTACAACTCAATTAATATGCAGGAGATGAATAGTTGGCTGCATATTTTTAGATAATTAATTAAGAAAATTCTTGATTAATATGTGTTGTTCGACATATGTGCAATAGATGAATATGTCAATTAATACGCAGGAGGTGAATACTATTTTGTTGTTATGCAGCGTAGGAGATGAATAGTTTGACAAATCAATTAATACGCAGGAGTATTCCGTCATTTATTTGACCTTATTATTTAGTAATAATATATGTTAGTGATAATATATGATTAGTAATAATAGGTATAGTTTAGGCGGAAAAATTTGTTTGCATATTGTCTGCCAAACAACTTTATTTTTATATAATAACCAATATTGTTGTTCTGTTATTAGTTTTTTAATAATAATTATATTATTAATCATGATAATATTCATAATAGTAATAATCAATTATATTAATATTCATTATTATCATAATAATAATTATCATTATTATATTATAAATTATGATAATAGTAATTATCAAAATTATATGAATAATTATATTAGTATTAGTTATATTAATAGTTATAATTATTATAGTTATATTAATAATAATAGTCATATTATTAATAATAAATAATAAAATTATTATTATAAACACTTATTATTATTATTATTATTATTATTATTATTATTATTATCATATTTGATTGATGTTGATCTAACCTTAAAAAAAAATACTTCATTAAAATTAGTTATATGCATTTGCTAATTGCATTGTATTAATGGCAGCAGATGTATATGTATTGGTCGACTGGTTTATGCACTTTATTTGGTGTATTAATTATTTATCAATTATTTATATATTAATATGTAGGATATGAATAGTTTGACAATTCAATTAATACACAGGAAATTAATAGTTGACCGCATATGTTTAGGTAATTAATTAAAAAAAATATTTGATTAATACTTTATTAAAATTAGTTTTTCGACATATGTACAACAAATGAATAGTTATATGTATCGCATTGTATTAATGGATATATGCATGTGAAACAAATGAATATGCACTTTGGTGTATTAATTATTTATATATTAATATGCAAGAGATAAATAGTCCGGCAATTCAATTAATACACAGGAAATGAATAGTTTTTTGCATATGTTCGGATAATTAATTAATAAAATATTTGATTAGAAAATATATAGTTAATACTTTATTAAAATCAATTGTTTGACATATGTGCAGCAAATAAATAGTTGTATACATTTAATGCACATAGGAGATGAATAGGCGCATTATATTAGTAAATAGTTATATTAATTATTCCATCTTATTAATTAGTAATAGAAATAATTAGCAATAATATATGACAACATTAATTAATGATTAGTAATAATGGATATAATTTAGGCGGGAAAATTTGTCTGTATATTGTCTGGTAGACAACTCTGGTTTTATATATATATAGATGTGCCATAATAATACACATAATAACTATATATTTAATGCAAAACATACTAAAGGAATTATTATAACTAATTACATATAATTTTCATTTAATAATTAGGGTTTCTACAAACAGGATATTACATGGGGTCTGTTCCTTCACTAATTTGACTGCTCATTCTAGGTTTCGTAAATCCATAACCTTTTGCTTACTCTGTTGTCTCTATTCAAGTTTAGTTCAGTACAATTTTTTATCTTTCAAATATAGTTTTATTTATGTTGTGATTTATAAATAAATTATTTAAGTCATGTAGTTATTTTGTATGTTATCTCATTGATGTCAAAAATTATTAAAAACAATCTCAATGGCTCCAATTATCTGGATTCGAGTAAAACCTTTCATATTTATTTCCAAAGTATTGACGAGGATGATTAGATGGCTAATGATCCAAAATAATAGATGAGGCTAAGGTAGGGTGTCCGATTATTTCTATAAATTTGAAGATCTACTGATAGTGAGTTAATTGGTTTGATCAATCATCGTGGATTGGCTAAATAGTTGATGGATTTTTTGGATATCTTGTATTATGGGAAAAAGAATGTCTTCTACCTTGATGAGGTGTGTAAGGCCTTTCATCATGTTGAAAAGTAACTCTTACTTATTACTTTATGGATTTTGTGAAAACATATAAGGGCCTTACTTTGTTGTTGCCTTCTATTTTGATGTGGAGTTAAAGGGAAAAGATGATTATCATGGGTCTTCTAGTTGGCCTTCCGTTTGAAGTTGAGACTGCTATGTCTTTAATTTGCCCTTTTCCCTTCCTTGTAAGACATATTATGATGCATATGGAAAGCAATTGGGTTAAGCTAAGGGTGGTGGTGGATTTAAGGTGATTACTACCAAATAGAAAAGAGAAAGAGATGAGGGAAATAGGTAGTTATTTTATTCTATGAGCATCTCTCAAACTAAATTATTCACTATCACCATCCAAGGTTTGAACTCTTAGCATAAAGAAAGCAGGATTTTGTGGGTTTAAAATATAATTCTTCACTTGAATTCTTATTGGGGATTCTTGGTTCCACAAGAGGGAAAATAACATCCAACGCTTCCCCATTCAAACATAATATTGACATTTTATAGGGTGTGTCTACCATTTAAAAGCAAACTTACTAACTTATGAAACTAATTTAGTTGAAATCAAACTAAATAGTTATGTAATAGATAAAAAACTAACTTATTGATTCTAACTTAAAGTAAATCAGTCTAGAAAGCCTACTAAGTTGACTTTTCTTACAAAATGATGTTCTAAAGACACTCTTTATGCTTTTAGATATGACTTGGGGGTGTTTAAACAAGAAAAGCTAAGCTAAAAATGCGAAAAACATCATTAAAAGTAAAAAAGCAACTTTTCTTAGCGTAGACCTAAGTGCAATTATAGCTTTTTTACCTTAATTTTCTGCCATGATAGCTGTTGCTACATCAGTCTTTTCCCTGACTCTTATACCTCTATTTTTGTGCCTAAAAATACACAAAGGATGGCTAAGACTGTTGTTAGTCTGCTGCAACAGATATGTGGCTAATGCTGGAATTTAATCATTACTTTTATCCAAATTAGAAGGATTTTTAGATCTTCTTTCTTGGAAAAAAGAAGGGACTCTAAATTTAAAGAAGAGCACTACAAATAAGTAAATTATACTCATTTGTGGAGGATGCTTTTGCATCCTATTAGTATGGTAATTCACACCAAAAGGTCTCTAACTTTTAGTTTAGCAAGTTCATTAGTGCTCTTGTTGACTAAAATAATGATTATGGATGTGATTTGGAGTACCAATAAGGGAAGGGGATCAAATCATAATGGTTTTGCAAGCATAGGGCTTAAGAGGAATTATGTGTCAGTATTTGCCATAATTGAGGTCATCTAAAGTGTGATTGTTGAAATATTTGTATAAGACTATAAAATCTCACTTAACCCATATTGCATCTACTAATGATGCCTTGAAAAATCGATCCTTATCCCAGTCATTACAAAGAATCATGAATGTCTTCATATTCTCTAATCATAGAGGTCATTGTTGTTGATGCTATCCCATATCAACTCTTGAGGAGGTTGCTTGGCCGGTTAAAAGGGGTGTGTTAAATCTCCACTCTCGAGCCAATTTCTTTAGGGTGGAATTAGGTCTCATATCCCAAGCAAGTATGCTTCATCTAGTATCAGAGTCGTGGTTGGGTGGACGCATGTACAAAGCTCCTTTACGAATTCTCATGCTAATCATCAGTGAGTTAGTATGAGAGTTGAGTAGATAGATGACCATATGAGTGCATCCCAGGAATGATACAATCCCACATTGGCTCTTGAACGGTTACTAGATAGGTTATGTGTAACACTTACGTTGATGACTTACACATAACCTATCTATAATATAGCTATAATATTAACAAAGTACATTTTCCTTTTCAAATATCCATCATTAAATAACTCCACAATTAAATGTACTTGGCTTTGAGCAATCTGAAGATGGATTATCTCTTAGAAACTTTCCAGAATGCATGTAAATTAATAAAAAAACATGTTAAAAATGACTCGTGTTAATTTTTGTTGTAAGTCATCAATGCCAAAAAGCACTTGCAGCTAGTGTGGGACCGTTATATGGTGCATGGTAGAGGATTAAAAGAATTGATATGGTTACTTATATTAATAAGGTGTATCTTCTTTTTAGGAAACCTAGTATTGAAAAACATTATGGTTAGATGTGGTTGATTTGGAGGAATTTAATGATGGGCGACCTTCTGGAATCTCTCTCTCACACACACATGTACCCACACACTCGTAAATTTCTAATATGATCTAAGCTAACAAACTAACACCAATGCTTTAAGTGAAGAACTAGAAGGATGAACAATAAGAAATCCAACCCTCCTTGGTCCTCCTTCAATTCAGTATCTAAACCTGCTCCGCCTAGATCCTCGGGATAGGATGATAACAGATTATGGTGGAACATATTATTTGATAGGTAATTCATGCCTTTTTCTACATCTCCTTTTAATGTTACTTTATCAATGGATCACCATCTTGTGTTCTTGGGTCCAGCTGGCACAATTACATTAGCCCTCTACTTTATTTTTTTTTTTATGTCCGACAATTGCTTTAATTATCCTTTGATTTGAGCCAGCTTAATCAAACTCTCAACTGGTGCATCACATTCTTTCCTAATCATTGCTTAGTTCTGGATCTTATGAGGAGGAAGGTTATTAGTAAAGGACATATGTCCAGAGGCCTATATTTTCTTGACACAAAGATACATAAATCTAATGCGTGTTCCCGTGTCACATCTGCTTTTGAGCTGCAGTGTAGGTTGGCCATCCTTCTCTTCCTAAAATCTCAATTAGTTTGTTATGTGTTTAGCAAGATATCTTCATTAGATTATGAGTTGTGTTAGTTTGCCAGACACCATCACATGGGTTCTAGTCTAAGATCAATAAGAGGGTAAATTCTCCTTTTGAATTAGTTCATTTAGATGTTTGGGGTCTGTTTCTAGTTCCTTATAATACCGAATTTAAGTTCTCTATTACTTTTATTATGATTACTCCTGTGTAATTTGGTTATATTAATGAAAAGTCATTTTGAGTCACGTTCTCATTTGTGCGTTTTGTGTTGAGATTAAAGCTCAATTTAGTGCTTCTATCCATACAATGTGAAGTGATAATGCCGAAGAATGTTTTTCCTCATCTTTTCGAACTTACATGATTCAGAATGGCATCTTTCATCAGAGTTCTTGTGTTGATACTCCAGCCTAAAATGGCATGGCAGAATGGTGAAACAGGCATTCTTGAAATACCCTTATTGTTCTTAATAAATGTTACTAAATCCCTTTGGGTTGATGTAGGTTCAACATCATGTTTTTTGATTAAGCACGTGCCTTAATTTGTCCTTCATGGTAAAATGCCTTATAGGGTCCTTTTCCAAATAAATCATTGTTTCCGACAGAGATGCATCAGAACAAATCATGTGTTACCTACCTGAAAAGAGCACCTGGTCGTGACATCTTGTATGAAAGTCATAGATTCACTTGTATGGGCCTTGTGGAAGAGTAAGAAGCAAAATGTTGTGGCACAGTCCAGTGTAGAATCAGAAGGGCTATGTTACAATCGGCATGTGAGATAATATGAATATATCAACCCTAGGCTGAAGTAGGTCTTAACTCTTTAATACCAACAAATTATTAGTGTGATAAGCAACTCCTATTTATATTGCATTTAATCTTGTGTTCCATGAACGAACTAAACACATTGAAGTCGATTGCCATTTCATTAATGAGAGAGTACAACAACGTTTGATTTCCATAGGGTATGTGAAGACCGGAGAGCAATTGATCGATATTTTCACGAAAGCTCTAAACAGGGTTCAGGTTGATTATCTTTGTAACAAGCTGGACATGATTAATATCCATGTTCCAGCTTGAGATGGAGTTAGAGGTTGTTAATGTTGAAATCATTCATTAGATATACATATATGGTACATGAGTAATTCTTAGGAAACATATATTCATATTCTCAACGAGAGGATGGAAACATGAGGTTGCATTTAATCTAGTTAATTATGTTACATATGCTTTTGTGCCTGTAGTCAGGCCCAGGCCTGTCAGGTTCATGTCCTATCCTACCCTAGTAGGTTAGACTAGTCTTTATTAGTAAGTAGGATGTGTATCTTGGGTCAATTCTAAGTGAGCTTGAATTAATTAAGGTTTTTGTAACCAGGATTTGGTTCTAATATAAAAGGCCTATTAAACCCAGGGTTGCTCTCTAAGCTATACCCACCTATAAATAAGAGGCTTTGCATCTGCAATAAATCAATTTAGAGAATTGGTAGAAACCAATTCCTTGGGATCTCTCCTCTCTCCTCTCCCCTTCTCCCTCTCTTGAGCGATTATTGCCATCCCTCTCCCCCTTGCTCACTGCCACTGGTTGCTGCCACCTCCCTTAGTGTTTTCCGGCCCTCCTTTTCCCCTTCCTCATTGTTTGTTACCTTCCTTCACCATAGGTAGGAGAAAGGAACCCTCTTTTACCCCAAACCCATCCCTCAATCGTCTTATTACTAGATCTATATCTAAGGAGCATACTAAAACAAACTTGAGAGTGCATTCAATATAGGTAGATGGCTATGCATTTACATTAATGCTGGGAGATGTATGTGTGTTCACACTTCACAGTCTAGTATACATATTTTCTTGCACATATATTTGATTTTGTAGGTGGTCTCAGTGTTGAGTATGATGTCTTGAGAATAGATTGTGCAAAACTAGGGTGGCCTGCCCGGTCTAACCCAATCACGATCCTAAGCTGTCTAGACCCAAGAAGCCTATGAGTATGGGGTGGCTTTTATATATTCATATATATGTTAGGTTTAATTAAATATTAGCCAACTAAGCAAAGGCCATAGATACCCATGGGCTTTCACTGATCTAACTATTCTTTATTTTATTAATCCATCTATTAAAAAAATAACAAAATGGCATGCATTACTACTCTTGTGATCTAAGCAGCAAGATTGAAGGAGCCCAATTTTTTGAAACCTACTTAAGACGCTTGCAGATGAGCAAACCATTGGAGTTTTTCAACAAAGACTCTTCCACATATTGTAATAAAGGTTTTGACTTTGGGAGGTGCACATACTTGCCAAATGAGTATTAATTTTGACATTTTGTGGTGATATGGTTATCAAGAAAGGTTTCATTTTTAAACCCCCAGAAAATCTGAAAACTAAATATTTAGAATCAATTAATGACCTGGAACTACAAACTCATTCACTTCTTTATTGCACTTTATCACTCCGAGCATCAATCTAAGTATGAGAAACTATTTTTGTAGGTCGTCGTTTTCTCGTTTCCAAAATGTTTCCAAATAAAACCTTGAATGGAAGCTCCAAAGCTATTTTGAAAACCTTTTTATGGAAAAAAAAATTAACCAATACGATATGTTGACCAATTTTCCAACCTCTCCCATCTCTCAAGAGTCTTCAACCTTGCATATAAATTTTAAATATCTTTTTGTCACAATTTTATTGAAGTTTAAATTGATAATTATGAAGGTTTATACTTATTTCATTAGATGTATAATGATTGTATATTATTTATATTAATTATGTGTTTGTATTTATATTTGTAAAACTAAATAAAGAATCTTTAATATATGTATACTTTTTTGGCTATTTACTAATGTTTCCATTTCCTAGTTTTTTGAGAATTGTCATTTCCGTTTCACACATTTTTGTTTCCTCGTTCCCGCTCTCGTGCAACCTAGATGAGAAATAACCAATCATAGCTCATTGTCTAGTGGCATGTAATATATTATGATGGCTTGTAATGTACAATCATAATGGATCATAAGCCTATTGATCAGTGTAAGCTATATAACAAGTTGTAACATACTAGACAACCATCACATTGTGGACAATACTGTATATAAAAGCTATATTTTGGTTCGATAGGCTCAAGAAAAAAAAAGTACAAAGATGTTCCAACTTTGCCTACTTAGCTCAAGACTTCACTTTGCACTATTACAAGGTGTATAGCATAATCGTATAATTATAGGAATTGATTGTATAATATAGAGGGCTGATATGGCATAATTAGAGAGGCTGAAAGGCCTAATTACCTGGGATTGATTAGTTGCTTCCCTGAATTTAGACCTTTTGTATATAAACATATTATGTAATTCATTTGTATATAGAAAATGAAGCTCCTCTCCTTTAATATGCAAACATTTAATGATGTTTAAAATGGAACAAGTCCATTTTGAACTTTTTATGCCAACTATGAGATCTTTAAGTTGACATGTATTAGCCCACATCAGTTTACTTATCTTCTTTTCTTTTATCAGTTACCTCTCATCCTTGTAGGACTTAGTTCCAATCTTTACAATGGAGGTCAATGTGGGCACTAAGCACATTATCATGATACTTTATTTCTTTAATGATGCATATTTTGTAAATACTACATGTGTTAGTCGTAGTTTGAGTTAACTAATTATTATTTTTTTTCGATAAGTAAGAGATTTTATTACTTACGAAAGGATAAGGATTACAATCCTGAGATCAAACTACCATACAATCAACAAGACTAGCCCACTTTTGGAATTTAACCTTATAATGTGGGTGCATTAAACGTCTAGCTACAATTAAGACAATATTTTGACTGATACTATCTATATCCCTACTACGGTTTTCAAAAACTCTCAAGTTCCTCTCATACCATACATTAGCAATATAAGATGAAAAAAGTGCTCCTAGGACCTGTTTTCTGTCTATTTTGTCTAGATCTTTTCAGCAAGGACTGCACCTCCTGTTGCCACCCTTGGATAGGGTCCCTTCTGTCAGCACATCTTCGAATTTTCCTCCATATAGCCGCTGTGGTAGGGCAGTGGATAAACAAATGGTCCCGGGTTTCGAGACCCTGTTGGCAGAACACACATTGCTCTGATACATCCATACCAATCTCCCGAAGTTTAGCTTTGGTCATCAATCTGTCCCTGAATGCCAGCCAAAGAAGGAAACTGTGTCTTGGCAAGTTAAGGGAGTTCCACACAAGCTGGGGCCACTTCTGCTTATCTTGTCTGGGTCGCATCGCTTCATAAGCATCTTTGATGCTATATTCTGGAAAACCATTCGACCACCTCGAAAGAATAAAACTTTGTAACTGGGTGCGTACAAGGAGGATTCTCTGAAACAACCAAGAGGTATAAGTAGTGGGATTGTACTCCCACAAACTTATATTCTTAAGGTAGACAGCATGGATCCACTTCACCCAAAGCGAATCCTTCTTAGTAGCAAGATTCCAAAGTAGCTTACCCAGGGCACACTGTTAGAAGACATGCCCTGGTTTCATGGGAACAGATTTGTACCCCTAAGGCTGAGGGTGGTCTTGGTTTCCTTAACCTGGACATTTGGTATCAGTTAACTAATTATTGATGGTACATAATGGGTTAGAAACTCACTTGTAATCTTTCATAATCATCTATTGAAAGATTCCTATGGATTGAAGCAAATTGTACATTTTTATTACAGATTAACCGATGCTTTTTGATAATTGCAAGTTGAATAATGGTGCCAAAACACATAGATGAGAAAAGCTCCAAATTTATAATTCTTTATGAAAGAAAAATAAGAAGCACAAACCAAGCTTCATAGAGCTGGAACTGGAAATAAAGAAGGCAGGAAAAAGCAGCTGCCCAATCGTGTATTGATTCAAAGTTCTCACATACTGATTCAGCAATACAAGTGATACATATATAGGGCTAGCCAACACACTAATAGCCAAGCAAACTGAAAGGGAGAGAGGGAACAAAATGGATATGCAGGTATAGCTAGGTAGCTAGGGTAGTTGGGGAACAACTGCCATCCTGCTGCTGCAGCTGTGAAGTTATGCTAGCTAGGGGCCGACACACATCATAGGTGCAGAAGAATATTCTACTGCCAGGGAGAATGCAATGTTTTCAACACCCCCTTCAAATTGGAGGGGATGATGGACTCAATAGACCCAACTTTGCTCAAAAGTGAATGTTGTTGTCTCCTTAGCAAACTCTTAGTCATTATGTCGGCTAGTTGATCTTGTGTATTGATACGGTGGAGGGAAATCAGCTCGACTAAGACTTGCTCTCGGACAAAGTGGCAATCCAATTCGATGTGCTTTGTTCTTTCATGGAAGACAAGATTTCGGGCAATGTGGACTATCGCACTTCAAAGGCACTGGAGTGACTGAGGTTATGGATAGGTCATTTAACAGCCTGCTAAGCCATGCAAGTTCCGTCTTCATGCGTCTCATTAATCGATATTCTGCTTCAGCAAAAGAAAGGGCCATAGTGTGCTGCTTCTTAGACTTCTAAGAAATAGGGTTGTGGCCTAGCATGACATAGAAACCACGGACACTTTGACTGTTGCATGGACAGGCAGCTCAATCAGAGTCACAATAAGCTTGTAGATTGTAAGAGTTTGAATCATTCATGAGTAATCCCTGACAGGGATCGAGACACACATATCTGAGGGTGTTGAGTGCCGCCTTTAAATGAGGTTCTGGAGGGGCACTCATATATTGGCTAAGGTATTGTACTGTATAACACAAATCGGTAAGAGTGTGAGTCAGGTAATTCAACTTCCCAACCAAGCAACGATAGTGTTCAGGGTATCCAGTGGTGTTCCATCAGTTGGGTTGAGTTTGATCCCGACAGGTAAGGGACATGAAGTTCGCTTTGCAGACTCATAGCCAAATTCTTTCATGATATCCTTTGCAAACTTTCGTTCAGTTAGTACAGTTCCCTAAGGCTCTTGCAATACCTCAATGCCAAAGAAAAAATGTCGCAATTTGCACATAGGTAAATGTCCTAACCTATAATGTCAAAGTCAAACATTGTTCTTTTGTGGGAAAGAGAAATTTGGAAGATCAAAACCACTGGAACTGTCATTAGTGTGACTGGCAGTATGAGACTTGGAAGAAAAATTGGTTGGCGACAACAGCTGGTGATCATGGGCTTGAGATGAGTTGGTCATAGATGAAAGGAAATCTTCGTGCAGGAGGTATAACCCGCAATATATCCTACCAAGAACCAGTGGCCTCTTCTAAGAAGGGGCCTGAAATATGCACTAGTTAGTAGTGGAAATAATGCTGCCATCAAATTGTGCAGCAAGTTTGGATATAGATAGAAGGTTATAGCTGAAATTGGTCACAAGCTGGACATTATGAAGAATAAGAAAATGGAACAAACACATGGTGCCTTTTTGTGTAACTACAACTCTATTTCCATTGGGCATGGTAATGATATAGGGTTGTGATAGGTCTGTTAGGTTAATGAAAGAGTGAGGTATGTGGCAAATATGGTCACTGGCTCCAGAATCAAAAATCCAGGTTTTTGAGGCAGGTATAGTTTGCACACATTTGTTGCATGAAGTTAAATCATCAAAGGACCTGCAAAGTTAGCCTGTGATGATGAAGAAGGAGCAGCAGTGGAAAAACTGTCACCCACTGAGCCCGGGAGTCCATCTAGCATGCTCAAAAGCTTATGGTATTGCTGTGAGGTAAGTTTGGGAAGGCTCCCACTGGCAGTGACTTCAGTGCCTTGAGGACCCTCACGTTGATTCTCTTCTCCTGGTTGTTTTATTTGACGTTTGCCCAGCAAACTTCCTTTCCTTTCCTTGCTTGAAATTTTTGGGGAATCCATGAAGCTTGAAGCATCGATTTCCTTTCCTTTCCTTGCTTGAAATTTTTGGGGAATCCATGAAGCTTGAAGCATCGATCCCTGGTATGCCCAACCTTCTTACAATATTCACAAACGTAAGTAATTTTCTTCCCTTTCTGCTGAGGTGTCCCCATCCTTGGGTTGAAAAAGTTGGCGTTCATTGATGCTGCTTCAACAGAAATGGGAGTGCCAGCGAATATCCCACGTTGTTTTTCTTCTTGTAGTAGCAAAGAGTAGGCTTGACTAACGCTAGGGAGGGGGCTCATAATTAATAGGCTGCCCCAAACAGATGTGCAGCTATCATTTAGCCCCATCAAAAATTGTATGAGCTTTTGTTGCTCAAAAACTTGTCCCAAGATTGTATAGCCCCACAACTGCAGGATGGGAGGTTGCTTATGGCGTGAATTTCATCCCACAGCCTTTTAGTTTTTGTAAAGTATGTGCTAATGGTGTTGCTACCCTGTGCGATATGGCTAAACTCTTGCTGCACTTGGAATAGATGAGTTCCACTGGCTTGACCATATCTCTCGGCCAATTCCTTCCAACTGTCTTCAGCAGTTTCCAAATAAATTACGCTCTCACTTTGGTTACAGAGTTCAAAAGCCAGGAAATCCCCATGTCATTGCAGCACCCCCTCGCCTCATAATCTGGTTTGGTGTAAGTGCCATCGATAATTCCTCTTTTGTTCTTGGCATTGAGAGCAATTAACATGCTCATTTTCCAAGCAGTGTATCCAGTCCTATCGATGGCCTTAGAGACCAATAAGAGGCCTGGATTATCTTCAGGATGAAGATAGGATGAAGATAAAAGTGTGAGCTGGGATCAGTGATCGAGATAGCAGTGTTTGGGCCAATCTGTGACTTGGAGCTATTGTCATCTGCCTTGATGACAGGGCAGATGAGGATTTGGGACTACCAAGGATAGAAATTAGGCAAGCACCACTATGATACCATGAAAGTAAAATAAGATGCACAAACCAAGCTTCATAGAGCTGGAACAGGAAATAAAGAAGGCAGGAAAAGCAGGTGCCCAATCGTGTATTAATTCAAAATTCTCACGCACTGATTCAGCAATACAAGTGATACATATATAGGGCTAACCAGTACCCTAACAGCCAAGCAATGGAAACCTTAATAACCGAAAGGGAGAGGGGGGACAAAATGGATCTGCAGGTATAGCTAGGTGGCTAAGGTAGTTGGGGACCGACTGCCATCCTGCTGCTGCATCTGTGAAGCTATGCTAGCTAGGGGCCAACGCACATCCTAGGTTCAGATGAATATTCTGCTGCCAGGAAGAATGCAATGCTTTCAGCACTTTCTGTTACTAATTTTATCTATTATTATTTGTCCCTCTTCATAATCTTCATAATCTTCATAAATGCAGAAAGGTTGAGTTCTAGAACTTGATGTGATCTTGATTTGTGACATAATACATTACCTCTTTTCTGTTAACTGCAGGTTGCTGCTATATTCCGCAAATCATTGAGATTAACCTATGATGGTCGCAAACAATTTTCTCCCGGAATGATAGCAAACATGATTACAACTGATGCTAATGCACTTCAGGCATGTCCCTTCTTTCTGCTAGCATGACCTGAACTAGGTGGAAAAGCTTCAAACGGAGTTTATTACTGCTGCTGCAGGCTTAGAAAAATAACAATATTATGAACTTGAAATAAGATTAACATTGGCGGCAAGCTCAGGTTACATTCAGTAACATATGGCTCAATGATAACTACAAGAAGTTGGCATTTTTCTACTGGAAAAAGTAAAACTAATTGCTGAGGAATGTTTTTCTCTTGATGGGATTGTGATTCACTTCCTCTTTCTACTTATTCAGCAAGTATGCCAACAACTTCATGGATTGTGGTCAGCTCCATTTCGCATCATTATCGCTGTGATTCTGCTTTACCAGCAGCTGGGCATAGCTTCACTGCTGGGCTCTGTAATGCTGGTCTTGATATTTCCAATACAGGTAACTTCATGTTTCTCCCAGTAAGTTTACTTTTTGTACTTATGTTTGTACATACTTTTGGCAATGCAGTGATTAGCCATTTTTTGGGGGTAACTTCTCCTAAATTTTTATGTGTCAATCCTAGTTCTATGGTGATGCATAGGCTAATACAAATTGGGTCAAGTTAGGAAGGGGTTATCAATGGGGATAACATAGTCTGGAAAAACAAAAGAGAGGTGAGAAAAAGAGTCGAATATGATTCTTGGCACCTTCTTGAATTATATACTAACAAGTACCATCTAAGGTTTCAACACAAGGTAAATCTTGTGAGATTTTGGGGACACACACTTTAAACTCATACTCTAGAGTTGAAGGAAATGGTTTTTCTGCAGAGAAAAATATTAGACAAGCTCTGATTTTATTTTATTTTTTTCATTTCTTAATATTAGAACACTTATAGGAGGGTGTTAAAATCATTTAGTTACAAACTAACTCACCTGAAAATAAAAGAGAGGCTGTTTTGGTTAAATTCAAACTAGTAGTTACCTGCTGGAAACTGACTGACTAATTTGATTTTTAACCATGACAAGGTCAGCCATCAAGGAATTTATGGCCAAAAAATCAACCAAGGGTCTGCTACCATACCCTTACATCTGACTTGCCTAATCCCATTAGCTAAAACATCATTACAAATGCAAAGAAAGTAAAAGAAACGGTAAAATTTGTAGAAAAGTACAATCAAATTCTTTTCAAAGTTTGATTTCTTCTAAAATCAGAAAAAGTTGACTCTTCTTCAATTATCAGTTTTTGCACTATGCTGGTTGTCTCATGGACTTTTATCTTTCATTTTTGTGAACCAAAATTTGAGCCATTTTTGTGAGCCGCCTAAGGTTTGCAAAAGGGTGGCTTGCATGGCCTTTTCATAGCTTGAGTGTGTAGTGCATTAATTAGTCCAAATGATAAGGTTTTGATGTCTAAAATTAATAACTAAGCTACTAGATGCTCCTACATCATCCTCTTCCACTTGAGAAGCACCTTCCTTGTTTTCAAAAGTCTCATCTGAAATGTACGGAAGTAAATCTCCTACATTAAATGTGTTTGAGATATTTTTCATTTCAGGTGATAGCTCAAGCCTATGAGCATTATCTCCAATTATCTTATATGAACCATCACTTCTTGCCATAAGTTTGTTCATCCTCCTAATAAGAAACCTTTCCTTCCTAAGGTGAAGTCAAACCAAATCCACAGGTACACACAAGTGTTGTTTTCAATGTTTGTTCGCCCTATTTTTGTTTAGCTCATTCACTTGCTCAATCCTAAAGTTCACTTGTTCATGTAATTTCTTTATTGCTTTATCCCTTTCTTTTGCTTCAAAGGTGGTGTGTGCTTCAATTGGGATGGGTAATAGGTCATAGGAGTAGTGGGATTCGCCCCATATACTACAAATGGTGAGTGGCATGTGGCATATTTAGGTGAGCACTAATAGCTAAACTCTATGTGACTAAGTTTAGTGTCCCAATCTTTGAGGGATTTGTGAACCAAACTTTGAAAGAGCATTGTGAGGGTTCTATTTGTTTCTTTAATTTCTCCATCCATTTGTAGATGGTTGGCAATACTAAAGAAAAGTTTCATACCAACTAATCACCTCAAAATATTCTAAAAATAGCTAATAAACTTGATATCTTTATCCGAGATAGGATTTAGGGATATTTATAGAAAAGATTGGATAATATCCAGCAGTTAACCCGTTGGATTTAATCTAGATATTAGGAGAATAAAAGTTCCAGATTTGATGCTGAATATTAGGAGTTGTTGTTTACTATTTTCTAAGATCTGTTACTTACTATTTATTAGGAAGCTATTAGGATATACAGCATTGGTCTCTCTCTTCTACCTCTTTATGTACTCGTGCAATATAACAATATAAAAAAATGAACGATTAAAAAATAATTCTCCCAAGCTATCATGGTATTAGAGCTTGGTTCGCACCCAAAACCCTAGGCCGAATAAAAAAAATGGCTTAAGAAGAAACCTTAGCCATCTCCTCAATGCCAAGAAACAATAATGACAGTGTTGCTTCTCCTTCATCTTTTCAGATCACCATTCATAGACTGAATGGAAGAAACTATCTAGAATAGACATAATGTTTCAAATTACCCATTAATCGACATGGGAAGCGTGGGTATCTTACTGGTGAGGAAAATAAATCAAAGGAGGAGGATCCCAAATTTAAAACCTAGACGTCTAAGAATTCCCTAGTCACTGCATGGTTCCTCAATTCCAAGGAAGGATCTATTGCAAAATTGTACATTTTTATGGAAACCGCAAAGGAAATTTGGACTCCATTCGTGTAACAAACTCAGATCTAGAAAAACTATCTAAGATTAGTATTTGAAAAGGCCTAAAGCGCACCTAGGTGATAAGTGTCTTAGAGCCTAGGCAAAAGCGATCGCTTAGGCAATGTGAGGCACCAAAATTACTCAAAAAAGTTAAAAATGATTAAATGTCTAAAGTTTTTAGAAAAAAAAGTATACCATAACAAGAAAATACTTAGAAAAATATCAACCTATGAGTTTAATACTACCAATACTAGCAAGCTACTCAAAAATCAATATCTTTTATAAGTACATCTTCATCCCCACTCAAAAATACCTTGTATGTATGTCTATTTGATAGCAAATAGTGTGGATCACTTCTTCTTGTTGTTTCTGGTTCTTAGCTCTTTACGTTATGTCTCTCAGTCTCTTTTACTTGCAGCATGTGTTGTGTACTAGACTAGTACTACACGGTACATCTTTTCCAAAAACTTTATTGCTCTCCCCGATCCTCACATTGATTGTATAATATTTTCAATGCAATCAAAACTGTAAATAGGCTTCCTCTTTTCCAAAAAATGCCTACTCCTCTCCCCTACGTCCTTGTGTGATTTTCTGTCGTCTAATCCTCTCTCCTAAGTCCCTACTTATTGTCTACTCCTCTTACCTAAGTCCCTGCATGATTTTCTGCTGAAAGGTGTGTGCCTTAGGTGCGCCTAAGCTGCCTTACATGTGCCTCATTGACCTCGCCTTGCCTAGCACCAAAAAAGTCCCCCATCCCTAGCGCCTTAGATCAAAGCAAGTGTGAGTATTTGAATGATTGTGCTATGTTTATGAAGCATGAAGAGAATGATCATATTTATATGTTCTTGGCGAGGGTCACCCATAATTAAGATGAAGTAAAAGGAAAAATCTTGGGAAGAAAGCCTATGCCAGTAGTGTTTGAAAAAGCATGCCTCAAGCACGAGGCGATGGGGGGTGGGGGCTTTTTTGGTGCTAGGCGAGGCAATGTGAGTGAGGCGCATGTAAGACGGCTAAGGCGTGCCTAAGGCATAGAGGCACACGCCTTTGAGAAAAATATCCTTTTAGCAGAAAAAAATCACATAGGGAGCCAAGGACTTAGGGGAGAGGAGTAGATTTTTTTTGGAAAAAGGGAAGTTTATTTATAGTTTCGATTGGGGAGAGCAATAATTGTTTTTAGAATTATCAAGTAAGGGCTTAGGGGAGAGGAGTAGACATGCACCTTCCTTTTAGCAGAAAAAAAAAAGGTATGCTAGGAGTTAGGGACTTAGGGGAGATAAGTAGCCATGCACATGCTTTTCAATAGCAAAAAAAAAAAAAAAAGTCATGCAGGGAGCCAAGGACTTAGGGGAGAGGAGTAGACATTTTTTGGAAAAGGGGAAGCCTATTATAGTTTTGGTGGGGGGGAGCAATAGTTTTTTTGGAAGAGATGTACATTCTGCAATCAACACAGGCTGCAAGCCTACAAGGAGGGTCAGGGTCCAAAGGGAAATATAAGAAAGAGAGTAAAATTCATTTTTTAATCACATAGGTAGTGTTAAATTCATATAAAAAAGAAACAGAGTCAAAGACAAAGAGACAAAACATAGAGAGCTGAGAACTAGAGACAGTAAGAAGAAGTGGTCCATAGTCCACATTATCTGCTAGTATTGGTAGTATTAAATTCATAAGTTGTTATTTTTCTAAGTATTTTCTTGTTGTGGTATATTTTTTTTTTCTAAAAACTTAATCATGTTATCATTTTTTAGCTTTTTTGAGTAATTTTGACGCCTCACATTACCTAGGCGCACATCTTTGCCTTACACCTAATGCCTAGGCTCTAGGGCCTCTATCACCTAGTTGTGCCTTAGGCCTTTTCACACACTGGCTGTCAGGCATAAGGGAAGATTTTTTTCAGAATTACAGTAGGAAGAGGCTCGGAAGAGAGTTATATTGCGCACTCAACAATTAACTATAGATCTAGAATTTGAGAGCTCTGCTATGGCTATACGTGGACCCAATACAAATGGTTAGAGGAAGAAACCATAGTGTGATCATTGCAAAAAGCTATGGCATACTAGAGAAAAGTGATGGAAACTATACCCTCACTTGAAATAACTCAAAGAAATTTTAAAGGTAGAGCAATGCAAACAACTATGGATAAAACTCAAGAACAAGTTAGTTCTGAAAAATGAGTTAAATATAATCAACTTAATAAAAATGGAGTATATTATTGGAAAATCTTGAAATCATACACGATCTATGTGTGTGTTTGCGCGCGTGTGCCCAAACTTCCTTAAACATAGTACAATCGAAACTATTTTAATATCAGAATTTACAAATAAAATTCATTTACATAAGAAATCATTTAAAATAGCATTGGAAATGTCTAATTCTATGTATAGAGCTATCAACAATAAACTAATAAATAATATAATTCTTTTTACCAAATGAAGATCTTTATTTAAATATTTATTTTATTTGATAAGTTGAATAAATTTTTGACACAATTATTTCATTACAATTTGTGTATTTTGTTCTTTTATTAATAATTGCATAACAATTACACTGTTGTATGAGTTTTTATAAAGTCACTTTAGAAAGTTGGGAGTCATTGAGGATATTGTTATTTGGAATTCAAATTATTGCATCGAAAACATTTTTTCCTAAACTAACTTACTTGTGCTTTTAAATATAGTTAATGATGCAGGAGCATCCATTATCCAAGATATTAATTTAGTTGTTAATTTCTCTAAGTTAGGGGGACATAAAAACCTCCTCACTTGGACTAATTAGTTTAACTAAACCCCAAGCCATGAAAGCCATGCAAAACTTCAATCCAGCCACCACCTTTTGCACCTTAGTGGCTCATTTTTTTGGCTTAAATGGCTCACTACCCAGCCAAGAATAGGCTACAGTTCAACTCCCACAATAGCAGCCCCAACAGCACTTTTCTGGGCAAATGTGGGCACTAGCAGCAGCAACAGCTATAAGTATCATAGGGGGCAGGCCTTTTTTGGAAGAAAAGAAACCTATGCTTAGGCTATGATGGCATTTTAGGCTTGCAGCAGAAAAGTTACTTTCTGCTTTATGCTTTTAATAATGTTTTTAGTCTTTAGCATAAAAGCTACTTTTACTTTTTGCTTTTAATGATGTTTTTAGCTTAGCCTAGCTTATCAACTTGTAAGGAGCCTCCCAAGTCAGATGTAAGACATTGGGAAGGTCCCAAACAATTCTGATTTCTTTGTTTCAGCTAGTACAAAGTCAACTTTAGTTTTGGTTAGGATTAAACTAGTTAAAGTTAGTCTCTTTGACAACTAACTAGTTTGATTAGTTAACCAAACCAGTCCTTTTTTTTTTGTTGAGTTGTATTACAGCTAAATGAGACCCAACACTCTCCTATAAGTGTTGGGCTCACACTTGAATGAAAACAACTCAGAATTTGGCTATCTTATTTCTCTCAGCAGAAATCAATCACCTTCAACTCTAGTGCATGAGCTTGAAGTTTGAATCCTAAAATCTCACAAGATTTATCCTAAGTGTTGAAACCTTAGGTGGTTCTTGTTAGTATATGATCTAAGGAGGTACCAAAGATCATATTCAACCCATTTTCTTCACCCTCTTCTCTGTTTTCTTATTTAGTTATCCCCCAGTGATAACAACCTTCCTAACTTGACCCAATTTGTATTGGCATATGCATCAGTTAACTTCTTTCTTCTCACCTTCAACATATTCATTTCACTCTCTGGCCTAATTTTTACTACTATGAAATTTGAAGCAATGAGCATGGAGACAACAACTATAAACATAGGAAATGGATAACCAAGAGTATGCATAAATAAATTTAGTGGAAATCAATTATAACATGACGAAGAGGTATTACAAGTTTTTATTCTTTAGTTCTATGGTTTTTGTAGTCCTCGTGTAAAATGATGGGAGGAGTTTGTGGTACAAACAAGCAATAAAGTTGCGGTCACGGTTGTCGCAGTGTGAATTTTTATTTTTATTTCACCATATATTTTAATTATTATTTATTGATCATTGAATATATATATTCAATAAATTAGTGTTTTATATTATTTTTGAAGTTTTTAAGTGAGTCATTATATGCTAAATTGCTCTAGTAATATATGTAAAGGTAATAAATAACAATACTTTATTATAATTCAATAGTAGCTTGGTCCAAGATATATAACAAATAAATAAGAAAATTTTATCATACATGCTTTTTTCAGTAAATTTAAGAATTCTCAATAAATCGCTGATTTATCTCAATTTATCGATGATATTTTTTGGTCTAGTGCTGATACCGATTTATTGGCAATTTACCGGAGATTTACCAAATAAATTTAAAATTTTATAACAATAGAGTATCAATAATTTCGCATCATGACTGACCTAAAAACCGCTAAATGGCGGCCGCTATGCTATAGCAACACCACGATTTAACTATATGAGTACGTGTGTTAAACAGCTTGTGCAGCGTGTGTTGTTGTTGTTCCCTATCTGCAGTGTGTGTTGTGGCCACTCCCTACTGCATCCGAACTATTATAGTGTGTGTTGTCACCACACCCAATTATTTGTAAGCAACTAAATGAAAGATAGAATAGGTTATCCACAAGCAATGTTTTCTATCGAGTAATTATTTGTTTTCTAAAGAGTACCCATTTTCATTAATTGTTTTCATAAATTTTGTAAAAATTTGAAAAAGACAAATGAAACAAGGTATTGAAAACTATATGAAAAATATAATAAATTGTTAACTAATTTTGTAGCATCTAAAAATAATATGAAATTCTCAAAAAAAATATCCAATTTGAACAATTACAAAATATTTAAAATTTTCTAAAATCTTTATCTTTGTATGTATGTGTATATGTGTGTGTGTGTGTGTGTGCGCATAAACCAAGAATCATTATTTTCCCGCTTAAAGCGCCATCCTTTTATATTGGTTTTTTTATTTAGAAAAATTATGTTGTAATTAATGTAGCATTGGCACATTGCATCAAGTAACTAACACTTATAAACTCATTGAGTGAAACAAATTCAGCAACATAAATAATTGATACTAATTCTTCATTTGCTTTGAATTAATTAATGTCTTGTATTGAAACTATACAAAGACCTTTGTATATGATAAAATAGGATCATCAATATATTAAGTTTTGATTTACGTTTATTTTAAAAGAGTTAATACAACTATACTATTAAGTTTATTATTATATGTATCTAGACTTGTGTAGTCTAAACAAATACTTTATAGCATTATAAAGTGCACAATGAGATCATCCATAATTACATTGATAATAAAATTGATATGCCATTAACGTTATAAGCTCCTCTTGAAACTAGATAAGGTGTTTTCATACAGTATATTTTCCCTTCTTGTGTTTATCAGTTGCTTATATTGAAAATACAACCAGTCCATATTAGGTTTTTACATTAGAGGACATATGGAATGCTTGAACCACTATAAATGGTACATGTTGTTACTCATGTTCAAATTTAATCTAGTTGTTGCAACATTGAAGTTAAATATAATATTATACTACATATTGTCAATTTTTTTTGGGTGCAAATATAGATAGATCATCTACTTTCAATTTACAAACGGATATGAATATTATGAAATCGTTAACTATATTGCCTGCTGAATGTTCAAACACTGTATTTAAGAAAGTATTCCAAAATTCATGATTGTATACGCATTTATTATTCCATTTTAGTAGATGAACTAAATGCTGTATAGTTTTTTGCATTTTATTCTTTATTTTAATGTAATAATTTTTATTCATATCTAATTAATAAATTTGTTAGTCCAATTATTTATATTATAATTTACTATAACAAAAATTTATGCATCGCATGGGTGAAAAAATAGTGCGCTATTATATCACTGTTTTGAGTTTTGCAGTTAGTTTTGTTTCTCTTCAATATTGCTGTAAATCTTCCTGTTCATTGCACTCTAGACCCACTATTTGTCCTTGTATTTGTGTGTATATCATCTTATACATATTATATCCTCCTGTATGCTATTTATTTCTATTTATTATTATTATTACCGTTGTTCTTATTGTTGCTGTAGTTACTGCTGTTGCTTCTGTTGTTGTTGTTGAAGACCATGCCTTTTGAGGGTTCTAACAATGAAATTTTGAAAACACCACCTCACTAGCTTGAAGCTAATAAAATTATATAGGTGAGGTTGTAATTTAGTGACCATGTCTTTTGTGGGTTCTGATTGTTTTCTTCAAAAGTTTTTAAATGGGTATTTTTTGGATCCATCGCTTCACTAACTTGAAGCTATTAAAGTTGAGGCTGTAATTCGAAGGCCAAACCTTTTGATGTATGTGAGATACAAATTGGATGACAGTGGAATAGGATAATTACCACCAAATCAGAAAATGAGAATAAAAGGGAGAAAGGAGGATAATGCATACAATATTGGGCACCTCTTAAGAATTGTATACTCTAATTCACCACCTAAGGCTTGCAATAACTTAGGATAAAGAGAAAGATATTTGAATGATAATACAATAAAGTTTTTCACTTTAACTTTGAAGACTCAATCTTAATAAAGAGAGAAAACATGGGCATCCAAATCTGAGTTGTTCATTCATATGTGATTCTAACACTTTATAGAAGAGTGTTGGAGATCATTTAGTTACAACTCAACTCAACAAACCAAAATAGGACCGATTTGGCTAGTATCTAAACTAGAAGTTGTCGAATAAGATCAATTAGGCTAATTTAAATTCGACCATAAGGAAATCTGCCTTTGACTTTTGTGGCTTGTTAAACTTGACCTAAAACAGCCCCCATGCCCATACATCTGATTTTTAGGTTCATTACAAGTTAAAGGCTAAGAAACTAGCTAGGACAACATTAAAAACTAAAGCAAAGCTGGGATAGGTAGCCTTTCACATGGGCTGACTTTTAAGTACAAATAATCATGCTGAAAATGTTGAAAAAATTGCTGCAAACACTCTTCCCAAATCAGACCTTTTGCAGTACCTTTCTGCCCTTACACGACCTAATTTTAAGTACAATCAACATGCTTTGCATACAATCAAATATCGGTACGGAAATTGCGTATCGGCCGCAATTTCATGGTTTTCGGGTCAACCGCGACGCGAAATTCCGAAATTGCGGCCGTTTCAGAAAATCACACATTTATCGCTGCAATATCGGCGAAATTTCGGATATCGGCCGATATTGACCGATATTGGCCAATATTTACCGATATTTACCGATATTGGCCGATATTTGTTGTGTAAAATAATTAAAAAATCACACCACGACAACCGCGATATAGAAAATATCATTCACGACACTCTGACACCGCGACACCGCGACCGCAACCGCAATCGCGACCGTAACCGCGGTTTTATTGTATGATGCTTTGTGTAATAAATGCTACCTAACACTCTTCCATCAAAAGGGTGCCTACTGTTGTACTGGCTGCTCCGCTTTGCCTTGGTTTTCTGCACCCAAACAGCTCCCAAAGCTGTCCAAAATCGCTGGTAAGGGGCTGCTTCTGATCTTCCTTTATTTTTGTCCCAAATGTGTTCCAAATCTTGTCGAATAGATGCTGTCAACTTCTTACACAATCAGACCTGCTGTTGTCCTTACTGCTGTGCTCAAAATTCGGTGCCAACAACCCCCAAAAAGTGGCCCCACATTCTGATTGGGCAAGCTGAAATGGCAACAGTGCTGCTGCAGTTTTGGCTTGAACCCCGTCCCCTTCTAGCTGGCTCGGAGAGCCATCTTTGAGTCATCAATTTAAGTACTCAAGAGTAAAAATGATGGTGGCCTTAAATTAGACTTGCATGGCTTTCAGGGCTTCATAAATCAGTCCATTAACTCTTGTGTAAGGGCTCTTGATGTGTGCTTAGGACAAGAAACAATTCATTATATTTTTTTATGATAAAAATTAAAATAAGGTGGATGCTCCCACATCACGTTTTGTGGGTTCTAACCTTTTTCTTCAAAAGTCTAGAAGCTAATAAAGGTGAGGTTGCGTACTTCTAAATTGATGCATATGAGAAATAATTGGGTCAAGCTAAGGGAGGTGGTGGATTTAGGGTGATTACCACCAAATAGAAAAGAGAAATAGATGAGGGAAATGGGTAGTTATTTGATCTATGAGCACCTCTCAAGATCAAATACCCACTATCACTATCTTAGGTTTAAACTCTTAGAATAAAGAAAGCAAGATTTTGTGGGTTTAAAACATAAACTCACTTGAAATACGTAGCTGCTGCTGCATCAGTCTTTTCCCTGACTCTTGTACCTCCATTTTTGTGCCTAAAATAACACAAAAGTTTGGCTAAGACTATTTATAATCTGCTGCAACAGATGTGTGGATGCTACTGGCTGAAAATAATAAGCCAGATTTAAGCCACCTGATTTTATCAAAAGGTGATGGCTTGAATATGGATTTCATATCGCTGAATGACTCACAATTTGATTCATTAATTTTATCCAAATTAGAGGAAGGATTTTTGGATCTTCTTTCATGGAAATATTAAATAAGTAAATTATGCCCAATTGTGATGGATGCTCCTACATGATAAACCCTTATCATTGTTATTATTATTATAGTAGTAGTAGTAATTTAGAGACCATGTTTTTCATAGGTTCTAACTGTTTTCTTCAGAAGTTTCTAAATGGATAATTTTGGAAACACCGCCTCACTTGAAGCTTATAAAGGTGAGGTTTTGTACTCCTAACCCCTGCAGATTCATATTGGGATGTTGTTGTTGTTGTCTTTGTTTCTTTTTATTGTCATTCTTTTGTTTTGGTTGCTTTCTATGTATATGAATGTAGAGCGTCACTATATAACAAAATTTGATTTGTGTACACAAGTGCAGACATTCGTGATAAGCAAATCGCGGAAGCTCTCAAAAGAAGGATTACAGCGCACAGATAAGAGAGTTGGCCTAATGAACGAAATTTTGGCTGCAATGGATACTGTAAAGTGAGTCGCACTTGAAGCAGTTCTTGCAATTTTATGATACACCTTGAATCACTTCCTTGACCTTATGTGCTGAAATCATACAGATGCTATGCATGGGAGAAAAGCTTTGAGTCAAAGCTTTGTGGTATGAGAAACGACGAGCTCTCATGGTTTCGCAAAGCACAATTACTTGGAGCTGTATGTCCTGCTAATTTCCTGAATATTGTTATAATAGCATAGAGAAACCAACTTAAAGAGATATTTTCAACAGAACTTCTGAGGCTTGTTTGAAGTACTGCCTTCTATTTTCACTCAGTACATATTTGTTTCAACGCATATTCATTAGGATCCATAATATAGCCCAGAAAAAAAATCAGAGTTCTTAGTGCTTCAACTAGATAGTATCAGGGTCTGACCCTTTTGTGCTTTCTGTATTTCTTGAAACTAACTGCCTAGATCAACCTAGAGACCTTGTATTACTAACACTATGTTATCTTTTGTGCCTGTAAAGTCACTGGTAGTTAGGTTTGATGCTGAAGATTTCTGGCAAAGTATCCTGGTAATCATTCAGGGTGCTAACTGTTGGTAAGACATGAACCATGGAGAGTTCAATCATTGGAGCCTACAGCCACAAGCTTGAAATCTTAGCTGTCTTGACAAGGGCAGACAATTTATGGGGCATAGATATTAGTCCGTCTGATGCATATGCCAATACAAATTGGGTCAAGTTAGGACTTAGGAGGGTGGTTATCAATGGCGGATAACCGAATAAGAAAACAGAGAAGAGGGTGAAGAAAATGGGTTGAATATGATCCTTGGTACCTCCTTGGATCATATACTAACAAGAACCACCTAACATTTCAACACTTAGGATAAATCTTGTGAGATTTTAGGATTCAAACTTCAAACTCATGCACTAGAGTTGAAGGTGATTGATTTCTGCTGAGAGAAATAAGATGGCCAAATTCTAAGTTTTCCTTCATTCTAGTGTGAGCCCAACACTTATAGGAGAGTGTTAGGTCTCATTTAGTTGCAATACAACTCAACAAAAAAAAAATACCGGTTTGGTTAACTAATCAAACTAGTTAATTGTCAAAGAGACTAACTTTAACTGGTTTAATCCTAATCAAAACTAAAGTTGACTTTGTGTTCCATCATATCCTGAGTATAGGTTTCTCTTCTTCCAAAAAAGATATACCCCCTCTAATGCTTGTAGCTATTGCTGTTGCTAGCAAGCAATAAAATCGCGGTCGCGGTCGCAAACGATATTTTATATGTGGCGGTTGCTATGGCATGATTTTTTAATTTTTTTTCACAATAAATATTAGCAAAGACCAGTAAATATCGGAAAATATCGGTAAAATATCGGCAAATATTGGTCGATAATTGATATATCGCCGATAAATACATGAAATTCTAAATCCATCGCGTATCGCCAATTTCGCGTATCAACTAACCCAAAATCCGATAAATATCAGCCGATATTGCGTATCGGGACCGATATTTAATTGTATGGTTGCTAGTGCCCAGATCATACAATTAAATATCGGTCCCGATACGTAATATCGGTCAATATTTATCGGATTTTAGGTCAGCCGATATGCGAAATTGGCGATACGCGATGGATTTAGACTTTCACATATTTATCAGCGATATATTGGTTATCGACCGATATTTGCCGATATTCTACTGATATTTACCGATATTTGTTGATATTTATTGGTATTTGCTAATATTTATTGTGAAAAAAAATAAAAAATCACGTCGCGACAACCGTGGCATATAAAATATCGTTCGCGACGCTCTGATACCGCGACACCACGACCGCAACCTCAATCGCGACGGCGATCGCGATTTTATTGCTTGGCCCAGATCTGCCCAGAAAAGTACAGTTGTGTCTGCTATTGTGGGACCTGAACTGTTGCCTATCCTTGGCTGGGTAGTGAGCCATTTACGCCAAAAAAAATGAGCCACTAAGGTGCAAAAAGGTGGTGGCTGGATTGGAGTTTTGCATGGCTTTCTGGCTTGGGGTTTAGTTAAACTAATTAGTCCAAGTGAGGAGGTTTTTATGTCCCCCAAACTTAGAGAAATTAATAACTAAATTAATATCATGGATAATGGATGCTCCTGCATCACCCTTCATCCCAAGTTCTATGTTACATACAAAATTTAGACATTAAGGAATTATGTATCTCTTTAAGTACTCAATTTGTGCATTGAATGTAAAATGGTGGTTCAGTATTTAAAGTTGAAATTGATAGTGTTTATTTAGTTCCAACAAGAGTGTAGAATGGTTGACTAATGATAAATTTATTAATGGTGGAACTCTAAAAGAAGACGTGGACCTAAATTTGGAGGGCAAAACATTAGCTTAAAACTAGATAGAACACTATAACTGCTTAATTGTTGTTGAAATTGTTGTGTACTCCCTGGCAGCAGAATATTCTTCTGAGCCTAGGATGCGCATTGGGCCCTAGTTAATATAGTCTTGCAGCTGCAGCAATAGGATGGCAGTTGGTCCCCAACTACCACAGCCACCTAAATACACCTGCAGACTCCATTTTTTGTTCCCTTTCTCCCTTTGGTTATTAGGATCCTTTCGGCTACTAGTGTTTTGGTTAGCTATATACATGCATCACTTGTGTTGCTGTATTAGTAAGTGCAGAATAGAAAGAATTTTGAATCAATACTCGTGTTTGGCAGTTGTGATTCTCTGCTCCTTCATTTCTGTTCCAGCTCCATAGAGTCTGGGTTTTGCCCACCTCATTTTTCTACATAGTATCAAAGCCATGCTCGCCTAATCTCTATCTTCTCTCCTGTTAGTAATCTCAAATTCTCATCTGCCCTGTCATCATGGGAGATGACAATAGCTCTGAATCACAGATTAGCCGAAACACTGTTGTTTATATCACTGATCCCGGCTCACACCTTTATTTTCATCCTGGAGATAATCTAGGCCTCTTGTTGGTCTCTAAGGCTTTCGATGGAACTGGATACACCACTTGGAAAAGGTGCATGTTGATTACTCTGAATGCCAAGAACAAAAGAGGACTTGTCGATGGTTCTTACACCAAACCATCGACAAACTCACCAGATTATGAGGCTTGGGGGTACTGCAATGACATGGTGATTTCATGGCTCTTGAAATCTATAAGTAAAGACATAAGCGAAAGTGTGATCTACTTGGAAACTACTGAAGAGATCTAGAAGGAATTGGCCAAGAGATATGGTCAAGCCAGTGGAACTCAGCTATTTCAGGTGCAACAAGAGTTGAGCCTAATCATACAGGGCAGCAACACTATTATTGCATATTTCACAAAGATTAAGAGGTTGTGGGATGAAATCCACGCCCTAAGCAACTTCCCATCCTGCAGTTGTGGAGCTGTACAATCCTAGAACAAATTTTTTGAGCAACAAAAACTCATACAGTTGTTGATGGAGTTAAATGATAGCTACACGACTATTCAAGGTAGCCTATTACTTATGAGCCCCCTTCCTAGCATTAGCCAAGCCTACTCTATGCTACTATAGGAAGAGAAACAATGTGGGATATCTGTTGGCACTCTCATTTCCGTTGAAGTAGCATCAATGAACGCTTACTTTTTTAACCTAAGAATGGGGACACCTCAGAAGAAAGGGCAGAAAGTTACCTACGTCTGTGAATATTGCAAGAAGGTTGGGCATACTAGGGATCGATGCTTCAAACTTCATGACTTCCGCACAAACTTCAAGCAAGGGAAGGAAATTAAGTTTGCCGGAAAAGCTTCAAACAACCAATTGGGTGAAGAAAATCAACGTGAAGGTCCTCAAGGCACTAAAGTCACTGCCAGTGGAAGTCTTCCTAAACTTACCTCACAACAATATCAAAAATTGTTGAGCATGTCAGATTGGCTTCCCGCTCAGTGGGTGACAACCTTTACACCATTACTCCATCATCTCAAGCTAACTTCGCAAGTAATGTAACTTGTCCTCCTTTTGATGATTTGATTTCATGTAACCAGTGTGTGCAAGCTACATCTACCTCAAAAATCTGGATCCTTGATTTTTAATCCAGTGACCACATATGTCACAAACTTCACTCCTTCACTGATCTAACAGACCTATCACACCCCTACACCATTACCATACCCAATGGAAATAGAGTTCCAGTCACACAAAAGGGCACCGTGCGGTTATATCATTTTGTCGTTCTTTATGATGTCCTGTTTGTGCCTGATTTTAGTTATAACCTCCTATCTATAACCAAACTTGCTGCATAATTTAATGGCAACATTAGTTTTGCTACTAACCAATGTGTCTTATAGGCCCCTTCTCAAAATAGGCCATTGGTTCTTAGTAGGATATACTACGAGGTGTATCTCCTGCATGAAGATTGCCTTTCATCCATAACCAACCCATCTCAAGCCCATGATCATCGGTTGTTGTTGCCAACCAACTTTCCTTCCAAGTCTTTTACTGCCAGCCAAATTGATGACAGCTCTAGTGTTTTTGATCTCCCAAATATCTCTTTTCCACAAAAGAACAATGTTTGGCTTTGGCATTATAGGTTAGGACATTTGCCTATGTATAAATTGAGATAATTGAATCTGTTTGAGGTAAATGATGATGTCCATGGCTTTGTTCAATCACCCTGTCATATCTACCCAAAGGTTCGACAACACCGATCTCCTTTTCCCTATAATATCTCACACAGCAAGGAGAATTTTAACCTCATCCATGTGGATACATGGAGACCATATCACACACAAACTTATAGTGGACATAGGTATTTTATCACCATTGTAGATGACCATAGTAGAACTACTTGGACTCATTTATTAGCATCTAAAGATAATGCATTTTTTATTCTTAAAACTTTTATCCATATGGTTGCAACATAGTTTAATAAGAAAATAAAAACCATTAGATACAACAATGCCCTTGAACTAAGGTCATCCCTTAAGGCAGCTGCTTTCCTTAAAGAACATGGCATCATTCACCAAACATCTTACCCTGGGACACCTCAACAGAATGGAATAGTTGAAAGGAAACACAAACCCCTCTTAGAGACTACCTGTGCACTCATTTTCCAATCTAATGTTCCTCTCAAATACTGGGAGATTGTGTATTGACAGCAACCTATTTGATAAATAGGTTTCCCTTGAGAATACTCCATGGAAAGACCCCACATGAACTCCTCTTCAACTCAAAACCCCAATACTCACACCTTAGGGCTTTCGGGTGCCTATGCTACATTTCCACCACCACAACACACGGGGACAAATTTCAACGTCGTGCTTTGCTTTGTGTATTCATAGGTTATCCTTTTGGGAAGAAAGCCTACAAAGCCTTGGATCTTATCAATCACAAAATTCACATTTCCCAGGATATCACCTTCCATGAGCACGCATTCCCTTATCACAGGCATCATCCATCTTCTCCCACTCTTCTTGTTCCCATCCTCGATTGACCACATCACTCACAGAATGAATCAGTCACGCCTATTGCAACTGACACTTCTCAAAATTCCCCAAGGTCTTCTTTACCCAGAGATCCATCTCTACCGACCTAGGAAGGAGCTAATGTGATGCCTCTTAGAAAATCCACTAGAGCACACATTCCTCTAATTCATCTACAAGATTATGTATGTGAAAATGCATACAGAACTCTTAACATCTCAATATGTCCACACCCTATCACTAATGCTCTATCATCTAGGCCTCATATTTTAAGTCCCAAACTCATAAACATTCATGCTCTCTCTGCCACATCATTTGATGAGTTGCATACACCAACATCATATGAGGAGGCATCTACACACCTGCCTGGCGGGATGCTATGCAGAGGGAATTCTCTACGCTGGAAGCCAACCAAACATGGGATCTGGTTGAGCTCTTGTCTAAAAAAGGGCAATTAGTTGTAAATGGGTGTAGAAAATGAAGCATCTTGCAGATGGAACTATCGAAAGATGCAAGGCAAGGTTTGTGGTACGAGGTTATACATAGAGAAAGGGGATAGTTTACACTGAGACTTTCTCTTCAGTAGTCAAGATGACCACTGTTGGCACCCTTGTGGCTGTTTCTGTCAAAAGGTATTGGCCAATTTTCCAACTTGATGTCAACAATGCCTTCCTACATAGAGATTTGCATGAAGAAATCTACATGGTTCCTCCCCCTGGCCTTAACATTCCCAGCTCCACATTTGTGTGCAATCTATGTAAGTCCCTATACAACACCAATGGTACCACAGACTTGCAGTGGCTTTGGAATCTCAAGGTTACATGAATTCCAAAAATGATTACTCATTTTTCCTTAGGAAAGGAGACAATACTTCAGTATTCTTGGCCATGTATATGGATGACATTATCATCACAGGGAATGATTTGAATGAAATCACCTCAGTCAAGTCCTTCTTGCATGGAGAATTTAAGATCAAAGACTTGGGACCACTGTATTTTTTCCTTGGCATTGAGGTATTGCAGGAACCTCAGGGAATTATACTAACTTGACAAAAATTTGCAAAGGATATCATGAAAGAATTTGGCTGTGAGTCTGCAAAGGGAACTTCATGTCCTTTACCTATTGGCACCAAACTTAGCTCAACTAATGGAACCCTTCTAAATGATCCTAAATACTATCGTAGTCTTGTTGGGAAGTTGAATTATCTAACTCACACTCGACCAAACTTGTACCTTGCAGTTCAATACCTTAGCCAATTTATGAGTACCCCTCAAGAGCCTCATTTAAAGGCAGCACTCCACACCCTCAAATACGTGTGTTTGGATCCATGTTAGGGATTATTTATGAATGACTCAAACTCTTTCGATTTACAAGCTTATTGTGACTCTGATTGGGCTACCTGTCCATACACTATCAAAGTGTTAGTAGTTTCTACATTATGTTAGGCCACAACCCTATTTCTTGGAAATCTAAGAGGTAGCATACTGTGGCCCTTTCTTCTGCCGAAGCAGAGTATCGATCAATGAGACATGTGACGATGGAGCTTGCATGGCTTACCAAGCTATTAAATGATCTATCCATAACCTTATTCACTCCGGTGCCTTTGAATTGTGACAGTCAAGCAGCAATGCACATTGCCCGAAACCCTGTCTTCCATGAGAGAACGAAGCACATCGAGTTGGATTGCCACTTTTTTCGAGAACAAGTCTTCGTCGGGCTGATTTCTTTCCATCATGTCAACTCACAAGATCAACTAGCCGAATGATGACTAAGGTCTTGCCAGGGAGACAACATCACTTGAGTTTAGGCAAGTTGGGTGTATTGAGTCCATCATCATCTCCAACTTGAGGAGGATGTTGAAATTGTTGCATACTCCCTGGCAGCAGAATATTCTTTTGAGTCTAGTATGTGCATTGGGCCCCAGCTAATATAGTCTTGCAGCTGCAGCAGTAGGATAGCAGTTGGTCCTCAACTACCACGGGCACCTAGCTATACCTATAGACTCCATTTTTTTGTCCCATTCTCCCTTTGGTTATTAGGATCCTTTTGGCTCCTAGTGTATTGCTTAGCTATATATATGCATCACTTGTGTTGCTGTATTAGTAAGTGAAGAACAAAAAGAATTTTGAATCAATACTCATGTATGGCAGTTTTTATTCTCCGCTTCTTTATTTCTATTCCAGCTCCATAGAGGTTGGGTTTTGCCCACCTCATTTTTCTACAATTGTCATGTTTTTATTGACCTCTTTTCAGCTTTTCTTTCTTTTTGGCTGAGAGGGGAGGATGGCAAACCAAAGTTTCTAGTTAAGTTACTTTCTGAACTTGATTGAAGCAATTATCTGCATGATGAGCTTCAAGTCATATGATATTAACAACTAGAATTTCAGGAGGCCTTGAACGTTGAATGTCGCTATCTAATCTCTAAATTCAGATAAGTATGCCCTTCATGATTCAACTCATCTTGTTGAGAAATTGATGTTCTCCGTATGGTTCTAGCTAATGTCCACTGCCTCTGAATGTGCTATCCATTGGGATATCTTTATATAAAATCTCCTTTTATGCATGACCAACTATTCTCAAAGTATGTCAATGAAGAGATGTTTGGTGGCATGCTTAGCTTTATTTGCTTAAGATTTTTTACGGTGGAATATGAGGGATGGGCATGGTGGTTTATTGATATCATGATTTCAGTGGTTCCTTCTACATAGCTTACCCTTTTTTATGCTTATTAGTAGATGCCTTTCCAGAGATTTCCATTTTGTCAGAAATATAATCTATTACCTTGAGGTTTATCCTAATAACAATTTGATAACCAAAAGTTTTGGAAATTTATACTGCTACTTTTCTTTTTGTTTAGAAATTGTATGTTTAGCCATTCTTTAGAGGGTCCAACTCTGGAGTAATAGCGCCTTAATTTTGTGTGAACTTCACTTTAGCATATAATTCAGCATCTTCCTCTGCGCTGAATGCTCAAGGGGCAAAGGCTTCTACAATCTAGGATCAACCCTGCCTGAAAGTCTTAGATGTATACCCTTGAAAAAGGTCCTTTAATCCCGCATCTTAATTTGATGTTTCCAATGTCATCTAAGCTTGTATGTCATGGCCCGCTTTCACTTTTATTTTTTCTTTAATGTTCTAGAATATTGTAGAGACGTGTAGAAGAAGTAGGTGGCTTTTACACTCATCTAATGATTCTAGAGCGATGTTTCCAAAACTCTCTTCTTTTGTAGAGGTAGGACTAGAATATTCTGGGTTACACCTGTATGTTCTAACAAGCCATTCTAGGGAGAGAATGAATGAGCGCGCTCTAGAAAGTTCCCTTGTGGAGGTTGAGGATGAGATCTCACCTATACAATGGGGAGAGGTGTCTCATTTGGCACCATCCAAGAGTTGTAAGCCCTTTCACAGTTTCTCTCTCTAGATAAATCTCTCTTTCTCTTTAAAAGCTCTCTTGTATTCTCTCATGAGTGTGAAGGTCTGGTGCTAAGCAAAACATCCTTGCTCAAGTGTTGGTCCACTTCAGAGGTGAGGCTAACTTAGTGTCTAAAGGAGTGAGAAAAAACTCAGTGTCACACTTAGTTGGCTCAATTAGAAGTTCATGTAGCTGTGATTCCTGTGAATGCATAGAACACTATCTTTAAGAATTGGTTGTCTAAGACTTATATAATTGAAGTTCTTGAGCTTCCTTTCTTGCATATATGATTTGGTCCTACATATTTAGGTCCATATATTCATATGAGCACACTTCAACTAGACATCACCAACAATCAACATGATGTTACTAATGAATCTTTTTGCCACCTGATGAATATATTTGATGATAACTACTAAAACAATATGTAATATGTTCATGGATCCTTGTGCCAAGGCCGATAGCCTGATACAGTATCCAATCATCATCCTGTTCTATTTCTTCTTCTCCTCCTTCTTGATGCATGTGCTAATACAAATTGGGTCAAGTTGGGTCGATGGTTATCGATGGGGATGAGAACTCAAACTAAAAAGAAAAAGAGAGATGAAGAAAAGCCTGAATATGATTCTTGGTACCTCCTTGAATCATATACTAATAAGAACCACCTAAGGTTTTAACACTTACGAGTTACGATAAATCTTGTGAAATTTTGGATCATAAACTTCAAAGCTCGTGCACTAAAGGTGAAGGTGGGTGTTATCAGTAGAGAGGAACAAAGATGGCCAAACTTTGAGTTGTGTTTTCATTCAAGTGTGAGCCTAACACTTAAAAGAGAGTGTTAGGTCTCATTTAGTTACAATACAACTCAACCAAAATAAAGGGACTGATATGGTTAATTAATCAAACTAGTTAGTTGTCTAAGAGACTAACTTTAACTAGTCTAATTCTAACCAAAAGGTAAATCAGGTCTGATGGGTTTTTTGGCCTGATTTCAACCCATGTTGCCCTCCCCATACTCTCTACACCTGATTTGGGGTGTTTTACAAGCGAACAAGCTAAGCTAAAACAAAAACACAACAAAAAATAATCATGAAAAAAAGCAAAAGCAAAAGTAGCTTTAATGCTAAAGGCTAAAACCTCATTAAAACGTAAAAAGGCAAAAAGCTGCTTTTCTGTTGCAGGCCTAATGTACCATTATGGCCTGATTTGAACTTGCTTTTCTTCCAAAAAGGCCTGCCTTCTTTTGTACTACTAGCTGCTGCTGCTGCCGTCTTGGATATTTGGGCCACCAAATATGCCCAAATCTGCTGCAAAGAGTGCAGTTGTGGCTTCTGTTGTGGGGCTGGCTGGGCAGTGAGCCATTTAAGCCATATAATGAGCCACTTAGAGTGTGCAAAAGGTTGTGGCTGGATTGGAGTTTGCATGGATGTCATGGATTGTGAGTTTTAGTTAGTTTAATTAGTCCAAGTGAGGAGGGTTTTATGTCCTCCAAACTAAGATAAATTAATAACTAGATTATTGTCAATGGATTCTCCTGCATCACTTCACTAGCCACGTGCTGAAGAATGCAATATCCTTGTATCTTCATATTTTGTTTGAAGAACAATCGTTATCTGATATGCCAAATCAAAGCCTACTGTCATAATGAAGGCAAGCTGATTCTAGCTGCTATTGTTAATATAAGTCTGAATTCTTTCTTAGGGTCAGCACTTGGATCAATTCTACCTAATAATATACTTCAACTTTAAGATTATCTAACTCTGAGCTTGCTTTCCTGCAGTGTAACAATTTCATGTTGAACAGTATCCCAGTTGTGGTGACAGTTATTTCATTCGGAATGTTCACTTTGCTTGGCGGGGATCTGACACCTGCAAGGGCATTTACTTCACTTTCACTCTTTGTGGTCCTACGCTTTCCTTTGAACATGCTTCCAAATTTGATAACTCAGGTGTTTTTTATATGATCCTTCTATGCACTTTCTCTGGATGTTTTAATCCCCTCACGACTTTCTTGCTCTAAGAAGGAAGGTCCTGTCTAATTTATGTGGTTTGATTGTTTGCGTCCTATTTCAATATTTTGTAGAAAAAATTTCATCTTTTTGGTCCATGGAGCTTTAGGGGCTTGGGAAGTTCCAAACACAAGAGTTGTGAGGAATAAGATATCATAATCATTTACTAGATTTGGGCGATAAGTGTTTTCTTTATCTTGTTTGGTGTATTTTTGGCCCATATGAAGAAAAAATGCCTGTGAGTTAGATATCGAAGGAGATGAAATTAGAAATCAATCTGTATTCCTTTGACTGAAAGAGATCCTTACTAACATATACTACCTTCAATTCATATTAGGTATCATTTTAGCAAGGAGTTTTTTTTTTTTTTTTTTAATAAGTGTCATTTTACATTTTTAATATAAAAAGTAAGCTAGTCTTCCCAAGTTACCCTTACTCATTAAATGTTTTCTACTATAAGAGTGTAAAATTCCAAAATGACACTTATTTAGAATCAGAAGTAGAAGGTTTTAGCTAGTAATATTGTGTTATATTTCTTTGTTTGAAGTTGAGCTAAGCATTTACGGACTCTGCCAAAACAGAAACACAGTTGAGAATCTTGATTCCTGAAAATCATAGAGGATATCTTCAGGGAGTATCTTCTGTGCCTGTGATGCCATATTTAAAAATATAAAACATGCTCACATGCTTTCTAGATACTCTGTCGGTTTCTGCCTTGAAACTCTTACTTTGGGCATCCTAAAATGGATGCTAAAATGACCTGTAAGATAATAAGGTAAATGATGATAGCGCATCCTATAAATGTTGCTCTCTTCAGCAAAGTCAAATGATGAAATATAGGTGTTTCTTTATGAATATTGGTAATTAACCAATCATGCTTGCATTTTCTCAATTTATTGTGAGTTAATTTTATTTTATGTGTAATTTTGCATACATAATTCATATTGTTTTTAGCTCAAGTTTGTTGCAACTTACAGGTGGTTAATGCAAATGTTTCTTTGCAACGTATGGAGGAGCTATTGTTAGCTGAAGAGAGAATTCTCCTTCCTAATCCTCCTCTTGATCCTGGTCTTCCAGCTATTTCAATCAAGAACGGATCATTTTCGTGGGATACAAAGGTCTGGTGATTGATCAAGCTATCATATTATTCTGTCTTCTTTTTCCTCTCTTTCTGGATTGACGACTAATAAGCATTCAGGCTATCAGTGAAGAGCTCACGCACCTGGTACATGACTAATTTTTATCTAAAACACCAACACCACCTAACACTTCATTTCCCAATCAATGCTTCCAGTGATGCTGTGATACTGGGTGGAAATGGAAAAGGAATGAAATAGGAAACATGGATCAACTATTTTTACTTTATGTGCGGAACAAACATTTTTTGATCTGAATCTGTGGATTATTGTGCAGAAGTTAGTGGGTTTTAGTTGGACCAAGCAAAGGAAAGCTTGGTGCAACTCTGCTGCTTTGGCAACCATTGAAGCTTTCAAATCAAGTGTAGTGATCAAATATTTGAAAAATCGATTATCAATGTTGGAAAAACCGACCCAGTGGCCAAAATGGCTAGGTTGCTTTTCATCCTGATTTTGGTCCACAGTTTAACTGCAAGTCAATCCTGGTTTGTCTTATCCATTTGCCAAAATGAAAAATAGGAAGAAGAAAAAAAGGAAAGGAGGGAGGGGGGGGGGGAGAATAAAAGCTAAAGAAAAAACTTAAACAAGACTGTTTTTGATGAAAGTGACTTGCAATAAATTGTAAAATGTTGCATGGCAAATCAAAGAAAAGAAACGAACATCCTCATGAACAAGTAGAGATCATTGAATTTGTTGTGCTACTGCATGCTGACTGTTTTCTACTGTGGTACTGCTGCAGCCATGGCAAATTTTTGGTGGTGCTCATATGAAGGAGTGATAATTCGAGAATAGAGCAGTAAAGGATAAGGGATGGTGTTTGCCATATTATATTTTTTTGACCTTTTGACTTTTCATTACAGGCTATAAGACCCACATTGTTGAATATCAATTTGGATGTTCCTGTTGGAGGCCTAGTTGCAGTTGTTGGGGGTACTGGGGAAGGAAAAACTTCCCTCATTTCAGCAATGCTTGGGGAAGTGCCCTGCCTGACAGATACTAGTGTTGTCATTAGAGGAACAGTTGCCTATGTCCCTCAAGTCTCGTGGATTTTCAATGCTAGTGTGAGTTCCAGGTTTTTCTTATTTTTCTCATGATTGAATCCCGTCTTTGGTGGGTATGGGGAGCTCAAGATGTACTTAATCTAACATCTTCTGGCTCATAATCTAGAAGGGAGACTACTGCATGAGGGGTGATTGGGACCTTGAAGTACCCATACCCATGGTCTTAACCACTCAACTAATGTGGAAAAGCCTGTGTTATCTAATGGTATAGTAAATGCAGAATAACATTCATATAAGCTTATTTCATTGTCCTTAGCATATCACTTACATCAGCACTGCCCTGTAATAAATTCCTTAAGAGTCTAAATATGTTTTTGTTGCTAGTTTCATGGACTTCCAATATCACTGTAATATTTGGCATGCTTATAACTCATCTGTATTTCAAATTGTGAAGGTCCACCAATAACTGTGAAGCTGCTCTCTGTATAGTTAGTAATGATCCAAGTGACATGTTAGCTAATTTCTCATTCTCCTGCAGGTAAGGAGAAATATTTTATTTGGTCTGGACTTTGATCCTGTACGCTATTGGAAAGCTGTTGATGTCACCTCATTGCAGCATGATATTGATATACTTCCTGTGAGGACAAGAACATAAATCTACTGCTTAAAACTGATTTGATATATTCATACTGTTTCTTTCTGCTTGACCATATGTATTTAATTTCAGGGAAGAGATCTTACCGAGATTGGTGAAAGAGGAGTCAACATTAGTGGTGGACAGAAGCAGAGAGTATCAATGGCTCGTGCTGTATATTCTGACTCGGACGTATATATATTCGATGATCCTTTAAGTGCTCTTGATGCTCACGTTGCTCAACAGGTTGTGTCAGTCTGCATGCTTTCTCTTATGGATATTGCCTTTGATCATGTGCACATCAACCTGGAAATGGACTTGATCTATGGCAAGAAAATGCACTCTGAACTCAATGTTCTTTGGAAGCAATTTTCCTTGTATTCTACATTGTCCTGTCACATACTGCTAGTATTTCTCTACATATTTTATGATTATGAGCTGTATGTTTGGATTCAGAAGATGTTTATCACAGATAGCATATGGGGACAGAAATATCAACCTTTTCCCTTTGACATTGTTCTATTGCACTCTTGATTTTCAGTGGTGTCACTTTGTTTTTTGACTGATTAGACTTCTATTTGATGTTCAAAAAATTATGTGATTCAAATATTAGTTGGGAATTCATTTCCAGGTTTTCAATAACTGTATCAAGAAACAGTTGCAAGGAAAGACCAGAGTACTTGTGACAAACCAGCTGCACTTTTTGCCTCAAGTAGACAGAATTATCGTGCTCAGTGAAGGGATGGTTAAAGAGGAGGGAACTTTTTCTGAGCTTTCCCAAAATGGGCCTCTATTCAAAAAGCTGATGGAAAATGCGGGGGAAATGGAAGAACATCAGGATGAGAAAGAATACTGTCGAAGTTTCCACCATGAATCTGTACAGCCACCTATTAAGAAGGTGCTTGCTGAGACCAGAGACATTTTCCAATCTCCAAAGAGTAGGAAGGAAACTAGATCAGTTCTGATCAAGCAAGAAGAGCGGGAAACTGGTGTTGTCAGTGGGATAGTTTTAACGAGGTAAGTGGCTTTTATTCCCTTTTTTTCGTTAGTATTGTGAGCAGGAAACTGGTTTGTTTTCCATTTACTCTTTTTTCACTTTTAGCAGCATGAAACCTGTTATCTTTAAGGACAGTGAGAACAAAATGAATGGCATAGTAGCAAGGAGCCAAGGATGATGTTGGTCACTAGAAATATACACAGTTTTAGTTAATTCTGGTCTTTTTTCCCTTTTTTACAGATAGATATATAGTGTGACTCTGAATATGGCAGATAGGTGTTTTGATTAGTTCTATTTTCTTGGCACTTCTTCCCAAAGAGAGAGTGGTTATCATGACGCTTATGGTAAACAAATTGGGGTATGCTAAGGAACATGGTGGCTTTGGATTATTACCACCGAAATAGATGTTGAAGAAGAGGCCAAATATGAATTTAAGTGGTACTTAAATTCATATACTCACATCTACCACTCAAGGTTTCAACTCTTGAGATAGCAGAATTAAGATTTGAAGAAGATAATTTATTCAATCTAATTGGAAGGTCATTCTCGAAATTGAGAGAAAATGGCAGCCAACAAGTTCCCTGTTCATTGGTGAGGGTTTTGGCATTTATAGAAAAAAATGCTTAGAACTCAACCATTACAATCAACCTAATGGGGTCCTTATGATCAACATTCGACCATGGGGGTGGCCATACTCTTACAAATTGGTCATATGATATCTCTCAAGTCATATAAGCTACTTACTATCCAAACATTTTTATCTAGTTACAACTCAACTAGAATTAACCAAACTAGGCTAATTCGGTTAGCGTGTAAACTAAGTAGTTGTCACATGGGATCAACTTTGTTAGTTTAAATCTAACCAACAAAATATTCAGCCATGGAATTTAGACTACCAAAAAATAACGTGCACTAACAACCCTCCTTCATGCCTTGCTTGCTGACTTGAGAGTGCTTGCAAGTTAAGGCTTAATCTAATTAGCAATTGAGTATAAGGGCTGATTCCTAGTACAACAATCAGCATAGAAGTTACAAAAGTTGTTGCCAATCTCTTCTCAAGTCAATTCTGATCTTGTACCTGCTGGTATAGGTGACAATCGGGTCAGGCAGATCATGTTCGGGTCGGGTTATAGAGGGTTGGGTTGTTTGTAGGTCATTCTCTTTTAAGGGTTGGTTGTGGGTTATTTAGATTTCGGGTCATTTTAGGTCGCCTTATTGTTGGGGTCGGTTCGAGTCGGGTTATTTTGGGTCCGGGTCAGGTCGGGTTTAGGTTTGGGTCGTTTCGAGTCTGGGTTCAAATTATTTCAAGTTAGCTTGTCGGGTCAAGTCGGATCTATGGATGTAAACAGGGCGGATTTTATCCAAAATACGATAAATTTTATTCGTTAGATACTTAAACGGATATGGATAATGGAAAAAATTCCCATCAGATATGGGTATAGGTTATCCGTATCCGTACCCATACCCATATCAATACCTATTTACCCGATATATAATTACCTTCTTACCCTTAATTTTAAAATAAATATAGTATAAATTATGGTTATAATTGTCATTTGACTTAACTCTAAATGGATTTATCCTCTAGAAAATATCCGTTAACGGGTAAACATATTATTTGTCTGGTAACAGATATCCAAAGAATACGGATATGGACGTGTAAGCGGATACTCGTTCCGGTATGGGTACGAATTTGAATACAAGTACGGATATGGATACAGGTATGGGCGTACCCGCCTCATTTATACCCTTATTGGGTCGGGATTGGGCTGAGAAATCTCCTATTCTGGTGATTTTATATTTGAGTTAATTTGATGAGTCGGGTTTGAGTTAACTTGATGAATCAGATCTTTAAGGTTTTGACAGGTCGAGTTAGGTTTGAGCCGAGCTAGTCCTAGATCGAACCACTTTAGATTTGGATCGAATTGGACATTGACCACCAAAATCAATCTAAATCATTAACCTCGTAAGAAAGCATTAAGTGTAACTTCACATAAGCATATGATTAATAATGTGTTATTAATTGCTATTTGTTTATTATTATAGCTTTATAATATTGTGTTTTTAATGTGAAAAAATTGATAAAATTAGAATATCATTGGTGAATAAGTAATTTCACAATAATAGTAAGAAATTTTTTTTAATAATAATATATTTTTAAAAGCTTTCAATAAATATAAGACATGTTTTTTTTTATTATCATAATTGATTAATATCAAATTCAGTTTTGCTGATTCGGGTCGGGTCGATAGTGGGTTGGGTTGGTGGCGGATCGGGTTGATAATGGATTAGGTTGATGTTGGCTTACGAATTGGAGTTGGGTATGGTTTGGGTCGAGTCGGGTTTCTTATATTCAGGTCAGCAGTGGGTCGGGTCAGTTTTGGGTCGGGTTTGGGTCAGGTCAGGTCGATGAATTTATCTGGTCATGTCGGGTCGGGTTTTGCGCAGGTTGGGTCGGGCGGTTCGGTTCAACTTTTGCTAGTTCTATCTGCTGGTGTGCCCACTTTTTTGCGCCAAATAGTGAGCCCTATGAGCTGAATTTGTCTAATTTTGGTGGTGGCTGCTACTGGTGTGAAAATAGCTTGTTTCATGTCCTTCCAAGCTGACTTGATAAGGCATATTTGAATCATTAATAAACCACTTTAATTCATCAAAAAGGTGGTGGCTAGGAAGGTATCGTTGCATGGCTTCCCATTTTAGTGTTTAATTCAGCCCAAAGAAGGTTTTTTTGCTGACTTCAAATTTAGGAAAACTTAATGACAACATATTACCAAAATGTTTGGGATGCCTTTATAATACTTGAGGCTTGTTTCTATAATTGAAATACTTGTAATTGTTGACTTAAAACCCTGCAGAGTGGCAGATGCATCCCATATTTTGTGCCTCACAAAAATCAGTCCTAAAGGACTTAAAAACCACGAACAAAAATAAGCCAGAATGAGATATCAACATGTTGAAACAGTATGCTGCAGCTAGACCAACAAAAAGATTGGATGGTTTCTTTTGTTGCTGCTCTCTCTGAACAAAACTGCTTCAAGAATTTAATCTTCTTATTTAACTACTAGGAAGGTGCGGACCTTGGGATGGTCTTGCCTTCATCTATGTAATTTGGAAAATAGTTTCTTAAGCAGAAATACCTTGAATAGAAATCAATTGGTTGTTCGTCACTGTGTCTTTTAATTCCCACTGCAGTAATTCCCCTATTTTTTATTAGGAAAGGATAGTCTTAATAAGGATTATGATAGATTCAACATCCCATCAATGAGCTAAATCTTCTATGATTATTTTCAGGTACAAAAATGCACTAGGGGGCTTATGGGCAGTTGCAGTACTCCTCTTATGCTATTCCTTAACTGAAGCTCTTCGGGTATCTAGTAGCATGTGGTTAAGCATTTGGACTGATCAAAGTCGATCAAAGGCTTACCTACTAGGTTACCTTATTCTCATTTATGCACTTCTTGCTTCGGGTCAGGTATGCTTCTCCTTGCTTTGTTTCAGAAAATTCATCTATCTGTATGTGAAGGCCATTACCTATTACACCTCATGAAAGACCTGTTTTTACCTCATTATTGTGCTAGCTGATAATGCAGTGGAACCAGAATGAGTGTGAAGGAGAAGATTTAGTAATCTCGTTGGTTCAAAAAATAAAAGCATTATTGTGCTAGCTGATAATGCAGTGGAACAATCTAAAATTAATGTTACCAATTGGTGAGATGATGAGCTTTGAGTCTTACTTCTACAGCTAATCATTTATCAACAATCTACTAACGTTATGAAGCATAATTTATTGCCCAAAAGCTTGTCATGGGTTGTCCAATTTTCATTGGCATACCTCATAAGCATTAATTCAACAAAACTTAACCATTCTTATAGCTATTGATCAACTAGAATTCTGATTATAACCTCAACTAAATTTCTGTATCATTTATCTTCTCTTTCAGAAATTGCCTGCTTGATGCTTACTGTGGTTGCTGCTTTGTTGTGGAAGACTTCTTGTTCCTTTTTCTTTGTTTAGACATATTCCACTAGTTCTTCTCATTATATTTTGTTGATTATGATATCTCCTCAGTTACATGGGAAAAAGAAAGCAAAGCCTTTATACTGATTCTCATGTGATACAGGTTGTGGTCTCATTAGCAAATTCATTCTGGTTGATCAGATCGAGTCTTTGTGCAGCCAAACGACTGCATGATTCCATGTTAAGTGCGATACTAAGAGCACCGATGTTGTTTTTCCACACAAATCCAACTGGACGGATAATAAATAGGTTTTCTGGGGATTTGGGAAATATCGATCGAAATGTTGCAAATTTCGTGAATAACTTTTTAGGACAACTCTGGCAGCTTCTATCAACCTTTCTCTTGATAGGAATTGTTAGCACCATATCGCTGTGGGCTATTATGCCCCTCATGATCTTGTTTTATGCAGCCTATCTTTATTATCAGGTAAGTCAAATATCAAACTTTTCTTCTCTTTTCTAATTCTAATGTGCTCTTCTACTACAGCTCATATATTTGAAAATAATGTTGACATAGCTAGGACTATTGTGTAGTAATGGTTATGTCCATGTTTGCTCAATTTCTGCCATCTATTCAATATTTGCAAAACTGAATGCTTACCATGTAATAAATGAGGTTATCGTTGATGATTTTCAGCTTATTTGATGGGAGCTGTCTCGGTAAACATGTATAAGATAATGCATCATATATTTCATAAGGGATTCTATTCAAAGGCAGGATGCTTTGGTCTAGTTAAAAAATAATGTTGCCATGCTGGTCTGGTGTGACAATATATATCACTACTAGGGCCAGCAGATGCTGGCAGCACAACATGCAGAAATGACACAAAACCAAACCAAATATGATTAACTCTGGCTCATCCTTCTGCTTGTTTGTGTCAGATTTAGGTTAGCCCATTAGACCTGGAAAAGCTTTACCTGAACCACATAATCCAAACCCATACCTGATGTTGACCTGAAAATTCAACTTGATTTTGACCCAAAACCCAAAAATCCCAGAACCATTCTAAAACTAACCTGGAATTAGTTAACTCGATAGTGGCTTGTCTCCAAAATAGTTGGAATAAAAAGGACCCAAACAGAACACTACCCATACAACCATACCCGAACGTGAACCTAAATATGAACCGAACTAAAGTCAACGTCGATCGAAACAACATTTTACTTCAAATCAAATTGCCACCTAAATTTCAACTTGTTAACAAAATTTTGTGTAAAAAAATATGATACTCTACCCATATATATATATACAAAGGCCTTGTTCTTGTTATCTTATTTTTATATAAACACCAATTAGATCATCAAATCAAACCCAATTAGATCATAGTAATTATTATAATTATAATTATTAGCAATATTATAAATATAATATTCATATTTCTCGCAATAATAATAATTATTATAATTATTCTATTTGTGTTTATAATTATTCATTGTCATAGTAATAATAATAATTTTTATTACTAATACTATTATTATGATAATCAAAACAATAATAATAATAATTAATATTATATATCTAATATTAATAATATTATATTTATAATTATAAATAATAACAATGACATTTGCAAATTATTATTATATTGATAATGATAATAATTTTATTATAATAATCATAACAATAATAATATAAATTGTAAAACTCTACTTGTTTGGACTTGTTCTTCTCAACTTATTTTTATAACTTATATGATTAGATTGGATTATCATGAATAAGATATTATCATATCTAATTATAATATTCATAATAATAATAATAATTGATAATATTAAATAATGAGATCAATATTAATTTAATACTAAAATTTAATTGTTATAACATAATTAATATTAATATTAATAATTATTTTTTTTATAATTAATGTTGATGTTAAAAATTCATATAGCTATCTTTTTATTTATATAAAAATTTACTCATTTATTTTTAATAATATTATGTTAATAATTATTTGTATTTTAATAGTAATAATCAATTATAATAATAATAATATACTCCTTATTATTACTAACTACTTTTATTTGTTATTTGTTTCTAACAATGATTCATTGTATTCATATGAATATATTATGTATCATTATTATTTAATATTAAAAATAATAATTCACATATATTCTTATGAATTAATTATTTTATTTTTAAATATTTCTAATTTGCACTATTCTTATTTGTATTATCTTTGTAATAATAACAGAATAATACATTAACTACTAGTAATGAAATATTATTAAGTATTATTATTCAAAATAATATTCACATTTATTATTGTTGAATAATTATTTTATTGTTAATTATCATAATTACTATTATTCTAGTTAGTACTATCATAATAATAATATACATGTGAATATTATTACTAAAAATAATGATCATTTATTGCAAATTATTAGTATTTATCACTAATAATTGTTGTTCATTTCATTATAATAATGATTAATTTAATTCTTATTAGTATAATGATTATCATTATTATTAACGAACTATTATTATTTATTAGTATTAATTATAGTTGATATTAGTTTTATTAATATAAATTTTAATTATAGCTAATTATGATTATTATTCATGATAAATTTTTAATTATGATTATTATGCATAATTATTCAATTAATAATAATAATAATAATTTACTATTAATGATGATCAATATTATCTCGAATATATTATAAATTATTAATATTTTTATTATTAAATATTTTGTCATTAGTACTTATTCTTATTCAAATTTATTACTATTTATTACTAAATTTATTGCTTAATATCATTATTAAATAATTATAATGTTAATAAGATTAGACAGACATATTAGGTTAACAAGGGTAAACTGAGGAGAGCGAGCTCTTTTTATAATAGATTAACAACCAAGGTTGATATGAATTTTGAACTAATTTTTTCCGACCCAAACCTAATCAAATCCAAAGTTTGTAGACTTGAATTGAACTTGAATTAGAAAAGTGTATCATATAGATATTGATCTGACCTAATATCCACCGAATGATTTTTGATCTGAAACCTAAACTAAATCAGCACAACCCAAAAACGGACCCAAAACAAAATAGACTCAGCCCAACTAGAACTCTAACCAATTGTATAGCAAACTCGATTTTAACTCAATCCGAAACGATCCAAACCAAAAGTGACCTGTTTGCCACCTCTAGAAGGGGTTAGCAAGAATTTATTTTAGGTGTTCTTATTTAGCAAACATCGAATTACTCAGCGGAAAACAAAAGCACCGCATGCACAAGAAAGTTTTGCCCGTTCCCGATCCCCGCCAACGGTAATTTTTTGTGTTCCCCACCCCCGCTTCGGCCGCTTGTGCCGTTCCCCCCCCCCCCCACCCTCCGCTTCAGCAGTTTGTGTCGTTCGCCCCCCCCCCCCAACCCGCGTCGGTAGTTTGTGCTGTTCCCCTCCACCTGCACCGAAATTTTTTGTTGTTTCCTCCCAATAATTTGAGTTATTCGCAACTAGTATCCTGCCAACGGAAATGAAAAAAAAATCTGTCAAAATAATTGATATCGTCCTTTCAATTTGTAGAGTTGAACTCGTATATATATAAAAGAACAACTTGAATATTTTCATTCTTCATAATTAAGCATATGTTTTAGTATAAAATTTTCATCGAAAGGAAGAAGTTTTTGTTAATTCTTTTGGTACAATAATATATTATTATTTTTAGATGCTTATAAAAAATAATGAATTTGAAAGCTCTTCAAATTATGATGAATTTGGAACTCCGACAAACTACGACGAGTTCGGAACTCCGATGAGTTATGAAGATAGATCCACAACTCCAACATACTACGATGATAGATTTATAATACCGACAAGCTATGGATACAAAAAAAAAATACAAATGGAATCTCCAAGTTATAACTACAACTTACACAAAGAGGTATATTTTTTTTTATTGTAAATTATGTCAATGAATTTATTATGATGAAATTAATAAATTTTTTTTATTATGTTGTTATGGTAAACTATTTTTTCAGGGTATGGATAATTTATGTGTTACGACCCGAAATTATCAGAGATTTTTCATAACAGAGCAAATATTTTGTAATCGTAAAGAACTTGCAACATGGGTAAAACAAATGGGTAGAACTCATAAGATAATTTTGATCATCAAAGCTTCTAGAAAAGGAAATGGTGTAGGGGTAGGCAGAGTCTCAATAAGATGAGAAAGAAGTAGAACATACATCCATACTAGACCTACAGATACCGAAGGTGCATGTATTACAAGTTCCAAAAAAACTTATTGTCCCTTTTTTATTATTGGTGTTGAAAATAATAATGGTGGGTGGCAAGTGATAGTTAGAAATGAGACACAATCATGAATTGACAAATTATGAATAAGGGCATGCTATTTTGGATAAGTTGACGGAAAATAAAGTTCAATTTGTTGATGAGCTTATTACAGCTAACATAAAGCCACGTCAAATTATACTGTTTCTCCAAAAATAATTTGAAGGAAATGTAAGTATGAGAAGACATATTTATAATGTCCGACAGAAGCTTAGATCAGAAGAAATGGACAGTCAAATAATGTTACCGCATGTTATGAGTATATTGGTTGAGAGGCATTATTTTCAGTAGCATTAAAGTGGGTCGGAATCAAATATAATGAGCGAACATCTATTTGCACATCTTGTATCTGTTAATATTTTACGAGCATTTCCTTTTATTTTAAAAATAGATTGCACATATAAGACGAATAGATATGGAATGCCCTTGAAATTGTTAGACTAACACTAACATAATTGAATTTCAATGTTGCATGTGCATGCGTGTCATCTGAGAAAAGGAGGAAAATTATTTGTGGATACTTGAGAGGCTGAAGACCTCAATAGATCCATCTATGCTTCTAACCACCATTATTACTGACTGGGAATTGGCTCTAATTTTCAGCTGTGAAACGTATTTTTTCCACTTCAAGACATTTATTATGTAGGTTTCATGTTAATAAAAATGTGGAGAAAAGATGCAAGAAAGTATTTGGTCGTTCATCATTCGTACATGTTTTTATGTCCCGATAGAAAATCTACATGCTGAGGACGATGGTACTCCCATATCAGGCTATGTAGTCGAGGTAAGAAAATCTACATATTCTATAGATAATGGAAAACCTCCATACTCAGAACCTTCGACCAGTGAACCTTCATACCTCAAACCTCCGTCCTCAGAACCATCGTACCCTAAACCGCCAAACCCCAAACCCCCTGCCCCCTAACCTCCATACCTTGAACCTTCGTACCCTAAACCTCTAAACACCGAACCCCCTACCCCCGAACCTCCATAACCTAAACCTTCATACCTAGGGTTGTAAACAAGCCGAGCCTAGCCAAACACCCCTGGGCTCAGGCTCGGCTCGTTTAACTAAACGAATGAGCCGAGCTGAGCCGAGCTCACGAGCTAAAGCCAAAAAATGAACCGAGCCTCACTTTTTCAAGCTCAAACTCGGCTTGTTTAATAAACGAGCCCAAAAGTGAGGTTCAGGCTCGGCTCGTTTAACTAAATGAACGAACCGAGCTTTTAACGAGTTGAGCCGAGCCGAATACTGAACTGGCTCAGTTCATTTACAGCCCTATTCGTACCCTAAACCTCCAAACTCCGAACGGCCTACCGCTGAACCCCCGTACCTTGAATCTCCAAAACCTGAACCTCTATACCCCAAAATGCTAATATCGACCACAAATAATGGATGACCTGCATAGTCAATAAATGTTAGAATGACAGATGCTACATGACTAGACCTCGGTTGTTCCTGAGCTTCTACATATTATTGTTGTTCCGATGCTTCTTGTGGTTCTTGTTGGATACTTTTTTTTACCTCTGCTCCATCCTTTGGTAAAACTTTTTCCCAAACTTTTTAGACGAGATATCGGAGTAAGTTGTTCTGTACGCGTTCTATTACATCGTGAAGATGCTGTCATAGGACGCCCTTCGGTTCTATCTACTACTTTATCTTGTCTGAGACTCATTTGAATTTTAATAAAAAAAATCAATATAATTAAAAAAACATTCACCAATAACCACCGCCACATAATAATATTTAACATATTTAATAAAAATATAAACAAATCTAATAAATATCAAATCATATATAAATAATACAAAACTGCAATTAACAGAGTTTAATAGATCTAGAAATATCAATAACAAATTTAACTAAATTAACACTAATCAAAAATACAATTAACAACCTTAAGGTTAATAAACATAACTTCCCCTCCAAACAACAACTGAAAACCCTAGATACAAGATAAATTTTCACAAACTCATATTTAATTACAATAATAGAGCATAATTAATAGAGTATAATAGATCTAAAAATATAATGAATAAATTTAACGGAATGAATCATAATTAAATTTTCAGTTAACGATAAACATAATTATTACGCACATATTTAATGGAACACAATAATCACAAACTTAGGACAAAATTTTATTAGGTTTTGCACCAATTAATAAGATAGAAGTAAAAAATCCAATCTATCCAACTAAAACCATATTTTACATCACGAACCATAATTACTTATTAATAAACCATTAATCATACACATATAGTAAAAAATATCAATAAATAATTATTTTTAATCAGTACTAACATAATTATTACCCACATATTAAACAAAACACAACAATTAACAAACACAATAATCGCAAACCAAGGACAAAATTTTATTAGGGTTTGCACTAATTAATGAGACAAAATAAAAAAACCTGATCTATCCAACCAAAACCATATTCCACATCACGAACTATAATTACTAATTAATAAACCATAAATCATACACACAAAATAATAATTATCAATAAATAATTATTATTAATTAATACTAACATAATTATTACACACATATTAAACAAAACACAATAATCACAAATCAAGGACAAAATTTTATTAGGTTTTGCACTAATTAATGAGACAGGATTTTAAAAACCCGATCTATCCAACCAAAGCCATATTCCACATCATGAACCATAATTACTAATTAATAAACCATAAATCATATACACATAATAAAAATTATTAATAAATAATTATTATTAATTAATACTAACATAATAATTATTACGCAGATATTTAACAATACACAATAATCGCAAACCTAAGGCAACATTTTATTAGGTTTTGCACTAATTAATGATCCATAATTAATAAATCTGATTAACTAACCATAATACTAATATAATTAATGCAGCAAGTGTTTAGTGCTATGTTCTGGGAATACTAATAAATCTGATTGGATAATAGATTTTTGCTAAACACGCCACCCACCCCAACGGCACTTTTCACCGTTGCGCCCCCCCCCCCCAAAGGCACTTTTTGCCATTCCCAGCCACCATCCACGAGCAATTTCCGCCGTTGCTCCCCCATCCCCAACGGCACTTTCTGCCATTCCTCCTATCCCCCTATGGCATTTTTTGCTGTTCTCCTTCACCCATCACCGGCTAAAATAGCCGTTCACCCCCATCCCTCACCGGCAAAAATTGTCGGTCCATCCACCATACTTACCTTAGATCGGTCGAGGGAGAGGGAGAGGGAATGATGTGAGGAAGTGAGGTTGAGGGAGAGTTTGAGAGACAGACAGAGAAGAGAGAGAAGAGAAAGGGAAAGAAATAGAGGGGTGGGGGTAGTTTAGGGAAAAAAGAAGAAGTTTTCTATGGAGTTTTTTTTTTTTTTCTAAATAACAGCTACGTTTATTTTTGTTTTTTTCATTTCTTGGTGCTCTTGGGCCCTAAACCCAACCTTATTGTCAGCAGATCTAGTCATGCCATTTTCATTTCAATGACCTTTCTGCAAATAAAGGGGAGGAAAATTCCCTCGTCCTCCTTACATAACAATATTAAGTATGGCCAAACCTTAGAGATCATTTAACATCTCAGTTCTCTCCTTCAAACTCATAACATGCCTATCACTATTGAGTTGAAAACTTTGGTTGGAATTGAAGTTGTTCCTACCCTTGAGATGTGTCAATAAGATAAATATGTCTGAACTGGTAGTATTTGATGCAACTTGTTTAATGATGGTATCATGCATGATTAGAGTGGGATGACAAGTTTGTGTTGGAGCCTTAATCAGGTCAGATGACCACTAAAAGTCCCAACACAGTCTCTTGCCCCAGTCTATAACTTCAGCTTATCTTTTCACTCCTTTTGTTACTTCCAACTTGTCATTGTGCTGAATTCTAAGTAGATTTATGATGAGCTTCCACTCAACTGAGACCTGTCTGTGAATCAAACTTGGGGACCACATACAAGCTGTGCTTTGATAAATATGGCATCTCTATGACTCTTATCATATGACGAACATCTTCTGTACTTAGTTTCCTTGTTTTTGGGGTTACCCATACTGCTGCAGAACACATCCCGTGAAGTAAAGCGCTTGGATTCCATCAGCAGGTCTCCTGTATATGCACAGTTTGGTGAAGCATTGAATGGCATGTCAACCATACGTGCGTATAAAGCATATGACCGTTTGGCTTATGTCAACGGAAAAACCATGGATAATAATATCAGGTTCACCCTTGCTAACATTAGTTCGAACCGCTGGCTCAGCATAAGATTGGAGACACTAGGAGGCCTAATGATTTGGTTAATAGCCACCTTTGCAGTAATGCAGAATAATAGCAGTAAACACCAAGTTGCATATGCATCTACCATGGGCTTGCTCCTTAGTTATGCTCTAAATATCACAACCTTGATGAGTAATGTTCTTAGACAGGCAAGCAGAGCAGAAAATAGTTTAAATGCTGTTGAGCGTGTTTGTACCTACATAGATTTGCCTTCTGAAAAACCATGTATAGTTGAAAGCTACCGTCCACCAGAAGGGTGGCCTTCTTTGGGATTGATCGCATTTGAAGGCATTGTCATGCGTTATAGACCCGAGCTACCTCCAGTTCTGCATGGATTATCCTTAACAGTCAGTCCAAGTGAGAAGGTTGGAATAGTTGGCCGGACAGGCGCAGGAAAATCTAGCATGCTTAATGCTCTGTTCAGAATAGTGGAGCTAGAGAAAGGACGAATACTGATCGATGACTGTGACATCTCCAAGCTTGGACTGACAGATCTACGCAAATCTATTGGTATCATTCCACAGTCTTCTGTTCTCTTCTCAGGTACTTGGAATTCTATGCTGTGCAACTCATTATTATCTTGACGATGATTTTGCTTTTTGTTTGGTTCCTTGTGGGAACACGAAGACCCATAAAATATGTGCATCTGCCCAACGATGACGCAGAGTTCAAGAGAATAATAGCCGGCCGACATATTTAACACCAAAGCACTAGCTAATATTTATATTTGAATAATACATATATAATAATTTCAAGCACTTTGTGAAGAAAATAATAATAATAATAATAATAAGTACTCATCAACAGCCGTGACCTATTGTTTATTGCCCACCTGGGATGCTCCAACACCACTACCACGAACAACATGCTTTTTTTTCTCTTTTTTGCTAGCTTCTTCCTTGCCTTGTAGAGTTGTAGTTTATCTACAACTTTGGAGGATCCCACGTCGTCTTTTGCTCTGCCACCAACAGACGAGATTGCATATATTCATGACGTTGAGTTTGTTGCTTCTTCTGGTGGAGGTTTCTTTCGTTTCAGGGTAATGGAAAGAATCATCCTGAATGTGATGCTACTTTGTGCTTCAGTTGCTTGATGATTTTGATGGGAAAAACAAGGAATTCCCAATATTAACAATCACCCAACACTAAGTAGATGGTTTCAACCACAGCAAGATAACAATCCACAATGATATCAAATCAGCAAGCAAACAAGTGCAAATGCTCAAGCAAACAAATAAAAGAGACACAAGAATTTTTTACGTGGGAAACCCTCAAAGTGAAAGAGGTAAAACCCACGGGACCTAGTCCAGAAACTTGCTCCACTATAATCAAAGATGATTATAACAATCTCCTTACAATGAGTACCTAAAAGGGTACACAACCCACCAAATTCTTATCAACCAACAAACAACCAAACCAATAAAAACGATAAGGTTTCGTCACCAGAAAATAGGGGCTCGGTACAGTGGCAATATCTCACAAACTAGAGCAGTAATAGACAAACCAACCGTTGGATTTGAAGAACCAGATGTCCCGAAGATGCTGTCCAAATTTAAGCTAAATCGGAGCACGTTTGACCTTCGATCGGAGCACTTGATGAAAACTGCGCAGGAGAAAAACGCCCAGAACTGCACTTCGTGAAACCTTTGCCCTTCTAGTTTCGGTGTTTGATGGTCATCCAAATTCTCTCAATGCAACTTAATAAAGTTGAGAGTAAAAGACATATTAAGGAAGCCACCCAATGAATGATCCAAAGACCCTTTGAGCTACCCCCATAAATAAAATAAATAAAATATGAGTTTTTCCACATAGGAAGGGACTCATAACCCAACAAGTCTCCCCCTCCCAACTATGTGGAAGTGGTCGCCATCCCGGCGATGGAACGACAAGTCTCAAACTTGCCCTTTGGTAATGCCTTTGTCATCATATCCGAGCCATTGTCATCAGTGTGAATTTTCTCCAACTCAAGAAACTTCGCATCAAGAACATCTCGAATCCAATGGTATCTCACATCAATGTGTTTGGACTTAGCATGGAAGGTTGGGTTCTTTGCAAGATGAATTGCACTTTGGCTGTCACAATACAAGACATACCTCTTTTGAATCAATATCCCCAGCCATATCAGAATCAGAATACCCAACTAGCTCAGCTTTCCCATTTCCAAAACACAGTTTCATATTAGCAGAACCTCTAAGATATCTCATGATCCATTTCACAGCATTCCAATGCTCTTTGCCAGGATTAGAGAGAAATCTGCTGACTAAACCAACAGCATGAGCTAAATCTGGTCTTGTACAAACCATTGCATACATCAAGCTACCTACAGCCGAGGCATAAGGAACACTCACCATAGCGTTTTCCTCTTCGATGGTAGAAGGACATTGACTTGAACTCAACTTAAAATGCATATCAAGAGGGGTACTTACAGGCTTGGCTTTGTCCATGTTGAAACGCTCAAGAACTTTCTGGATGTATGATTCTTGAGATAACCAAAGCTTTCTTGTCTTCCTGTCACGAGTTATTTGCATACCAAGTATTTGCTTAGTCGGTCCAAGATCTTTCATTGCAAATACTTTGCTCATCTCTTGCTTCAACCGAGTGATTCTTGCCATGTTCTTGCCAACAATGAGCATATCATCAACATATAAAAGCAAGATTATAAAATCATCATCAGTAAACCTTTTTATGAAGACACAATGATCAGAAGAAGTCTTCTTGTAGCCAAGCTCCCCCATGAAAGAGTCAAACTTTCGGTACCATTGTCGAGGAGCCTGCTTAAGACCATATAAACTCTTCATCAATTTGCACACATAATCTTCTTTACCTTTCACCTTGAAACCCTCTGGTTGCTCCATGTAAATGTCTTCCTTGAGGTCACTATGAAGGAAGGTTGTCTTGACATCCATTTGTTCAATTTCCAAGTCAAGACTTGCAGCTAGCCCCAAGACCACTCTGATCGAAGACATCTTGACAACTGGCGCAAATATCTCATTGAAGTCTATGCCCTTCCGTTGATTGCAGCCCTTAACAACCAGTCTAGCCTTCGGTCGATGCTTCCTAGTGGTCTCATCTATTTTCCACTTGTATATCCATCGATTCTTTAAAGCTTTCTTACCCTTAGACAACTTGACAAGGTTATATGTGTGATTAGTATGCAAGGAATTCATTTCCTCCTTCATTGCCTCAAGCCACTGATGCTTGTTTTCACTCTCCATGGCTTCTTGAAAACATTCAGGTTCTCCCCCATCAGTCAACAACACATATTGACTCGGAGGGTATCGGGTTGATGGTTGAGGCTGTCGAGAAGACCTTCTCAAAGGGGCTGGTTGAAACTCATGATTATCTTGATTACCATCATTCAAATCATCAGTATCATTATCATCATGCACATTATCTCCATCTCCATCTCTATCTTCATCGTCATCTCGAGCCTCAATCTCATGATCATTCTCTTGAGTATCATCTTGTGCTGATGCAGGAGTAGGTGTCATTGGAGGCAAATTAAGATCAATCAAATCACCATGGTTGTTACTACTCGGATTTGTAGACAACTTCTCTTTCGGTATATCAGTGATGGTTTGATCTTCTACAAACACAGCATCTCTGCTTCGAACCAATTTCTTCTCAATTGGATCATAAAACCTGTAGCCCATCTCATCTTCACCATATCCAAGAAAAATGCATTGGCGGGTCTTGGGGTCAAGCTTTGATCTTTCATCTCTTGGCACATGCACATAAGCCTTGCATCCAAACACGCGCAAGTGATCATAAGAAGGCTCCTTACCAAACCAAACCTTGTTTGGAACATCACCCTGCAAGGAAACACAAGGAGAAAGATTGATCACACGAGCAGCTGTGTATAAAGCCTCACCCCAAAAGCTTTTGGGCAGTTTTGCTTCTGAGAGCAAACAAAGAACCCTCTCCACCAAGGTTCTGTTCATCCGTTCTGCTACACCATTCAACTGAGGAGTTTTCTTTGGAGTTCTCTGATGTCGTATACCCTGTGCTTTGCAATAATCATCCAGTGGCCCAATATATTCACCTCCATTGTCAGAACGCAAGCATTTGAGTTTTCTCCCAGACTGTCTTTCAACCATAGCATGAAATTGCTTGAAGACACCAAATACTTCATCTTTGGATTTCAAAGCATAAACCCAGAGTTTCCTAGAACAGTCATCAATGAAGGTAACAAAATAAAGTGCACCACCAAAAGATCTTACCTTCAAACCACAGACATCAGAATGAACTAACTCAAGCAAACCTAGCTTTCTTGATGGAGGTTGAGTCTTGAAAGAGACTCTGGTTTGCTTACCAATCATGCAATGAGAACATCTTTCCAACTTTGCACTCTTCACACCAGACAACAAATTCTTCTTAGCCAAACAGTTAAGGCCTTTCTCACTTATATGACTGAGCCTTCTATGCCATAATGTACCAGGGTCATGCTCTGCAATATTGACAATATTCTTTCCAATAGAAGCATTCATCACATAGAGACTTGAGTGCTTCTTACCACGAGCTACCACCAAGGCACCTTTGGTGAGCTTCCATTGTCCTCCACTAAAGGTGTTGCAGAAACCATCATCATCAAGCTTACCTGTGGAAATCAAATTCAAGCGCATATCAGGATCATGTCTAACATTCTTGAGAAGTAACCTTACTCCATTGTCAGTCACCAAGCAAACATCACCAGTGCCTACAACTTTTGCAAAACCATCATTACCCATCTTCAATACCCCATAGTCACCAGGAGTATAAGAGGTGAAGAAATCCATCCTGGATGTAACATGTAAAGAGGCACCACTATCAACAACCCAACTTGACTCATGACTAGCAAGATTCACCAAATTCTCATCATAAACAACTAGAAGATCATCAGTAGTGATGGCAGCAGCACGATCATTATTACCCTGCTCATTATCTTGACTCTTGTCATGCTTCTTTTTGTTGTTGTTGTTGTTGTTGCCTTGCTTGTTATCCCTTTTCCACTTGTAGCAAAATTTATGGATATGACCCATCTTATTACAATAATGGCACTGCATGTTTTTGTACCTGCCTCTGGACTTGCTTCTACTCTTGCCTTTGTCACTTGGACCCTTGCTCTTACTTCTCCCCCTATTCTCAGCAACCAATGTCTCTTCTGATTGTGAATATGAACCTTGAGACTTCTTTCTCATTTCCTCATTCAAAACACCAACCTTAGCAATATCTAAAGTAATATTGCCATTAGGAGCTGTATTACACAGAGCCATACGAAGAGTATCCCAAGTATCAGGTAGAGTACCAAGCAATAAAAGTCCATGTACTTCATCATCAAATTTAATCTCCATAGAAGAAAGTTGTTGAATAACACTCTCAAAATTATTCAAATGATCAGACATAGCAGCACCTTCTTTGTACTTCAAACACATCAATTTCTTGATTAAAAACAGCTTGTTATTACCAGATTTACTAGCATACAAAGATTCAAGTTTGTCCCACAAACTCTTTGCATTTGTTTCATTGTTAATGTGGTTGAGAACATTGTCATCTACCCATTGACGAATATAAGCACAAACCTGCTCATGCTCAAATGCCCATATATCATCATCTTTATCAATGGGTTTGGTCTTACTAAACACAGGTAAATGCCAACTCTTGACATACAACAAATCCTTCATCTTTCCCTTCCATAGATGATAATTAGGACCATTCAAACTAACCATCCTACTAGTGTTGACAGTAGATGATTCCATAGCTTACACAATCAAACAACCACAAATCACAACCAGGCTCTGATATCAGTTGATGGGAAAAAAAAGGAATTCCCAATATTAACAATCACCCAACACTAAGTAGATGGTTTCAACCACAGCAAGATAACAATCCACAATGATATCAAATCAGTAAGCAAACAAGTGCAAATGCTCAAGCAAACAAATAAAAGAGACACAAGAATTTTTTACGTGGGAAACCCTCAAAGTGAAAGAGGTAAAACCCACGGGACCTAGTCCAGAAACTTGCTCCACTATAATCAAAGATGATTATAACAATCTCCTTACAATGAGCACCTAAAAGGGTACACAACCCACCAAATTCTTATCAACCAACAAACAACCAAACCAATAAAAACGATGAGGTTTCGTCACCAGAAAATAGGGGCTCGGTACAGTGGCAATATCTCACAAACTAGGGCAGTAATAGACAAACCAACCGTTGGATTTGAAGAACCAGATGTCCCGAAGATGCTGTCCAAATTTAAGCTAAATCGGAGCACGTTTGACCTTCGATCGGAGCACTTGATGAAAACTGCGCAGGAGAAAAACGCCCAGAACTGCACTTCGTGAAACCTTTGCCCTTCTAGTTTCGGTGTTTGATGGTCATCCAAATTCTCTCAATGCAACTTAATAAAGCTGAGAGTAAAAGACATATTAAGGAAGCCACCCAATGAATGATCCAAAGACCCTTTGAGCTACCCCCATAAATAAAATAAATAAAATATGAGTTTTTCCACATAGGAAGGGACTCATAACCCAACAGATTTCCTCATTCTCACTCGCCAGAGTAGGGTTATTTTTAGGTGAGGGAGAATGGAGTAATTTTAGAAGATGGAAAGGTTTTGGGAGTGAGTATCAACGTAGGCATAGCCACATAAGTTGATTCTTCTAGATAGATCTTATACATTTTGTTTTTTCCAGGTAGCTCTTCAAATCCTCTAGTACTTATTTTATATCTTTCTGGTCTATATGTAGGGGCCCATTGCTTGCTATTCCTTCTTTCTTAAATAACCAGGCCACGTCCTTGAATGTTTGATCTTTTCTTAAATGAATGGAGAGTGAATTGATTTCTCTGTTTGATCTTTTCTTCTGGTTCACCTACTCTTTTCCTACCTGACATAACCAGGCCACGTCCTTGAATGTTTATTATATTATAATATACTCTGTCTATATTAAAAAAAATTATTTAATTATTTTACACACTTTTTAAAAAATAATAAAAAAAATAGTGTTAAAATAACTAACCCCCTTCGTTGAAAAATAATAAAGCATTTAATGTATATATAATTAAAAGAAAAGTAAGGATAAAAATAAAATAAAAAAATTATTTTCTAAAATGATTTTCTTTTTTAAAAAAAATTTAATGATAAAATGAATTTCTTTTTGATATGTTTATTTCTGGAGATGTACAATTTGGAACAATATTACCTCCCCCACCCGTCTAGGCAATGCAAAAGATAAAAGGGGGATGATAAATGATGAAAGAAAGAGGAACAAGTAATAATGTTGTTAAAATTGATCACACTCTTTGCTTTTTTGAAAGTATTGATACTGACAGCACTATGATCCCAGTTCAAAGATTCTTAAGTAGAAGTTAATTTTGACGAGATCTCAAGGTTTTTATCTGTTAAACCCTGGCATTTCTACCTCTCCACTTTCCTGGCTAAAACCTTTCCTGCATTCAACATTGCATTTTGTTTTCCAAACTTGTGATAGGCCACGTGTTTTCAACTCTGAGCTCTATATGTTGTAATATCTGTGTAGGGACTGTGAGATTCAATCTTGATCCTTTCAACGAGCACAATGATGCTGATTTGTGGGAAGCTCTAGAAAGAGCACATCTAAAGGACATAATTCGTAAGGATCCTTTTGGTCTGGATGCTGAGGTATGCAATGAAGCGTGTTCATTATTGAACGGCCAATAGTTGATCAAAACTCTACATGTCTTGTCTTCATCCATGGATCTGCTATGAAAACATAGGATATGATGGAATTTTCTTTAGCACTGGTAGATTTATGGAAGATTGCACTGTCAGTATTATGATTTCTTCAATTTTTGTTTTTTTTTTTTTGGCCCCTTCACGGAGAGCATGGTATTTGACTAATTTTAGTCTTTTCAGTATCATGGCATTTTCGTTTTAGGCTATGGCATGATATGAAAAGGTTGGTTCTTTGTTGATATGTTTTAAAACTATTTGTCATCAATGAAGCAAACTATGTTGTCCTTTCCCGTTTAAGGACTTTTGGCATTCATCATCGCGATCATCGTGTTTGTAAAGTAAGCCACGGATATCGCTGCTGCCACCGCACCACAACCTGTGATTGTTTTTTGTATATACTCTCAGGTTTCAGAGGGTGGGGAGAACTTCAGTGTAGGGCAAGGGCAACTGCTGAGCCTGGCGCGTGCTCTGGTCCGTAGATCAAAGATTCTTGTTCTCGACGAGGCTACCGCTGCTGTTGATGTCGGAACCGACGCTTTAATTCAGAAAACAATCCGGAAAGAATTCAAAGCCTGTACCATGCTCATCATTGCGCATCGGCTTAATACCATAATCGACTGCGATCGGATTCTAGTTCTTGGTGATGGTCAGGTAAGCCTGTTCGTGTTACTTATCTGTCTGCTACGACTATCATGGAGTGTAATCTGTTTGATTTGGTCTGCCTCCATATGTTCCAATTGGAAGTTGTATAGGATAAAAGTGTGAGCGTGGATGATAAGTGCTCTCTGGCTATAAATTTTAGGGCACGAATCATGTCAATATAAAGGCCTGAGATGATATCCTTCCTTTTTCCAAGTAGACGGACAGCTTAAGATTCTTCTTCCTAGCTGCTTATTTCAAATGCAATGATTGCCGTCTTTTAACTCTCTCCTCGTAGGTTGTGGAATACGATACTCCGGAGAATCTGCTCCTTGACGAGGGAAGCACTTTCTCTGGCATGGTTCGCAGCACAGGAGTTGCCAATGCTGAGTACTTGCGCCGACTAGCATTTCAAAGCAGAAAGGACAGACGACTGGAGAATGCAAACAAATCGATGGCCGCGGGCGACGACGGACGGTCGCTGTCTTCCGGTCGGACTGCTGCTGTTGCGGCTCAGTTGGCCCATTACGTCAGCATCAATCAGTCCGTCGAATAACCTTTTGGCTACTGGAAACTGAAGATGGACTGGACACAGCAGTTTGGCCGAAAGAGGGATGGAAGTCCTGATTATTCTTCCTTGATGTTTTCCGGTGGGAAGCATGAATAAATCTGGCTGGCGATGCGCATAGCTTGCACCATGTTCATCATCGTAGAGATAAGATTTGCACTTTTCGTACGAATGTTGCGACCTTACTTCCGACTGAATTTCGTAGAATCGCATCCATGGCTTTACCTGTTGTTTTTTTTTCTTGTTTTTACTTTTCTATCGACTACATGCTAGACTACGCAAGCCATCGCCTCTCACTTTTCTGTTGCGGTGTTGGACTGGATTATTAATTAATAATATATGCTAGCTCGGTTCTTCATTTCTATATCAGCGGCGTTTTTTGGTTCGATGGCAACGATTAAGAGGTCTTCTATCATGCGGCAAGATTTTTGCTGCTGTCGTGGCCTCATCTCATCCTCCTCCTATGTTTTGCCGAATAAATGGTCGATTGGTGCTGTGGGATAATACATAGATAATGGCAATGATAGAAAGATATTGATAAAAGGGGGTGAGGTGCCGACCAGTGTTGCATGGAGACGGGAAAGGGACCGGTGTTGCAAGGGGACGAAAAAGGAGACGGAAAACGGAGATAGAATAAAATGTGAAAATGTTATTTTTTAAAAATTTTAAAAATATAAAAACAAATTATATATATATATACATATTTTTTTAAATAAATTAAATTTACTAAAATTAAGGGAAATAAATAAAAAAATTAAAATTATTATTTATATTAATTAATGTTAATTATTAATAATTATTTTTTAATAAAAAATTAATTAAATAATATTTTTAATAAAAATATTAATTAAATAATTTTAATACAAATTTTGACTCGAAACGTTACCAAAAAATTTCCGTGCATCAGTGGTGCCAACTCAATACGCTTTGGGGCAGCAATCCACTTTTAACTTGAAAAGAAGCGGTAAGCTAATTCTTTAAAGAAACATTTATCACCAATCCTCAATGATAAATCCATCCATACCTTCCCCTTAGAAGCAAATATGCTATACCTTCCTCATCCATTCATTTACTTCAAAAATTCTTAATCAGTTGGGGGGGGGGGGCACCAAAGATCCGCCGGAGCCTGCCAGCCTGCCCTTCTTCCACGTCTTCTTATAAGCTAAATGCGTATGCATTCACACGAGCCTCGTCCTTCTACATCCTCCTTAGCCGCCTCCATCGCTGTATCATAAGAAGCATGCAATCCAAACAAGACGTAATAAACCAATATAACGAGAGTCCAAGCCCCGAATCTAACAAACGACTCCTTATCGATCGAACCGAGTAGGAAGATATCAATCAGAATCGATGCAGAAGGCAACCATGGCACTAACGGTGCGCCCCATATTTTAGGCTCTCTAGCTGTTGGCACAAATAATCTAAGCCCTAACGTAGCAAAGAACCAAACAGGCACCGTTACACAGTATCCAATCCAATCTGCATTATTACTAATGCCTGAATAAGCACCGGTAGCAAACGAAGACGCGACGATGAGCACGATGAATCCGACCATCCTGTTCCGATCTACCGCCGCCGTCTCTCCGGCCGCGTAGTACCTTCGCACCAAGAGTGAAACTGCCACGAGCATGAAGATAAACAGAGTTGAGATGGAGAGCAGGCTCGACAACACTTCGAGGTCGGTAAAGAAGGCGACGACAGCAGTAGCGGCCATCATAGCAACCGTAGCGTTCACCGGTGTCCCTGTCCTTTGATTCACAAGAGCAAACCATGGTGGCATCATATGAGTCCGAGCTATGTGGGTTAAGTAACGAGCTTGACCCACGGCACTGACGAGCAGAACAGTAGTCATTCCTTTCAATGCGCCGAATGCAACGATGTATTTCGCCCAACCCATCCCTACCTTGTCAAAAGCAACCGAGAAAGGTGCATCGGCGTCGATTTCTTTGTAAGGCTGCATCAGGCACAGTACCGTAGCCATCAAGCAATAGGAAACGGTGACTATAATCATGGAAGCGACCAATCCAATAGGGATATCTTTTCCGGGGTTCTTAGTCTCCTCGGCCATGGTAGACACAGCATCGAATCCGGTAAACGCAAAGAAAAGAACGGCTGATGCTTGGAAAATCCCATGAACACCAAAAGGTGCGAAGGAAGTAGACAGGTTGGATATGTCGGCTTTTGTGAGTCCGGCTACGATGATAAAGGCTATGATGAGGATGTGAACGATTGAGAAGAGGTAGTTAAAACGAGAGGAGCCTTTGGTGCTTACAGCTGGGAGGAGACAGATTATGGCAGTGACTGCGACGGCAATGGGGTCGAGGTGGTTGTAGTTCGGACTGAGGCTGTGTGCTACGATGCGGAAGTCGTCTGGTTTGTGGTTGCAGAGGGTAGCAAAGTAGGAAGTCCATGAACGGGCTACGGCAGCACCTCCAATTATGTATTCTAGGAGTATGTTGCCCCCTGCTATGAATGCCACGAAGTCTCCCAGCTCTACTCTTAGATATGCGAATGAACCGCCTACGTATAAATACACAAAATTAATCAATTAATTAACTGAATTACAAAGATTTGGTGCATATAATTGGATTGGAGAATCAAGTTCCGTGCTTTCCATTTTTAGCTGGAAAGAGAACATAAGCATCTTCCTAACCACATAAAAAAAAATGAATTGTCCGCAAAGAAAAATATAATAATAAAGAAAAGCATTCCTTAAGCAATAAGTTCGGCAATGGTCATTCAAGATTGTAAGAGGCAACTACATTTATAAAAGACATGGGATGAAATTTTCGATCTAATATCATGAACAAAATTTACACACCAATGTGATCCAATTATTGGAAGAGATAAGTTAGGGAATATAATATTGGTTGGTACTCTTTAAAATTCATGTGATCCAAATCCAATAGTGCGGGGAAGACTAACAAAATACTAGTCTGCTTGGCGGAATAAAAAGTAGTTTATAAGCTAGTTTTTACTTTATTGAAACTAGTTTATTTTTGAAAAACTTGGTTTGACATAGTAGATTATAACTTATAATTGAGCTCTCAGAGCTTTTAAGTTAATTTTGTCAAATATACACAACAAACTCGTTATTTGCCATTAATTCTCCCTTTCTATGCACAATAACATGCTCCAAACTCAAAATGCTATACTTAATTCCGCACAAAAAAAAATCAAAAAATAATAAAAATAATAAAAAAACACACAGACACACACACGGAATTCATGGCCATACATCCCATTGATACACTCCTGAACAAAACAAATCAGCTGAGAGGAAAAAATAAATAGAGATTATTTTTATTTTATTTTATTTGATATTTAAATAGAGATTGTTTGGGAAGTTGATATACATGCCTTATCAATCGGACTCCATCGGTGTCATTAATTTCTAAATGTAATGCCCCTAACGAAAACTTTCCAAGCCTAGATTTAGAAAGTCTGGTCCTAAAGCATGTTCTCATAGTACTAATCCTTTAAGGAAGTAAACTTTATGTGAAGCGGTGTCTTTCGTTGGATATTCAGAGCTTTGAAATGGGTAAAGGTGTCATTAATCCTCAAGCTCTGAAAGGCGCATTGCATTAGAAGGGTTGTTTCACGAGTCATGTCATAACCTTATTTCTCAGAGGGAAACTAATAATTAACCACTTCAAGGGAAGCAGATTAATATTGTATTATTATTATTTTGATAATTAAAGAAATTTTCTTCCCTTTTTTCCTATTTTGAGAGGGATAATTAAAGCAATTTTATTCATGGAGATCCTAGACGACAAGAACCAAAAAGAAAAAAAAAACTCATTAACGGATGTGCTAAAAGTGTATTTCTAAACACCATAAAATAAAATGTATTTATAACTCCGGTATCAGAGATATCAACAAAAAAAAAATCAGATTGAGGGATATATTAATTTTGATTAGGCAAAAAATAAGATTGGCTTATGGTTGCCAAGTCAAGTTAGGTTGAACCTTCCCTTCCTCGAGCTGCACTTATCTATCTATCTATCTATCTATCTATATATATATATATATATATATAAACATAATCATCTTAAAATTAATTTCTAAAAGTTTGTTCCCCTCTTTTCATATCTCTATTTACAGATAGATAAGAACAAAGCCAAAAATGACTAATAATTATGATAACATAATTTCCAAAATTCAAATTTATAATTACGATAACATACTTTCTTATACACATATACATATTATAATTAAACATGTTATAGTCTTTTTGCTGTGATTTAAATCAAATCATATGATTTTATATTTTATATTTGTCTAATTTTTTTTCATTTAAAGAAGTGTTCTGAAACTTCAAATTATTAATATATTCTATTCTAATATTGGTGTTTTATTTTAAAATGTTTCACTATTTTCTATTCTCTTATGACCATTTATATTTATAAATAACTTTGTCGTAATATTATCAGTAGTATGAATACATTAAAAAAAATTATTAAACTCTATATTAACTGCTATTTATGCATCGCATGAGGTGCAAAACTAATTAACCAGAAAAAAGTCAAGTAAAGTCGGCTTATTTCCTAGACGAGCTTAAATCTTAGTATTGTAGGTTCGATCGTTTAATTAATGAGTCAAGTCGGATTATGAGCCGCCTCTAGTCACCCGTAACCATGTTCTTATCTCTTATAATAATAGAAAGTAGGTTCCAAAGGGTTACAAGGAGCATATTTGGCAGAAATTTTCGGTAAATATGCTATTTTATTTAATCATTTTTGTATGTCAAATGTTATTAATTTTAATACATTAACATCGGTATACATCTATATGTCTTATTTTGAGGAGGGTCTTTAATGTCTCGGAGACTAAAAAGAAATGGCTTCTTAGAAACTGTGAGGAGAGTCTAAGAACCTTTAAGTCATACTTAGCTCATAGAAAAATGAACAGAAAGATGGATGGTTCTCTACGGCAAAATCCACCCAAACGATATGGTTTTATTGATCAAGAAATTTGGAACCAATTTATTGCATATCGTCTTTCGAAGGATTTTAAGGTATTTGTTAAATAATAATTAAACGTTTTGATTAACAATATTATGCTTAATATTTAAATAACCATGTGACTATATTTTGGCTTATAACATAGGAAAAAGGTGCAAAAAATAAAGAGATTGCTAAGCAGAATAAATACCAACATAATATGGTTCGCAAAGGCTATGTAGGCCTTGAAGAGGAGTTGGTATGCGATTTTGATTCATCTATTTACATGTAAAAGTCAAATGTTATAATAATATTATTAATTGAGATTTTTTTTTGATTTATAGCTCGTAGCCCAAGACTTGGATCTATGTACCTGTCTATCAATATTGGTACATTATAGAAGAAAGCTAGAGCAACAAAAAATGGATATATTAATGAAGATGTAGATGTTGCTGTAAAAAAATGTAAGTTTGTAGATATCCAGAACCCTACTTAGTTTTATTTTAGAAAACTATTATATTATGTTTATTCCTATAAGCTAAATTTACATATATAATATACATTACAGGATGAACTTGAAAGGTCAGATGCTGTGGAGGGGGTGGACCAATATAACATTGTGTCCCTGGCTACAAGAATTGTAGAACACCCTGCAAGACATAGGGGTCTTGGATTAGGTGTTACGAGAACGAGCGTGTGTGGTTGATCTCGTGGTTCTCGTAGCACTAATGAGCAAGTGGTCATCCTCATCCAGAAATTGAATATGGCATTTGAACATATGGCAACACTGGAGCAAGAGTTGTCATTTATTAAATCTCAAGGGTATAAGTCATTTGATTCAGTCAACCATGATCAGCTTCACATACCCAATGTAAATAGCGTTAGAGACAGTTGCGAAGCTGATGCATGTATTTCTTCTCTTCCTGAGGTAAGCATTACAAACTATGAATTATTATTAAATGTATTCGGTATAATAAGTAATTAAGAATGTTTAATATTTTATTTTAAGGTTTTGCATAAATGTGACTTGTTAGAGAATGACCTTTCAACTCTTTTGGTGAAAGGAAGGGTACGCATCAGCTATAGTACCCAAACGCAAATGGTCCACGGGTATAACTTAGCCCTAAATACAAGGGGAATGAGTATTGACACTCCAATCATTAGCAGTGAGCCCTTGTCTTGTTATAAAGAAGGCGATGAGGCAGCCACAATGCTAGAAGCTCATGGAAGCTTCGTGCCTTGGCTTGCAGATCAAATACATCTCACTACTGAAGAGGAAATGACTTTCGACATCATTATTAGACCTTATTTATTACTTACACTATTTATACATTTTCCATATATATATGCTCAATACATATTTCATTTATTATTATCAATTAAGAAATCAAAAAAGAAGACTATTCCTATTAGTAAAACTAAGAGAGGTACTAGTAGAACAAACAACACAAAGGAGGGTGCTGGTAAAGGAAAGAAAGCTAAATCTGAAATATCAGTTGCCCCACAAAAGATTCCTTCTTTAAAGAAGATCCAACCTCCACAAGCACTAGCTTTATTGTATTTTTATACCCAAAACTACCTCAGGGACAATTATATTTTCATTTATTGTCGTACTGAGTATGTTGGGAGGGACGATGCTACTTACATGGTATCGACAGTTGACATAAGCGACATTTATAATCAGGAATGGATGTCAACCATGAGTGTTGTCATCGATGTCATGCAAATATTATTTCATATTTTATATTTTAGTATTTCTTGTACTATTGGAATTTTTATGACCTCTTATATGAGTTATTAGTTATTAACAAATATGCATTGTTATTGTCGTCCATAAGTTGGTTGCTAGTCGTGTTGCAATGGAGGGAATATTGTCCTCTATTGTATTTGTGTGCCCATACTACATAGCTGACGTGACAACAATAAGAGAGGGTAGGCACATAAACTATTTAGCGGATCGCATTTTGATTGAGGGACACAACACGCTTATCTCATTCCTCACCTCAAAAATGAACATTGGGTTTTGTACACCGTCCGACCTGATCTTAATAAAGTCTATATGTTTGATTTCATTCGAACTTATGACGTGCCTTTTGACATCGCTCATTGTAATGGGAAGGAATTTATTGACATGTTAGTATACTTTTTACTTCTTAATTCATTAGTTTATTTATGCATATATTATACTTTCATTATTTAAGGTATATATACTTACAATATTGTGTATCTAACTCTATTTATTAGGGCACTACGGATGGCGTATCAAAGGAGAGGTGGGAATGGTATCCCAGACCCAAAGAGTCTTCAATATGAGCTTGTAATGGTAAGTAGGAAGACAACTATTTTATATTTTATTTTAATTCAAATTAATATCTAATAGTTAGAGAGTTAACTGAATTCATTTGACAATGTCCACAACAGCAAAACGACGATGATTGTGAATACTATGTATGTAGAGCAATGGATCTAATAGTCCAAAATAGATCAGTCAACATAGATTCAAGCCATGTATATTTTCTATTCCATATTTTTCCATTAATGAATCATGACATATATATTTGATACTTTACCTAAGTGCTAACTTTATATTAATCGAAATTTGGGCATTGTAGTTTTTCACCAATGACTATGCACGGGGCCAGAAATACAATGTTGATGAAATTGATGAAGTTAGAGACCAATGGGCCAAGCACGTGTACTCATACATTCGGCATTAGCTAGGGATCTATATTCTACTTGCATGTTCATACTTGTATTTCATCTATGTATTTTGGTCTTCTAGACTATGATGTATGAACTTTTGACTTTGGAGTGTAGAGCACCTAATTGTGGTATGCCTACTAATTTCCACTCATCGGTATGCACAGTGTATTCAGACATACTAATTAGAGCTTGATTGAAAATATGGAGTATCATTTAGGAGGAAGACATACATGTATATATGAATTGATGTTGTTTTACATTGCAAATTTGATAAATATTTGAACATACAACTATGTATATGGGATGGAACAAAAAAACAAAAATATAATATAAAAAAACATATAGTTTTAATAACGGTTCTTAATGAAACCATTATTATAGATGTTTTAATAACGGTTTTGAATAAGAACCGTTATTAAAAGTTTGTATTTAATCTCAAATTTATGCACATTAAATACGTATTAGGGTTTAATAAATGCATAATCAATGAGTAAAACCCTAATTGGATCATATTTTAACAATGATTTTTGTAATAACCATTAGTAAAACTATGTATTTAATCTCAAATTTATGCTCATTTAATACGTATTAGGGTTTAATAAATGCATAATCAATGAGTGAAACCCTAATTGGATCATATTTTAACAACAGTTTTTGTAATAACCGTTATTAAAACTTTGTTTTCTACAGCGGTTTTTAAAATGCCCCAAAATTCTAATTCTGGAAATTATGGCTAAATAAGGATTTATAAGGGAAATTAATTAAATAAATTATTTTATTAAAATATCAGGGATTTATTTAGGGACAATCAAGAGGAAAATGATAAATACTTTAATTAAGAAAAATTAGGGAGTGTTGCTAATTAAAATAGGATTTTAAAAAATTATTCAAAAATAGCCCAAATTAATCTAAAAATGAATTAATTATTATTTTATAAATATTATTATTTTAAATAACCCAAAAACACCAAAATACCCAACCCACCTATTTTTCCTTTTTTTTTCTTTTCGTTTCTTTTCTTTTTCTTCCTCTTTTCCCTTTTTCTTTTCTTTCTCTCTTTCCCTTTTCTTTTTCATTCTCTCCCCTCCCCCCGACCTGGGTCAACCTGTCCCGCGTGGCCTAGCTTCCTCCTCTCCCTACCCGGCCCAAAGCTCGCGTCACCCAGCCACTCGGCCGAACCACCCCCCTTTTCTTTTTCTTTTCCTTCCCCTGGACCACTCGGTCCAGCCCTTTCCCTTTTCTTCTTCTTCCCACGCGACCTGTACCCCGACCCTACAACCTTGCACCTGTCGGCAGCCACTTGCACCATCCTCCCTCTCTCCCGTCGCTTTCTTTCACTAATTCGACCCCAACCGACCCTTTCCCCCTCTTCCGAACACCCTGGCCTTTTCCCTTTCCCTCTTCCCTCGACCTTGCCGCCCTGCCATGGCAACACACCCTCGACTGCCACCACCGGCCAACATGCCTAGCATCTGCACCCCTCTTGTCTTCTTCCCCTTGTCATTGATCACCCAATTGGTCTATAAATACCCCATAGGCATCCTTAAATGGGGTTTTGATTTCAAAACCCAGAAATATGCCCCTTCTCGCCGTTGTCCCATCAGACGAGCACTTTGTAGCCACCGCCCATCGCTGTCGGCCAAACCACCCCCAAAAATTCCCCTTGAGTCACCCTCTACTTAACTAAATCCCCATCCTCCCTCGATTTTCCTTACATGAGCCACTCTGGTCGTGCAAAGTTGGCCTCTCGATCAACCCCTACTGCCCTTCACACCGCTGTCCGCCGCCAATTCCACCACCACTAACGCCACCTATACCCTCCAAAACAATCAGGGGACCTTCCTCTACCTCCCCATACCTCCATCTGTCCCTGCCTCCCTCTCCTTCTCCCTTCTCCACTTTCCACCATCTTCGGTCACCGCACCAACCGCCGTATGCCGTCGCTTCCGGCTGCACCACCACCTCCATTCCACCCCTCTCCACCTAAGACACCCTCCACCACCTCAAACACCCTCTCATTCCCTCTCATCTAGCCTATACCCCCATCTCTCCACCTCTATTCCTCCTCCACTGCCACCGCCGTTGGTTCAGCCACCAACCCTAGGTGGTATTCTAGTTTCCTCGGCCCTTAAACTCTTTTTCTATAAGTGTTAATAATTTTTAGTAATATTAATAGCATTACCCTTAATATTAATAATAATATTATTATTATTGTTATGTTACCACTCTTATAATCTAACCTAACTTTGAAAATGCTTATAACTATGGTATTATCATTTAAAAGACTACAACTTTAGTATTAATATAGTATCTTTATTAATAATAATAATATTATTATTACTACTACTACTATTATCATTATTATTATTATTATTATTATTATTATTATTATTATTATTATTATTATCATTATTATTATTATTATTAATGGTCTACAACGTTAGTGTTATTATGATTAGGATTTTCCCTCGTTGTTGTTATTATTATTATTATTACCCTCACTATTATTACTAATGCTAGCTTTAGCCTATTATTATTATCTTTATTATTATAGTAAATATTTAAACCCTTATATTACTATTACCATTTTTATTATCATTACTATTAATTTTATTCTTAACATTACTACTACTACTACTACTATTATTATTATTATTATTATTAATGCCATTATTATTACTTAACCTAACTTTGGAAATATTTCTAACCAATGCTACTATTAATGGAGATCTACAATTTTATTATTATTATTATTATTATTATTATTATTATTATTATTATTATTATTATTATTATTATTATTATTATTATTTTCTTGCTAATATTGTTAATACTAACCTTTTCCATTATCACTTTTATTTATTAATATTAATATTTGGACCCTTATATTATTATTATCATTTCGGTTACTATTATTGTTGTTGTTGTTGTTGTTGTTGTTGTTGTTATTATTATTATTATTAACGTTATTGAAACCGAAGTTGGCATATTATCATATTGTTACTATAGAAGAGGAATTCTCAACCTTAGTATCATTAATATTATTATTATTCAAATATTTCTAATATTATTCTTAATGCCTTTGTTACTGACATTATTACTATGGTATTATTATTAGTTATTACTACTATTATTGTTATTATTTTGTTACTATTATTGTGGTAGAAACATTCAAACCCTTATATTATTATTGCTTCAAATATAACTATTATCATTATTAAATTTAGTAATATTAGTAATTTGTTAATATTACTAATATTATTTTATCCATAAAACCATTATTAGCCTTAGCCTTAAAAATACTAAGGTTTCTATTACTATGAGCATTAGTATTACTATTATTATTATTATCACTATTTTGCTATAACTAGTGTTAGTACTATTGTTAGAAAAAATAAAGCTATTAGGTTTAATAATATAAATATAGTTATAAATATTAACATAAATATATTTTGAATAGTAATATCTAGTAGGCTAACTTGACGATAAAAGCCCTAGTTTTCACTTGTAAAGCTGCCTTTAATAATAGTAACCCTAATCTTAGACTAAAATAAGAAATAATAGTATTTTTTGGTAGGAGGGAAACTAATCCTTAGTTTTTTCCTCTTATAAGTGAATCAAGCCAAAACCTTGAGGATGCATAGGAGCGTGCTCCAAGCCCGACGTCATTTTAGGTAAGGATGTAGCTAAGGCCTATGTGTGTTGTGTGACTTGTATGCCTTAGATGTTATGTATCATGTTATGTCGTGTATCGTATGATTGTCATTAACTTGTCTTGCGTGTAGCACAGCTTGGAGTTGAGGTATGTTTATGTGTTCCTTATAGCATGAGTATGATACGTATATATATGGTGATTATGATGTGATATGATATGACCCTCTAGGACATGCATGCTAGGATGATTGATAATGTGATGAAACAATAAAAAGAAAGAAAATGGGAAGTGAGTTTACTAAAGGGGATATGAGGTTGACCAAAATACCTCATGATCTATGAAGGAAAATAAAGAGGAAGAGATGACCAAAATGAAAAAGAGATGGTAACCATGCATGAGAATTCTAGGGTTTGCATGGGAACTTCGAGAGTTGCATGGGGTGGATGAAACTTGCATGGGGATGATCTTTACATAAGAAAAGTTGTTTTAGGGTGTAAATAAGCTAAGGGGAGAGTTGTAGAGTGATTGGAGAGTGATTTGAGACTTGGGACGAAAAATAGTACGTAGGTTGGTGTAAGGATGTATAAGGGACCCAATTAGAGTTTTAGGAGGAAGTACTAATCTGGAAAAAAAAATGTGGAAGTAAAAACAATTAAGGGAGAGAGGGGTACGGGTTAAGAGTGGGAATTTATTATATAAAGGGTGAGTATGGGTGCCATGGGAAAGAAGAGATATTGGGTACAAAGAGAGAGGTTACTTGTGGGAGAAGAAAGGTACTAGAGTTGAAGTGGTCAACTAGGGTTTTTCGGTCACATGTGGAATCGAGGGGTAAAGCGATATGATTTGGGATTGAATCTAAATGAGATAAGGTGTGGGGCTATAAATGAAGTAATGGTAGTGTAAGTGAGAGAAAGTTGGGCCACATAAGTAAGAGAAGGGAACACCCTAGAGGGTGATAGTAGGTGGAGTTTGATGTCATAAGGTTTTGGGCCTTAACCCACACCCTTAGGAGTTGGGATTTCATTATGGGTAAGTGTAAGGGGAAAAGGATGTTGAGGTGTAATAAGGGGCGTAGGAGTCTTAAGATGTGGAACAGGCTCCCATGAGAGGATAGAAGTAGAAGGTTGGTAACATGCATGTCAAGGGTAAAAGGCTTATCGAATAAGACACAAATAAAATACTAACCATTTAAAGAAAAAGATTGTTGAGCCAAGCCCAAATCGATCCACCAGTGAATAATAGTGGCCAAGAGCCAGGGTACCTTGTATGATCAGTCCACCAGAAAATAATAGTGGCGATGAGTATTTTACCCTGCACGGCCGTTCCACCGGCTATAATTGAAATGCCCCAAAAATTATAATTTTAAAAATTATAGTTAAATAAGATTTTATTAGAAAAATTAATTAAATAAATTATTTTTATTAAAATAAAAGGAAATTAATTAGGATAAATCAAGAAGAAATTTCTAAGTATTTTAATTATGAGAAATTTGAGTAATTTAGCTAATTAAGGATTTTATTTTGGAAATTAATTAAATAAATTGTTTTATTTAAAATAAGAAGGAGAAAATAGTTCCAAATTAATGTGAATATTATAAATAATTTAATTGAAGAAAATTAGGGTGTTTTGCTAATTAAAATAGAATTTATGAATAATATTTCAAAAAAACCCTAAATTAGCCTAAATAGGGATTTAAATATTATTTTATTTAAATATTATTATTTTTAAATATCCCAATTAATTTAATTAACCTAACCCATTATTTTTCCTTTTTTTCCTTTTCCTTTTTCCTTTTCTTTCTTCCTTTTTCCTTTCTTTTTCTTTCTTTTTCTTTCTTCTTCTTTTCTTTTTCTTCCTCCCCTCCCCCGAGTTGGGCCTGGCCATGGCCCATTTTCTTTCTTCTTCCTGCGGCCCACTCCCGTTTCTTTCTTTTCTTCTCCTTCAGCAGCCAGCGCGCCGAGTTTCTTCTCTTTTTTCCCCAAAACGCGGCGTTTAATTTAAACAACCTCACCTCACGCCCAACCGCCCGGTCCGCCTTTCTTTTCCTTTCTTTCTTTCTTTCTTTCTTCCCTGAGCCACCCAGTCTGGCCTTTTCTTTCTCCTTCTTCTTCCTTCCTCCTCCCCCGATGCCGACTTGCACCGCCACCCAACCTTGGATTTTTGTTGCGAACCTCGCCGTTAATCCGGCCAACCTCTCCTCCCTCTCCCCTACTTGCTTACACATTTCTCCCTCTCCCAGCCAGCCAAACCTGCCGCGATTGACCTAGATTTTCGCCAGCCAGATGCCGCCAGTGAACCCTAACCCTACTTGCTTACCCCCTAGCCGACCCACATAACCCTAACATATCCTCTAAAATCTATAAATACCCCCATAACTAGCCCTGTTCGAGCCTTTGATTTCTTACCCAGACCTTTCCCCCATGTCGCCGCCGCCCTTTTAGACGCCAACCCCGCCACCTTCGACCAACCACACCACCAAATCCACCTACCTAAGCCTTCCCTGCACCGTCCTCTACCCAACCAAACCTCTCTTATCCCTCAATTTTCCCTACACAAGCCACAACTGTGCAAAGTTCGCTTCCCGATCAACCCATTCCTCCACCCCTGCCGCCCTTCGCACCACCTTTAACCACCTCTTACGCCGCTTCCACTACTTCATTCACCTCCCATTCTATACTGCAGACCATCCTCTACCTTCCCCTACCTTGTTTTTCCTCTCCCTCCCTCTCCTCCTCTCTTTTTCTTCTTCTTCCCCATTTAGCCACCGCCGCCGCCACCTTTGGTTGCACCACCACCCTCATTCAACTCCTCTCCCTCTAGGCAGCCCTAACCACCCCAACTCTCACCTTCATTCTCCCTATTTTGTTCCCAGCCTTCAACTTTTCCCCTTTTCTTCTCTTTTTCCGACCGCCACCGCCGTCGTGCACCACCACCAGTGCCACCTGTCACTACCAGCCTAAGGTTGAATCCTAGACCCTCTCAACCCTTTTTTACTATTTATGTAAGCCTTAATCTATTTTATTTCATTTATTCGAACTATATTATTATTATTATTATTTTTGTTGTTGTTGTTGTTGTTGTTGTTGTTGTTATTTAATAAGTTTATTATTATTCAATGTAGGGTCAAAACTCTACTTCATTTTATCTTCGATTATTATCATTACTATTATTACCATTATGATTATTATCATTTTTGCAATATTAATATTGTTTTTATCATTATTATCATTACCATTTCATTATTATTATTACTACTAAATTTTGTTATTTAATTTTACTAATGTTATTATTAGTATTATTTTGGTGAAGGGTCGAGGCCCTTATTCCACCATTTATTTTGAATCATATTATTATTATTAGTATTTTAGTATGATTATTGTTACTATTATTATTATTCTTTTTAATATTATCATTCTTATTGTTTTTAGTATCTTTGTTATGATTATTTTTAATATCATTATTATTATTAGGGTTAAGTCTTCAACCTTATATTATCAACTTCTATGATATTACTATTAATTCTTATATTTTTAGCCAAATTTAGTAATTAGTTAATGGTTATTATTATTAATATTTTATTATTTTTATCAAAATCCTAGTTTTAGAATAAATTAGGAGTAATAGTATTTTTAGTAGGAAGAAATATAATTCTAGTTTTTCTCTCATAATAGGTTAGACCAGTCAAAGCCCTAAGGAGGCATAGGAGCATGCTCCAAGACCGATGTCGTTTTAGGTCAGGGTGTTACTAAGGCCTATTGTGTGTTGATGTGCATTATATGCTTTGTATGTTATGCATCCTATGTTTATCATTATATTGATTTCATGTGTGGTATGGCATGGAGTTAAAGTGTTTTCATGTGTTGTTACATGGCATGTGTATTATGTATATGTGATGAATGGTTTGTGACCCTTTAGACATGCATGTGAGGATGTTAATGTAGTTTGTGTGGGGGAAAGGATGAAAAAGGAGGATGAAGAAAGAAGTTGACCAATGGATGTGAGTTGACCTAAGTATTTTAATGATCCATGAGTGGAAGAATAAAATGGAAAATTTATGGTTTCGTATGGGAGAATCTAATCTATGGTTTTATATGGGAGAATCTAATCTATGGTTTTATATGGGATAATCTAATTTATGGTTTTGTATGGAAGAATTTAATCTATGGTGTAACATGGAAGAATATAATCTATGGTGTAACCTAGGAGAATCTAATCTATGGTTTGTATGGATTAAATTTAGGGTTTTGTATGGAGAAACCTTGGGTTTTGTGTAGATTGAATCTTGGGTTTTGCATGGAGGAATCTAGGGTTTTGTATGGTGGAATCTAGGGTTTTGTATGATGTTAGCGTCTTATACCAACTTGTAACACCCCAAATAACTCTTATATTACCTTCCTTACATCCCAAGTCAACTTTTCATACGTAAACTTTACTCCCATACAGACGCTAACCTTCCCATGCAAACCTTCAAACTTTTTCATGCAAACCCTAAAACTTCTACGTGAAACCCTAGATTCAACCATGCAAACCCTAGATCCATCCATACAAAATCCTAGATTCCACCATACAAAACCCTAGATTCCTCCATGCAAAACCCAAGATTCAATCCACACAAAACCCAAGGTTTCTCCATACAAAACCCTAAATTCAATTCATGCAAACCATAGATTAGATTCTCCTCGGGTACACCATAGATTTGATTCTTCCATGTTACATCATAGATTAGATTCTCCCATACAAAACCATAAATTAGATTCTCCCATAGAAAACCATAAATTTTCCATTATATTCTTCCACTTATGGATCATTAAAATACTTAAGTCAACTCACATCCCTTGGTCAACTTCTTTCCCCATCCTCCTTTTTCATCCTTTCCCCCACACAAACCACATTAACATCCTCACATGCATGTCTAAAGGGTCACAAACCATTCATCACTTATACATAATACACATGTCATGTAACAACACATGAACACACTTTAACTCCACGCTATACCACACATGAAATCAATATAATGATAAACATAGGATGCATAACATACAAAGCATATAATGCACATCAACACACAATAGGCCTTAGTAACACTTTATCTAAAAGGACATTGATCTTGGAGCATGCTCCTACGCTTCCTTAGGGTTTTGACTGGTCTAACCTATTATGAGGGAAAAACTAGAATTAGATTTCCTCCTACCAAAAATACTATTACTCCTAATTTATTCTAAAACTAGGCTTTTGATAAAAATAATAAAATATTAATAATAATAACCATTAACTAATTGCCAAATTTGGCTAAAAATATAAGAATTAATAGTAATATCATAAACGTTGATAATATAAGGTTGAAGACTTTACCCTAATAATAATAATGATATTAAAAATAATAATAACAAAGATACTAAAAATAATAAGAACGATAATATTAATAAGAATAATAATAATAGTAACAATAATCATACTAAAATACTAATAATAATAATGATAATATGATTCGAAATAAATGGTGGAATAAGGGCATCGACCCTTCACCAAAATAATACTAATAATAACATTAGTAAAATTAATTAACAAAATTTAGTAGTAATAATAATAATGAAATAGTAATGATAATAATGATAAAAACAATAATAATATTGCAAAAATGATAATAATCATAATGATAATAATAGTAATGATAATAATCGAAGATAAAATGAAGTAGCGTTTTGACCCTACATTGAATAATAATAAACTTATTAAATAATAATAATAATAATAATAATAATAATAATAATAATAACACTAATAAGAATAATAAATGCTAATGATAAAAATATTAATAATATTATTAATAATAAGACTCGATATTTATAATACTACTACTACAATTCAAGATAGGCACAATAGGGTTTCAGCCCTATATAGAATAATAATAATAATAATAATAATAATAATAATAATAATAATAATAATAATAATAATAATAATAATAATAATAATAATAATAATATAACAATAAATAATAATAATAATAATAATAATAATAATAATAATATCAACACTATTAGTAAAATATTTGTAATAATAATAATGAAATAATAATAATAATAATAATAACTTCAAAATAGTAATAATAATAATAATAACGACATGTTAATATTAATAATAAAGATAATAGCAACAATAAGAATAATAATAATAAAATCAAAATAAATAAATAAAACATAATAGGGCTTCGGCCCTCAATAGTAATAATAATAAAATCATTAATAATAATAATAATAATAATAACAATATATTTCGAATAAATGAAATAAAATAGATTAAGGCTTACATAAATAGTGAAAAAGGGTTGAGAGGGTTTAGGGTTCAACCTTAGACTGGTGGTGACAGGCAGCACCGGCGATGGTGCACGGCGGCGGTGGCCGGAAAAAGAGAAGAAAAAGGGAAATTTTGAAGGCTTGGAACAAAATAGGGAGAATGAAGGTGGGAGTTGGGTTGGTTAGGGTTGTCTAAAGGGAGAGGAGTCGAATAAGGGTGGTGGCGCAGCCAAAGGTGGCAGGGCACCGCAGCGGCGGTGGTGGCCGAATGGGGAAGAAGAGGAGAAAGAGAGGAGGAGAGGGAGGGAGAGGAAAAGAAAGGTAGGGGAAGGTAGAGGGTAGTATGCATTATAGAATGGGAGGTGAATGAAACAGTGGAAGTGGCGAAAGAGGTGGCTAAGGGTGGTGCAAATGACGACGGAATGGGTTGATCGAGAAGCAAACTTTGCACAGCTAGGGTGGCTTGTGTAGGAAAAATCGAGGAATAAGAGAGTTCTGGTTGGGTAGAGGACGATGCAGGGAAGGCTTAAGTGGGCAGAGTTGGTGGCGTGGTTGGCCGAAGGCGGCGGGGTTGTCGTCTGAAAGGGTAGCGGTGACAAGGGGGAAAGGTCTGGGTAAGAACTCAAAAGCTTGAACAGGGCTAGTTATGGGGGTATTTATAGATTTAAGAGGAGAGGTTAGGGTTATGTGGGTTGGCTAAGGAGTAAGCAAGTAGGGTTAGGGTTTGCCGGCGGCATCTGGCCGGCGAAAATCTAGGTCGATCGTGGCAGGTTTGGCTGGCTGGGAGAGGGAGAAATGTGCGAGGAGAGGGGGGTTAGTTGGGCGAAAAATTCGGCGAGTCAACAGGGGAGAGGGAGGAGAGGTTGGCCGGATCAACGGTGAGGTTGGAGGCAAAAATCCTGGGTTGGGCGGCGGTGTAGGTCGGCATCGAGGGAGGAGGAAGGAAGAAGAAGGAGAAAGAAAAGGCTGGACCGGGCGGTCGGGTGTGAGGTGAGGGCGTTTAAATTAAACGCCGCATTTTGGGGAAAAAAAGAGAAGAAACTCGGCGCGCTAACTGCTAAAGGAAGAAGAAAAGAAAGAGATGGGAGTGAGTCGTAGGAAGAAGAAAGAAAATGGGACGCGGCCAAGCCCAACTCGGGGGAGCTAAGGAAGAAAAAGAAAAGAAAAAGAAAGAAAAAAGGAAGAAAAAGAAAGGAAAAAGGAAAAATAATGGGTTAGGTTAAATAAATTAATTGGGATATTTAAAAATAATAATATTTAAATAAAATAATATATAAATCCCTTTTTAGGCTAATTTAGGGGTTTTTTGAAAGATTTTTCATAAATTTCATTTTAATTAGCAAAACACCCTAATTTTCTTCAATTAAATTATTTATAAAATTCATATTAATTTGGAACTATTTTCTCCTTCTTATTTTAAATAAAATAATTAGTTTAATTAATTTCCAATATAAAATTCTTAATTAGCTAAAATACTCAAATTTCTCCTAATTAAAATACTTATAAATTTCTTCTTGATTTTTCCTAATTAATTTCCTTTTATTTTAATAAAAAATAATTAATTTTTCTAATAAAATATTATTTAACTATAATTTTTTAAATTAGAATTTTTGGGGCATTTCATTACTACCCCCTTAAAAACAGACTTTGTCCCTGAAGTCTCCTATGGCTCTTAGGGTTAGGGTCAAAAGGTTCTAAAAGGATAGGGACACCATACTAACAACAAAACTTATAAAAACTGCCCCCTTAATAATAAACTTAATTAAAATTATACCCTTCGTTTCTCACCGTAGTCGAAATCAAAACGCTTAAAAATGAAAAACCCTTTTTGGTTCAACAACGTTTCAAATCAAGAAAAATATTGTAAATCAAATTCATTTTTAAAATAATACCACTTGTAGTATCAGCTTAAAAAGATTAAAAATCTAAAGAGCGGTCAAAACACATTTCAAAATCCAATAAAAATTTCGTAAACCAAATTTATTTTCGAAAACAAGCGTGGTCAAACGGACCAACCGCACTGATACTAACTTATGGTATCAGCTTAAAAAGTTTAAAATCAGAAGAGCGTGGTCGAAACCAACTCTGATACCAACTTGTAACACCCCAAAATTTACTACTTTTTTTTAAAGCGAAAGTAATTAAATTAAAACCCATGAATTCTAAAGATGTTACCGCCACACTAGGTATTTATTAATTCGATTCGATATCCGACTCTATTAAATTGAAAATAAAAATAAATAACTAATTAGGTTAATAAAAAATAAAATAAATCGAATATTTGATCTGATAAATATAAATAATATTCAATTTATAGAAGTATATATACATTTAAAGTATGATTATAAACATTAATTATTGTGATCATATAAAATAATAAGATATTATTTATGATTTTAAAATAATTAAAAGTAACTATATAATACTTTGACAATGTTATAATATAAAATTAATTTAGTTGGTAGTTTCTAAAATTTATCCATTTTTTATGTTCAAAGTTTCATAATATATTTTAGTTTTTTTAAGGATACTATAGGAAGCATATAAAAATATGACTATAAATATCATTTAACTTTAAATCCTTTTTTTTAATATTTTATTATTAAAACTGTTAAAATTAATTAATTAAAACACTCTTATAAAAATTAAATATTTATCTTACTTAATTGACCGGATGAGTATTCTATCCGATCGATACGATTAATTTGGGCCAATTAGTCTGGAGTGGGTATGGTAAGTGAGGGCAGGTGTTTGACTAAAACTCAAATCAATGGGTCAACTATGGCGTAATCTTTTCTACTACTATATTCCCAACGAGGGAATATAGCTAACGAGATCCGAGATCAACGCCGCCGTGGCGCCGCCCTCAACGAGATCCGACACATTATCCACACGTTAAATATTTGTTGCTATTTTTTTATAATGAGTATCTAAAGACATTCGTTCGGCTAATTAAAAATAGAAAAAAAAATAGCATGCTATCAATCAACTTATATATTTATATTCAATGCATTAGTTATACTCTTTTTATAGAAAATAAATAAATTCTTACTATATATATATTTACATTTCATGCATTAATTATACAGTTTTTAATAAGAATTGAAATTCTTAACAAATATCACACAAATATCACTCGTTATAAATTATGTGTAAATATTCCACTCACATGGACCACTATAATCACGTGCCAAATGAAACCGAATCATTCCCCATTACTAAGTAGACTTCTATACTTATAAGTCTTGAGCAGAGCAAATAAGCCTCCATTTAGCATTACTAATTTTTTTAAAATTACTCTTAAATAACTTTTAAAATTTTAATTGTTTAGAAGTACTTTATTTAATAATTTTTTTTGTTTTTATTTTTGTTGTATAAGTAATTAATACTAAAAAAACTACTTATTATACCTTATTAGTATTTGGTTTTTATTTTTCTATATATTTACTTTTTAATTTCTCATCTTTAATATTTGTCTTTCTATATCTATATCTTTTGGTAATAATTATTATATAAATTATTTAATATTAGACATTAAAAATGGTATGAAATAAAAAAATTCATAAAAATTTAAAAATTGTAAAAAAAATATATAATAAAATTCATAAAAATCAATAGTTCAGTAACGTACATGGTGTCCAACATCCATATTCCTATTATTTTATTCATATATTCTTATACGAAAAAAATTATTGAATATTATATCATCCATTCCATCTAACCTAATAAAATTGTAAATTATCATTATTGTAATGATAATATTTACTTGCATATAAATTAATGTTATATTTATCTTGAGGAGGATAAATAAATTTTTTTATTAGGATCTCAAATATAGTGTTGAAATATTATCATGCGTGTGTTTGCGTTGGGAAGAATGGATACAAAAGGAATAAAATAGATTAGGAGGCTTAAGTTAGAAAAAACAAAATTGGAGACTTTTTCATTGGAATTGGAAACGGAATAATATACATTTCTAGCTTTAATGGCAAAAATTCCCATGGGTTAAGGTTTGGTGATTTTTTTTGAGACGGGGTCACCTCCGAATCCACTCTGATATATATATATATATATATATATATATATATATATATATAAACACACACACACACTGACACACACACACACACATACACATAAATACATTATAATATTATATTTTTTCTAAAAAAATAACAAAATAAGAATAAAAAATAATTTGTTAAATAATTTAGGTATGGGGCGGGAATGAAAATATATTCTCCGTAAAGGTTGAGACGAAAATCTCCAACAGTAAAAATAGGGAATGTAGAAATATTTTGGATTTAGAAATAGAGATAATATTTCCGTCTTCACAAGACTCGTTGTCGTCCATATTCTAATGATAATGATCTCTAACTTCTATTCTAGAGGAGTCCAAATTTAATTTAGAAGAAGGGTGGGCATAATTTAGAAATTGCTGGTTAAGGCCCTGAGTAAGAGGTTGCTGAAAAGCAATATCAAGATAAAATAATAATCCTAAAACTATTATTAAATAATAATAATAATAAAAAGGAAAATAAAATGGCTAGTATGTATATATTTGACATGGCTCACCCAACCCTAGTATTCCCTCTCTCGGTTTTCAAATATTTATTGAGTTGTAGTCGAGCACCACCCTTAAAACCTGCTTAGATATTGTATCAATGAACATCATCTTTTAAACGAGTTTTTATTTTAAAAGTTGATATCATACCGTAGTACTTTGCACTTAAACTAAAAGCAAGTTAAAGTTACTTTTTAATTAATAACTTTTAAAAGTAATTTTTAATAATTACTTTTTTATAATAATTTTTTAAAAGTAAAACCAAACATTGTTGGTTAATCTAAAATTACTTTTCATAATTATTTTTGTAATAAACTACTTTTTATAAGTAAAACCAAATAATATCTAAATCATGCTCCTAATTTTAATTAAGAATGTTTCCAACTATAATCCAATAGGGTTTTGTAGCCCTAGAAGAATAAATTTTAATATTTTTGAATCTATCAGAAAGAAAAAGAAAAAAAAAATAGCAGCAAGACGGACAAAAAATAAACAAACCTGGACAGAAAAGAGGAGCATAAACCGTACCTGCAACAGGGATCTCAACGGCAAATTCGGTATAACAAAATACCGCGAGCATAGCAGAAAGACCGGAGATAGCGTAACTTATAACAACAGCAGGACCAGCCTGCTCTTTAGCTTCAAGGCCCGATAGGACAAAGACGCCAGAACCGATCACAACTCCGATGCCGAACCACATTAAATCCCACCAATTCAATGATTTCTTCATATCATGCTGGCTATGTGCCTTCACTTGTTCGAGTTCCGTTGTGTCTGACGATCGGGACGTGATTCGATTCATCAGTCGGCTCGGCGTTTGTTTTAGCGCCGATATATAATTTGACCATGATTCGAATGATGCTTCCGGTAGGAAAGAGGATTCCGTGCGGCCGTTTTTATTCCGGTTACGGAGCTCTGATCCTCCGCCGCCGCTTCCGCCTTCTCCCATCGTCGTTTTCTTCCCTCTTTGTTCTTGCCTGTGAAACGTGTGATTTTAAACGATGAGATACGTGTTCGAATACTACAACGAAACGCAGGAGATCGAATGGTGTTACATTAACTTGGCGAGAAGTAATTTTCATATATGCTAACAAAAATGCAGTAGTGATTGGGAAAAGGGAAAAAAGATACGTACCTGTTACCTGTAGACTGGCAGCAAAGCTGAGGAAATCTAGCAGAAGGAAGAGGAGAGGGACAGATGATATTTCGTATGCCCTCCCTTTTGGCTGAAAACGAAATCAACTGTGGTAGTCTCGTGCTAGTAGGTAGGTTAGTGGTCAATCAACTAAAAAATTAAACAAATCTGATATTTGATTCGAGAAATATAAATAATATCTTATCTGATAAATTATATACGAATGTCTTGTACACATCCTTTCTAAGATGAATATATAGGAATCAATCATAATCGTTAGATTAGTATTTGATCAACGGTTAAGATTTAATGCATACCTAACCTAAATTTATTTTAATCGTAGCCCTTAAATCTTCTAGATCTAACGGTTATTAAGAATTCCTACATTTGTATTTTAAATAATAGTTTGTACAAGAACCTAAATATATATATATATATATATATATATATATATATAATTATTATTAGTAAAGTTTATACTTTTTAAGACGTAACTAAAATTAGAGCTAACAAAAGTTGACTCAACCCGATCCAAAATTAACCTGATCCAACATTAACCTAAATATAAGTAACCTGACCCAATCCAACGCCAACCTGTAATATAACCCATTATTAACCTAACTCGCCATCAACTAGACCCGACAAAACTAAATTCTATATTAACTAGTTATAATAATAATAATAATAATAATAATAATAATAATAATAATAATAATAATAATAATAATAATAAGCATATCGCATTATTCATTTAAAATCTTAAAAATACATTATTATTTAAATTCTACTTATTTTTATTACTTTTATTTTTACCGATTTTTTTTGTGTAAAAACACAATATTAAAAAGTAATATTAATAAAAAAAAACATCAATTAATAGCACATTATTAATTACATGTGTAATCCCCCGAATTTTTAAAAGCCTATATTTTAATAAATAAATTTTATTTGGGATAAATTAGCTTTTAAATCTATTTATTTTAATTATTTTATGGATTTTTGAGTAAATAAAATTGGGTATAAATATTTAATAAATTAAAATAAATATTTATTATTTTATCATACTCTTGTTATTTAAATAATTTTTCAAATTATTATTTTACTAAAATTATCCCTTTTAAACCCTTATATTTTAATTAAATTATTAAATCAATTTATTACCCAAAATATATTATACTGTATTATTTTATAATTAGAGTATTTTATTTAAACCCATTTTCCTTTTTCTTTTCCTTTTTTTCCTTTTTCCTTCTCCTTTTCCTCTTTTCTTTCTTTTTTCCTTTCCTTCCTCGGGCCGCCGGCTGGCCCGGCCTACCCTTCCCCCCTCCTGCGCCTTGGGTTGCTGGCCGGTTTCCTCTACCCCTCTCCTTTCTCCCTCACGTGTGAGCCCGGCTCCTTCTTCTTTCTCCCGCGCGAGCCGGCCGCCCCTTTCCTTTCTTTTCTTTCTTCCTCGACTGGGTCGGCCTGCTGCTTTCTTTTCTCAGCCGCCCGTCGCACGCACCAACACCCCCTCCCCCGACTCTTCTTTCTTCTTCCTTTCCTTCTTCTTCCTCTATCACCGGCGAGAATCCCGATCCTTGTCATCCCTGCCTGCAACTCCCTCTCCCCCATTGACCTTCCCTATCTCCCTCCCTCTCCTTCTCGTCGTTTTCCTACCATACCGACCCCACCATCTCTCCCTCTCCCTGCAACACCCATTTCCCTACCACCTACCGCCACCCCTCAAGCCCCTATCCCTTCTCTTCTCTTTCTCTCCTATTTCTTCCTCCTTCCTTGCTCATTCTGCATTTTTTTTCGAGCCTTATGCCTCGCCCGAACCTCTCCTTTTCTCCCTTTCTTCTCCTCCCCTCTCTCCCCCTATTTTTGTTTCACCACCTAACTCCGCCGCTGCCATCGCCTTAGACGCCACCTGCACCACCTCCTGTCACCCTCTACCTCACCCTCAAGCCATCACAGCCCCCATCAAGCCACCACGCAACCCCCATCCTTCCTCCTCTCTTCTTTTTCTCTTCTTTCCCTCCCTTCTCGGCAGTCACCCTACACCGCCATATTCCTCCGCCTTCCCGCCGTTTTTTTCCGCCACCTAAGCCACCGAATTACTCCCTCTAATCCCCTCTACCACCCCCAATCCTAGCTTGCCCGAAAACACCACCCAAAGGCCTTCATTTTCCCTCCCCATTTTCCTTCCTCACCAGCCTTCCATTTCAACCCCTCCTCGGCCGCCACCTTCGCAGCCTCGCTGCCGCCGTCTCCGCCACCTTTAGCCGCCTTCAGCCCATCCCCAACAACCACCTACACCCCCTCTCCACTTCTGCACCATTCCCTTGCCCCAAATCTTTCCCCATCATGTCCTTTTCTTAGCCCCAAACCACCAACCCGAAAATACCCATTTTCCCCTATTTCCACCACCTTCGTGTCCCTCCTTGTTCTTTCTTTGCATGCAGCTCATGCTGCATGAGCAGTATGAGCTGCTACCCTCTTTGATTTAATTGTTTAATAATTTTTAAGATATAATAATATTTTAGTTTAATTATTTGATTAATTAAGTGTTATACAACCTTATAATTTGGTTTTTATCATTTCTAATGTAATAAGTCTTGAATTATTTTTAGGTATTGGTTTTGATAATCAAAGCTTGAACCTCTAACCAGAATACCGGTAAGGTTCGTTTTTTCGGGAATCGAGGTAATCGTTAAATCCCACTTAAACGCAGTGTTTAACATATGTTAGCACATTAGGATTTTTAATATATTATTATGCTTGGCTTGTGTTGTTTAATATGATATATGTGGTTCTTGTGTTGATTGATGAAAAGGAAGCATGATAGATTATTTCTATGTATGGAAATATTATTTAGGGTAAGAGTTTGGTTGTTAATGAAAATGTTAAGTATTAACCATGACATATTATGCTATTGTGATCCTTAATACATGTTTAATATTTTGTGAGTCTTAGGAGATTTTAGTAAGGTACCTTGTACAAGAGTATGGCCTAATATATATATGGGTACTAATAATGTTATATTAATTATAAGAGTCGTGGATGAGGAGTTAATATTAATATTTTATGTAGTAATAATAATAATTTAATATAAGCGGTGTACTAAGGGTAAAAAGGTAATTCTTAATTAAAAATGTTATTATGGTAATTTTGGAGGCAAAGGTAAAATAGTAAATTTATTAATAAAAGGATAAAATGGTAATTTTGGAAGTCAGAGATAAATTGGTCATTTTGAAAGTAAGGGGTAAAATGGTAATTTCGTAATTAAAGGGGAAAAATGGTAATTTCGTGAATAAAGGGTAAAATAGTAATTTTGTGATTAAATGGTAAATTGGAAATTTTGTAAGAAGAGGGCAAAATGGTAATTTTATAATAAAAGGGTAAAGTTGTAATTTTGTAATAAAAGGGCGATTTGGTAATTTTGTAATAAAAGGGCAATTTAGTAATTTTGTAATAAAAGGGAAAATTAGAAATTTTGTGATAAAAGGGGCAAATTGGTAATTTTATATCAAAATGGCAAAATGGTAATTTTGTAAATAAAGGGATGAAAGTGGAAATTGGAAAGGAGTAACTTGGTAATTATAATAATTGAGAAGGGTAAAATGATAATTTAATAAAAGAGAAGGGTAAAACGATAATTTAATAATGGAGAAGGGTAAAATAGTAAATATGATAAATGTGAAGGGCAATTTGGTAATTTAACCAACTAAAGGGGTAAATTGGTAATTAGGATATTGACTAGGGGTAATTTGGTAATTTAACCAACCAAAGAGCAATTTATTAACTATAATAACGGAAATGGGCAAATTGGTAATCTAACCAACCAAATGGGAATTATATTAAGTGTAATAATTACGAAGGGTGATTAGTGGCCTAACAAGTGTGGGAAATAGCTCGGTAACCTAAACTAAGTAAGGGTGTAGCTAAGATCGAATGTGTGCTATATGTCCTACATGCCTTGGATGCCCTATATAACTTTTATGTCGAGTTCTACATGCTATTATTTTAATTGTTTCATGTGTAGCGTGGCTTGGAACCGAGATGTGTTCATGTGTCCTCTTTTGGTATGTGATAATATGGATATGCCGTAAGTTATGACATGATTTGATGTGGCCCTCTAGAACATGCATGTCAAGGGTAAAATACTTTCGAATAAGATACGTTTAAGACACTAATCACTTAAAGAGGAAGATGTTGAGCCGGACCCAGACCAGTCCACCGGCAAATAATAATGGCAGGGTAACCGACAAATAATAGTGGCAAGGTATGTTACCCTCGCGACCGTTCCATCACCTAAAATAGTGGCAGGGCATGTATCCTCGTGACCATTCCACCGGCTATAACAGTGGGTTTCCTGCACTCACACGGACATTTATAATCCGAGATGATTGATTAATGATGGACTAATGGTCTTAAGGCCCTAAAAGTATCGAGTATTCATTATGGCCTATTAACATTTGGTTGAATTATCAAGTATGCAAATGGACGAAAGTGAATGTTATGTACACACCGTTAATATCTTATTGACTCGTTGAATATGCGAATGTATGGACCTAAATGTTATATTTACACATGTCGTTATGTATGGATTCAGTAGGGTATCATGTGTTACATTGCGGACCTGTTTTTAAGTGTGTATTTAAAGGATTACTCAGTACCGTAGTACTAAAGGGTTCCATTCGTGGGGCCCCTGCCTATTTAATGGGCAGAACCCCTTGCAGGTTGTGTTTAGTGCTTTCAAGTGGGCCTCGGGAAAGAGTGTAAGGAACTATCCAGAATTGTTAGGATTTTAATATGTCTCTTTAAAATTCATAAATTCAATGTATTTATTTTTTTATAACCACCGTTGGTGGATTTTACTCTGGTAAATTGTTTACCGCTACTCTGATTTATATATGCTTGAGTTTCTCGTAAATTATGTTTTACTCTTTTAGCCTTAGCACTTGGTACTGGATGGTAGGAGTGAACCGGTCTGGTACTAAGTGTGGCGGTAATATCCCTAAAGTTTACGGTTTATTAATTTGCTTCCGCTAATTTCCTTTTAGTCAACGAAATTTTTCAGTAGTAAATTTTGGGGGTGTTACAACATGTCTACATGAATTTAAACTTATGGTGAGTGATAATCCATAAGCTCACGGCCTCATTGTATCACTTCAAGGTCGTATCCCACAGAAACTTCAAGATGGATTACCAATTTTTGTCATTTTAGCTATTTAGATTGTTATCCAGAACTAATCCACCTTTCTCCAAAACTTAACTTCTTATAATAAAAACAAGTATTTAGAAGTTAATCTTAAGGTAAATTAGGAGTAAAAATAAGAGAAAACTAGATGAAAAGATGAGGAGGAGAATCATTTAGTTGTGGTAATTAATGCAGCAAAAACTGTTGAATTCAAGTGGAAGGAGAATTTATGGCTTGTTAACAAAGTCTAAAGGTAAGGTAAATCTAAGGGGGAAAGATGCTAATTGAAGTAAAAGTTGCAAGGAACAACACCCATAATAAACCAAGAAGAATAAAATAGAAGTTGAGGCATGTCAAATGGACTAAATGAAAAAAAAAATAAGGAAAATAATAGCTTGATGAACAATAACAAAATTCACAAAGCTAGCCACATGTGAGAGAAGAAGGGGGAAAATAAGGAGGGCATGTTATTTCATAGGAAAAGGGAGGATAGTTAAAACTAAGAAAAAAAAAGAGAGGATGAGGAATGAAGGAGAATTAAAGGTCAAAAGTCACAAAAAATTAGGTGAAGTGAGTGGAGCAAAAAAAAAGAGGCAAAACATGATTTTATGTGTTGTATGATGCAAATGAGGCACAATTTAGGCACATAAGCATGGGATATGAGATGAAAGGATTGTAAGGTGAGTTTAAATTTTCTAAAACTTGAATGAAATATAGAATGGTGGATGTGTATGAGTGAGATTGACTATAGTTGAGTTTGTGAATGTTTATGTCATAAACACTTTATTATTGTACTTTTAGCCAAGATTTTTTTTGAATGAAAGTAAATAGATTGGTGAATATGTTTTTATTAAGTTATATGGATAGTTGAGATTCAATGGATATTTATGGGATTAATTTAAATTTAATTTTAGGTAATTAATTGTAAGAAATTATAATAATGGAAAGTTATTAGGAAATTACCAAATGGGATCCAAAAATCATGAAAATTTATAATAATTTTGGAGTAATTTTAGAAATATAAATATAGAAAAATATTTGGAATCAAAATTAATTTGATGCTTGATGGTTGAAAACTAGTGAAAATGACAAAATTGGATAAGTCTCCTAACTACATTTCTACAAACACATGAAATGAATAACGAAGAGTTAAAATGAATAAATATAGATGAAGAATAATTTTGGAAAACCAAATAAATGAATATATTTGATCTTAGAGTTGGTTTAACACTTAATGGGAAAAAAAAGGACAAATGGCTAAAATTGTCTAATCACGTAAACATACCTTCCGCAATAAGAAGAAACAAAAAAAAAATCAAAGGAATGGATGAAATGAATGAAAAAAAATAGTATTGACTTATGAATTTTGAATGATTCAAAATGAGCAATAATGACATAATCAAAATAATCACAAAAAATATGATTTTTTTCCAATGAATAAAATAAATGGAAAATTTTTTGAATTTAATACGAATGGTAAGAAATTCAATAATATAATTTTAAGAAGCCAATAATGATTATCATATGTTATTACAAGGGATGATCTATACTATTTCTTGAGATTAAAAGTAAATGTGTGGATTAAATATATTAAAATGGAATTGGTCTTAGAGATGCTTAGGTGGCCTTACTTTTCCTTATGTGATGTTTATCATATGTTATATGTTTGGTGTCATCCATGATCATTTGATAATAAAGGTTTATGATTCTATGCATGTCATTGCATGTACTTTTTTATTCATGCTTTCATGTATATGATCAAGTATGTTTCCCATAATGGTCGCACACATGTGCAAGTATGCTACAATATGATATATGACATTAATGTCATATTATAAGTATTATATGTGTGTGCAGTATGGAAATGCATGGTTATTCTATGTATGGCTAGTATGACCTTGTGTATGTCATGAATCGCATGACAGGGTAGTTTTGGCCCTTGTTGTTCTAGCTTTTAGTCCCATTATCGACTATGATTGCCTTAATGTTGGTTATATCACATGTTTATCATACTATGTGAATCATGTGTTATCAAATGATTTTTAGTATGAGAAAATGATGATATTCATATCATATGAGTTATAAGGGGTGCCTGGTATACATTATATGTGAAGTATCTCATGTATCATATGAGTTATATTGAAGGAAACATATATGATATATTGTGTGTATCATGTGAGGTGTATGGTGAGCATGGTATTTGAGTTGTGCTGCATGTATTATATATTTTATGTATTAAAGATAGTGGTATCATCATTAATCTCATGAACTATCATTAATGTGACCAGTGTGTCCTAACTCTTACATCTATGATGTCCATGCTATGCATTTTTTGCATTCATGTTGCATGATCACTATCTTCCTAATTATTATTAAGATGTCATTATATGTGATTATAGGTTGGCATCATAAGATTATTTTGTACCATCTTTTTATACGTATCATGTCCCTTATTGAATTGAGTAGCTTGGATCACATGATGCTTAATCCTCATAGATGTTGCACATATGTTATCTAGTGCACCATAAAATGAATTTTCTAATTGTGTAATTACATGATTACATGTTATCGTGTGAGTATGACATAGCCATTAACATGTCCTATGATTTCCATTTGATGATGCATGATTGTTTTCCATAAGCCTTTCATGGACGTTCCTAAGCATGCTATTATATGGATGATTTGCTTGTGTCATCGCATGTATGCCCATTTATATTATCATATGAGAATTACATGCATGTCTAGCATAAACTTAGGTGTACCTAGAGGTACATGATAATGTGGTTGTGATTTACTTAGTATGTTTTGTAATAATGTGTATCTTTCATGGTCACCTGCTTATTCAACAAGTAGACAACATTGTGCAAGTTTTGAGGACTGCTAGTGAGTGCCCTATCTTTGATTGATATGTTTTCACAGACAATGAGAGTAGGTTATCGGATGTTTGATTCCTTGGAGCTATATTTTTTTTATACTTGTTAGATATTTAAACTCTTCAACATTGCTCTCTTGTTTCTCATTGTTACTTCTTTTGTTTTTGCTTCTGGGTTGTATAACCACAATGATTTATATCTTATTCTATCTTGAGAAATCTTTAATTATGGTTTAAATTGGTTGAGTTTGGAAGTTTTTAGCCTTGTATCTAATATATGATAGATAGTAGATTTCTATCTCATGTTAGGTGTAGCAGTAACACCTAATTTTATTATTTTGGCTTTCATAAAACCTTTAATTAAGATCAAATTTTTTTAGTTGTGGAAAATGGAGGTATTACATACACAAACTATTTGAGTTGGAGAGTGTGGTTGTGTCAGCCACACGGGTAACCTATTTTCTCTAACACACCTCGATTGACATTGTTTTTTATCTTGATTTCAATTTCAGATGTTCTTTTGATTTTTTTTCTTCTTTTCTCTTTTTTGGTTCTAGGAAACTATATTAGCATATAAACTAGGGATCTTATTTATTCATTAAGAATCATTTATTAGGGAAAATAATACATGTAATAGCTCATGCACAATGATATTGAGTATTGTTCCCTTCTACAACACAAAGAATTCATTCATTCTTTTTCTCACGTGTAAGTTTTGATTTTGAGGTAGATTTAAAGCAAATTTATTATATGGAATGCATTAGCTAAATCCATGCATTTATTAATTGCATAATCAAGTAAGCATATTAACTCATATTTTGTAAATTTAGCTAGTCCAGTATTTAGTCCAGCAAAGCTTACCTAAAATTGATCACTTGAATTCATGATCATAGTCATCAACACACACTAGTTATTCTAGTTGAATGCACTCAGCTAATGCGGTGATGACACCCAATTAATAACTAGGGTACGGATGTCTAACATAGCTGAGCATACCTGAATTATGTGTGTTTATTTTAGTTTATGTATATCATTCTTTAAATCGGTGTATATCCTTGTTTGGGTCAATGTATACCCTTCTTTAGGTTAATATATATCAATCAAAGCAACTTCAATTGATATGTAATCATTCTTTCTTTAAGTTGTTCATGGGTATTTATTTTAGCTGATGTCTATCCTCAATTGATATATAATCATTCTTTCTTTAGGTTATTCGTGGGTATTTATTTTAGTTGATGTCTATCATTCTTTCGGTCGATGCACATACTTTAGGTCATTATATATCTTATCTGGGTTGATATCTATTCTTTTTCTTCTTTCATTGGGTTGATGTCTATCCAAAGAAATTTAAAGACGTAGCCTATAATATAGAAGTAATACACACTGATTACCATACTTTAGTGTATTTAAATTTTATTTATTCCATCATCATTTTATATATCTTATATAACATCAACACACTAGATTATCTAAATAAATGCCATGTCATCCGAATACAGCTTACACCGCACGTACACCAAAAAAGCATAATATACATATCGGTTCTGGTGTACCAAACCTTCTTTTGTTCCTTTAGTCAATTTCCCATAGACATAATATTTTGTGGGAACTGTTTGGGACTTTGATGCAAATTTTACCCTCCTCAAGCGTGTCCTCATTGTACTCCTTGAGTTTCTTCTTAGATTTCTCCCCTTAAAATGGCACCCAGATCATGCATCCCTGTCCACCTCTTTTAATTGTCTTCTACTAGTTTTCCTACTCAATAAGCAGTTACAAAAAATATAGCTGCAGCCAGATTTCTACTGGGCCAACGAAATATTAACTTTTCGAGAATTCGCTGCTGGTGGTAGTAAACCTACGATTGTTTCTAAAAATTCATTTAATTCGTCGAGATTTTTTTACTCTATTTTAAAACTCCGTTTATTTGTAATTCGTCGAGGTTAGTATCCTTTCCATGCTACTACAGTATTTCATCGCGTTGCCTTGAAATTCAATTAACATACAGTGCCAATAATGCTTCAAGTCAACACACTGCTACAAAGCAGTACCTAAACACATTCTTGAAGTCCACCCTGTACACATGAGAAGACAAGTGCAGACTGCACTGCACCGAACTGAACTGAGCCAAGTTAGGTCTCTAGATCCATAATCCAAAACAACACTAAGCCAAATCGCTAGAAAGAGGATGTCCATCAACCTCCAAACCTTTCATCTTCATCTTCATCTTCGTCTTCATCTACCATGTCATCCTCCTCACTGGACCTCTCATATTCCTCTGCATCTTCGTCTTCCTCATCCTCGTCAAGCAAAGCCTTTCTGCCACCAGCTTTGTCCTTCAATCCAGTACTCAGAACCACCGTCTGACCTTTGGATACCTCCATGTCATTCCTCAGCTTATCCATGTTCTCTTTCATGCGCTGCTCCTCTAACTTTTGCTTTTCAGCACGCCTCTTGTCAAGATCAGCCCTACAGACAAGAAAGATCGAAATGGTAACAGCTATCGATATGAGTGCCTCCCGGAATAACAATCTGGTGTCCTTTCCCTTTAATAGACATAAAAATAGCACAAATGCAAAATACCCAAGAATAAATTATCATTGTCTATGGTTCACCTGTAAGTCTCCATATATTCTGTGGCACTTGCTTCAATAGCATTAAAGAAATCATCCATTCCAGCACCAGATACTGCAGACACCCCGACAGATCGAAGATGCTTATAGAACTCATCAAGAACAAGAGACAGGCTCCGAGTTAAAGTTGAGGAATAGGATTCATCAGATTCCAGTGCTTTATGAAATTCTTCAAAATCTTCCATCCACTGCATCCATCAATATCACTTTTCAGCAGACGATAATGATGACTCAGATGGGCAATACATCATGCAATGAAAATTGCAACAAAAATGAAAGAGGGCTACAAGAGAACAAGTGAAATATAACAGCCATAGAAGGAGGAAAAAATCACCCAAGAGTAATAACATGCATATGACGTCACAATTGTCAACTAAAGATTTTAACTACATATAATCAAAGTGACATCATGACAGCCCATGGATGAGAGAGGCTGGTATGCTAAATCTTGAAGCCAGCAGTCGAAGATTTGCGAAGTATATAAACGTAGTGATTCCTGAGCCCAAACTCCTTGATCTCTTCCTTCAACAGTAATCCATCAATCCAGCTATTCATAGAGTTCAAGAAAAGCAAAAGGGCTGCTTTCCCCTATTCTTTAGTTGGGTAAATGGGTCATTCTGCTTCTGCGACTAAGACAACACGGTGGGAAAATGACACTCAAGATGGACAATCTCGCAATTGTACCAGCAGTATATTGTAAAATAATCTCTTCGTGAAGAACCAACAGCCATTCTGGGAAAACAAAAAAGAATGACATAAAGCTGGAGAAAAGAAAACTGCCATATTCTACTCATCCCAAACCAACAGCCACTCTAAATTTGGGAACTTTGAAAAAGATAAACCATGGAAAAGGATATTGGCTAAATCAAATAGGTCATTAAATATTGCTATTAAGAGCCAGCAAAGCACTACAAGCCTGATATGGTACACCAAATAAGATTCATGTATAGCACGATATCATCACTCAATATATCAGCACAACATCATCACTAGATAAACCAGCATGATATCACCTACTCTCGTTTGAGATGTACACTTGCATGTGCTCTGTGTGCAACTCGCATCTCTTGCTTGAGATGTGTGTACCCCATGAACAGCTCTTCGATGTGTGGTAACAGAAATCGATCATAAAATGCCAGTTTGCCCTTTGAATCGGATTTGGTCTGTGATAAATTCTAGCCGACCCTGGGTTCCTGCGATGGACATATTTGAATAGCTGATTTGTATGTCAGCACCTACAGGTATCTCTGTTTCAACTACCTAAGATCTAGCATTCTAGCCCATCCAATGAACCACCGATGGAACACAACTCGGTACTCGGCAAGCTCAAAATAGAGATTGCCCTCAGCATACTCACTACACTAAAATTGGCCATACAAAGCTTTCTCCTTCATGATTGACCTCCTAAGAATGCTAATATAGCACAGGATACTCGCTACTTCATCCGGCATTGTATCAGACTATATTACTGATCATAATGAGTTCTTCAGAATGCAAGATACCAGACAGCCCAACTCCATAGCATCTATGCTTATCTTATAACCGACTCTTCGTAATTCTCCCTTAGACCTTCCATTTTATATTACAGTGCTTCTCATCACATGTTTGGTAGCAATAATTTGTAATCTCATCTCACTCATTCTAATCCGTTGTCCACTGTTATGGCTCATAAATTAATGTCAAAGGCATTAGACTGGACAAGTTGTTGCATCCTCTATCTTTACTATTTGCTCTTTTTGATTGTGGGTGTCCAATTAATATGATTTCTATCAGCAAATTAACCCAGACCCTACCATGTTTCTGACCTTTTGTGGCAAATTTGGTTATTGTGTGGGAATGGAAAACTAGAGGATGATAGGAGTTCGGCATGAGACTCAGGACTATACTACCTCAGTACATCTCCTTCTCCCATGGCTTATATGGAAGATAATGTACCGTATATTTCATTATAATTTAACTCACCCTAGATTACCAAAACTACAAAAGATGGTTGCTTCTTATTTCACATGCCTCTTCTTTAGAATGTGAATCTAGTCAATTCAGCAAACATTTTGATACTTGGTTGCCTTCTTTTATAGCTACATCGACTCAACCTTGAGTTCTGTTACTTTGTTACATTTGTTGATAAATTTTTGTGATGTACTTGACTATTTTTTAATGAAAAATTGCTCCAAATATTCTTTATTTTTCAATATTTTTGGTCAAAAGTAAAAAACTCAATTTCGAACCTTTTGGGGTGATTATGCCCAACAATACATTTAAGCTCTTGAAATCAAGGCAATTTCCATCAAACTTCCTGTGTGCTCATATCCCTTTTCAAGTTGGACCATACATATTGTATGTTTGAAGCATGTTACAGATGTATATAAATCCAAGGACCTCACTATGTAAACCCTTGGAACAACAGTTTGTCCATATGAGCTTAGCTTTAGCCATGACTATATTATGCCTCAGCAATGGATAGATCATAGAGCAACAAGTGATTGTTTCTTGCTCTTCCATGACACTGGATTGCACCAAAACTAATACAAAATAGCCAATGGTTAAGCACCTATTTTATGGACAACCTTCCCAATCAGCATGAGTATTCCCTCTATTTTCTGCATGGTGCCTTCTTAATTGTATTTTAAAAACTGAATTACTGCATCCCCATGACTATCCCTTGAAGCACATAGATATCTACTAAGTAGACTCATTGAAAGGCAATTATCAGGACATGTAACTGTGAGGCAGTTGAGCTTTACAACAAGTCTCTGATATCTGCTAGGATCTTATTGGACTTAGCCTCATCAGGAAATAGCTTAATATTTCTATTTATTGGCATACAAACGAGTTTGCAGTTTGACATGCCACATGCCTGTTTCTTTGAAAATATCCGGGGCATATTTTCATTGTGAGATGGCAACACTTTTTCATGATTGAGCAACACCTATTCCTAGAAAATGGCTCTCAAAAGATATTGCTGCTAATTTTCCAACATCAAATGACCAATATATTTGCTAAGCCTCTCAGAATCCGTAGTTATTATAGCCTATATTCAGGATTGTGAGAGTCTAATTATAGTCCCGTAATTACTGTACAAATTAGTTAAAATATAAGTTTGTACAGATTAGTATAAATAATAGCTGTGAGAATCTTTACTCAGAATATTTTTCCACTTATCTCACAACACCGCCAAATAACAAGAAAGATCCTATTGGATATTTAAACAGAATTGTGAGTTAAAAGTTGTAGAAGATGTTTAAACAGAATAGTAAGTTAAAAGTTGTAGAAGAGCTACCGACCACCATGATTGAAATTTCTATTCAATCTATCCAGAAAGATGTTCGCATTACAAAGATTTCCCTTCGCTGTGTTTGTTTTATTAGTATTTCATCTGCACCAGCACCTAAAATGAAATGGTACAAAAAAAAGAATTTAACAAAGGTTTAACAGTACAAGCAGGATTCCTTTGAGAAATGCTAATTCTGTTTCCGACACCAAGAGGAGCCAAAACTGCACAATATTCCTCCTCATCTCTAAACTCTGCTTATCAGGGATATGATGTAACACAGCAGGCTACTGCTTTGCTAGATATGGCAGAGAGTTCAAGGGGTTCTTACCAAGTAGCCGCTGGTGGTTTAGACAATTTGGTACTATCAATAATGGATATGTTGGTTCCTCAGATGGTGGCGATCTTCCCCTAAACCTGTGACTCATGCAGCTAGGTGCCTGGAATGTTCAAGGTTTGAATAAACTTGAGAAGCAACCTGAGGACAGGCGGTAGATCAGGAACAATAATATATAAATTGTTTTGTTTAATCAAAACTAGAGTGAAGGGAGGTGAATTTTGTTAATGTTTTTGAAGTAGCTAGCAAAGGGGACTACACAAATAATTATTTATAACATATAGATGGTAGATTATAGCGTGGGTGGGATACTAGTTATTGGATTGTGGGCGTAGAAGACAGTTGTGCACAAGCTCTTCATTGCAGAATTGCATCACTTTCAGGCAGAGTACAGTACTACACCACCTTTATTTATGCCCTGAACACAGGCACTGAGAGGAAGCTGTTGTGGCCATGGATGTGAGCTCATGGTTCATGGTACCCCGTGGACTCCAATAGGGGACTTCAATGTCATTCGATCCATGCAGGTGAAGCTTAATGGATATACTCCTAACCTAGGGGATGTCCAAGACAGTTGTGCACAAGCTCTTCATTGCAGAATTGCATCACTTTCAGGCAGAGTACAGTACTACACCACCTTTATTTATGCCCTGAACACAGGCACTGAGAGGAAGCTGTTGTGGCCATGGATGTGAGCTCATGGTTCATGGTACCCCGTGGACTCCAATAGGGGACTTCAATGTCATTCGATCCATGCAGGTGAAGCTTAATGGATATACTCCTAACCTAGGGGATGTCCAAGACTTTGTGAAATGTTGTCAGGATTTATTCACACGATCAAGCAAGAGAGCAGGGGATTAAGAGCTTTTTTTGTAAACTTGATAGATGTTTGGTGAACTTGCCCAACTTCATTATTGATTTATAAGGACCACTTATCTCTGATCATTCCTCAATGGTGCTGCATCTGCCTTGTCAGTTACCCAAAGATGAGTAGACCTTTCAGGTTTTTAAAGTTCTGGGTACATGATCCTGCGTTTTTTTTCCTATTATAAAACATGTCTGGCACCCCCCTTGTAGAGGCAATGCACTAATACACATCTGGCGTAACCTGCTACGCGTGAAATCTTCCTTGAGGATTCTCAACCAGAGGAAGTATGGTAGCATTTCTCAGTGGGTATCCACTACAAGAGAGACATCACAAAGCTTGCAGACAGTTATTCTTTCACCCTCAAGACCAGCAACTCAAACAGCAGGAGAGAGAACTACAGGCTACATTTTCCTTAAAACAGAAGTCTGGGGTGCTGTGGCTGAATGAAGGACTCATACAGCAGATTTTTCTTTGCAAAAATGAAGAGAAACATAACAGAAAAGCAGTTATGGTACCGATGGATGAGATAGGTGCTCATGTTACAGAGTACACACCAACAGCAAGTTCAGCACATGTTTATCCAATTCTATACATCTCTGCTAAGTAATGCTGCTGAAACCCAAGGTACAGCCTCTGCTCAGGTATATTTAGCTGCCCTGATACTTTAAAAGCAACATAGCATTCAGCTTTTGGCACCAGTCACAATGGAGGTAAAAAAAAATGCTGTTAATCTATTGGTGATCATAAAGCACAAGGGATTGATGGGTTCACAACTGCCTTCTTCAAACATGCGTGACCAATATTTGATAATGACTTACATTGAGCTATTTCTGATGCTTTCAACAGAGGCTTCATTCCAAACAAGATTAATATCACCTCCCTTACACTCATCCCCAAAAAGCCAAATGATTCCCGTGTTTGTGACTTTCAACTCATTTGCATGCTGTCCAATTTGTACAAGATCCTCTCTAAATTCCTTACCCATAGGCTTCGTTCTATTATGTCCCATCTTGTGCCCTTATCTCAGTCTGCTTTTGCAAGAGGCAGAAATATTGGGGATAACATCCTCCTGGCACAAGAACTTGTCAGGAACTACTCATCTACAGACATTTCACCAAGATGCATGCTGAAAGTAGATATCCAACAAGCCTATGACTCGATGCATTGGAAGTTCCTACAACTGATCCTTTATGGGTATGGCTTCCCTCTTGCTACTGTCAAGGTGATTTTAGCATGCGAGTGTACTGTCTCCTATTCTCTTTTCCTCGGTGGTGCTCATTCCACAACCTTTCAGGCATAACGTGGACTATGTCAAGGTGATCCACTCTAAAGTAAACTTGATTGGTAGTATTAACCCCATCAAGTGCTAGTTTCCTAGTCCCAAATTTGCTCCCCTAAAGAATCTGGTGGTTTGGGGTCACTTGATCTCATCCAACTAAATAGTAGTTCCACTATAGCATAGCAGTTCCACTATTTAGTGTTTTTTGGGTCAACCGCAGCACAAAATTAGCAATACGCTACGGTTTTAAAATTTCACATTTATCGATAAATTGATATCACCAATAAATTGGCAAAATATCGGCAATAAATCGGGATAAATCGTCGATAAATTGGCTACTTATTGATAATTCTTAAATCTATTGAAAAAAGCAAGCATGATAATTTTTCCTTATTCATTTACTATATATATGTTGAGCCAAGTTACTATTGAACAAGAGTAAAGTATTTTTATTTATTAACTTTACATGTCCTACTAAATAACATGCATTTTTTTATTCCAAGGTAGATTTAGGGTTGTTAGAACAATTTAGTTTATAATAACTCATTAAAATACTTCTAATATAATATAAACAACTAATTTATTGAATATTTATATTCAAATGATCAATAAACAATAATTAAAGTATATAGTGAAATAAAAATAAAAATTCACGCTGCGACAACCGCAACACATAATTTATCATTCGCGACACTCCAATACCGCGACCATGACCGCGATTTTATTGCCTGATTGATCTTCCACATCTAGAACATAGGTGCTATAGGTAAACTTTGGTGGAACATAAACATTAAAAATGACTTAAGTGTGGGTGAGATGAATCCATGCTTCATTCCTCAAAGGGTGCTCAATATGGCTTTACAACCCACATCTGCTTGCCCTTGGTGTCTGAAGAGAATCATGTCTATAAGAGAGATGTAGCAGCCTGTGTTAGGAAGCTTTGACTCTACTCGAGGAGATGAGTACAACATTTAAAGGGCCTACTGCAAACTCAGGCGGCCGAGGAAAGGAAGTGGCAATACAAGTTAGTTTGGCCTGCTCCTTCAGTCTGTAGACATAGACTCACCCAGTGGTTGGCAGTCCAAGACTGACTTCTATCAAAAGAAGGATTATCAATGATGAATGTCCTTACCAATACAGCCTGTGAATTGTGTCATGATCAGGAGGACACAGCAAGTCATTTGTTTCTGACACGCCCTTACACACACCAGCTATGGGAACTTATTAGAAGGTGCATGGGTCGAAGGGATAGTATTCAGACATGGGAAACAGAGTTGAGGTTACTAGTGCGATGTACAAAACAAGCCAGACAAAAGGATAGCTTCTCGTCTCATGTATATGGTATGAACACACTTGTTGGATCTTTCATAATCAAGCAACAAAGGGCAGATGCTTATTGAAGAGTATTCTTTTAGATATTGCTTATCAATATACTCATACATCTAGGATCACTCATTATGATGATGAAGTCCGTATCTTAGATTGTGCTGGTTTCTGATAAGGGTTTGGATGCACAGCCTTTTCATAAGTAATAAAATCAATGCTTATTGGAGGAGGGGAATCCTATTCTTTGTAGCCAAAATATGATTAGTACAAATGAGTATATCAATATGCAACCTCCATTTTGCCATCACATGTGGATTATACACATTGTGAATATAACTAAATAAAAAGGAAGAAAGTAAACCGAGACCAACCTCAATAAACAAATGTTTTTCTAAAGGCAAAATGCAATTCAACAAAACACAGACATTTTCCAAACACTGACCTAAACTCTAAACATTCCAATGTAGGCTCATGTTATTCACTCAACCCCCAAGGACAAAAGGAAAAGAAGGTGACAAGCTCACAAAATAACAAGAAAGATAAACAATCCTATTAAACAATGAGATCTGATATACGTATGCTGATGGATGATTTGCTGCTGCAGACATAATTTGTCTCCAACACCCTAGAAACTGCTTACACACAGATCCATGTGAAGTGTTTTGTCTTAGACCAAGTCAGTCAACTCCAGCGACCAGCTGAAGCCTATCTACCTACCTAGAAACGTTCATAATAACAAAAAAATCTGTATACACAATTGAGACATAGGTCTTTCGATCAACTTCTTGACCTAAATTTCAGAGCAAGTACTTTCTATTCATTACTATTTCTAACAGTTTCAAGCAATATCACAGCAGAGCCTTAGACAGAATGGACCAATCATATCAAAACTTAAGTCTAGAAGTCCATAGAATCAGGTAAACCCATGCATACCTCAAGAGCAAACTGATGCTGAGCAACATCAATCTTGTTGAATGCCAGCACCAAAGGCAATCGTGTCTTGTACAGAATGCTACAGGCATAGAGCATATTGCTCATGAACGTAGCAGGGCTTGATGAGCGAGGCGTATCGACCACATAAGCAACTACAGTTGGAAAGGTCGAAGCAAAAGCTTCCGTAATTATTGCTCCAGAGGCAGACCAGGTAAATATCTCAATCTGACCAGGTGTATCTACCAGAACATAGTCAAGCTGACCAGCTCGACTCTCAATAACTTGAATAACCTGAACAGTGGTAATAATTATGTTAATATTGAAGGAAATAACATTTTTCTATGGAGAAAGGCTTTGATAGAGACACATAATTATTAGACAAATAAATAAATGATAAGAGGAAATCCTTCAACTAATATAACTGATTTACAGATCCATAGGAAAATCAGGATCCTTCTCCAGCCACACATGCATAGCTAAATGCTTCAGATATAGAGAGGCATATTAACAATCTTAAAGGAAAAAGTAGCACAAAATATCACCAACACTAAGCTTGATATGATGGCATACAATTACCACGTAATGAACAAACTTCATGAACACATGTATGACTGCTCCTAACAGTTAAGCAATAGGAAAAACTGACATTTAATACTAAGAGGCATATTTCCAAAATAAGACAGTTCTGCAGAAATGGTTCCTACCTCATCAAACTTTGTAGCAAACAGATTAAGTGATGTCAAAATTCCTCCATTAGGTCCAAGATTAAATTGCTTCATGACTTCTTTGTACTGAACAGTGTCTCTTATATCAATATTGGCACCAAACGGAAGAGTCATAACTGCTGGATCAAGGTTAAGCACATAACCACGAATATTTGATGCTTGCGTGTGGCAAATCAGGCGATGAAGAAAGGTGGTCTTTCCACTCCCTAACAATCATCAAAAAATAGATTTCAAACTTCAAATCCAAATCTAGAGCATAAGATTGACATGCAGCTCTAAATGAAAAGCCAAATTATTACACAATATTATAAATTAAACAAAATAACTCAAAAATAGATTAGTCCACAAAATATACTATGAACAATATATGATAAAAACCTGCCATTCCAACAACAATGATGATGACAGGCTTCCTCTTGAAGGCAGATGAAGGCTCCTCAACCTTTAACTTCTCCAATGACTGCACAATCTCATCATTCTCTTTTCCCTGCAGTCACACAGATGAATAATTCTTTTAGCAAGAATTTTAAACACATCTTTGAGCCCAAAACAACATAACAGCAAAATATATACCTCCCCACCAATTTTCATAGATGATGCCACTTCTTGTGGTGGCTGGGAATGTATATCAGTCATATCAGAGTCAGCAGTCTTCAGCCTGCATGGATTAACACAGTTTGAGACCAGATAATGTCCCAACAGGCCGATTCTACAAAGTCCAGTCTCTACCAACTAGATTCTATATGGCAAGTATAAAAAATAAAAATAAAAAAGGAGAATTGACAAAAAATAACAATGTGACATTGCAGCATTAAAGGGAAAGGCATAGCATGTCGAGATGGACACTAATTATCAACATGAGAATGCAGTACATGCCTTCAAACACATTAATTTATAAGCAACGTTCAGAGTATGTATCGTCCAGTATAATAGTTTACAAAGTAGATTGCTGAGCAAGGAATTGGGTGTAAAACATTTGTGAGAAGAGAACCTCCAAATCATAAATGCAATGTATAAGCTGATAAACAATGAAAAAAAATACTACAGAGTGATTGTGAAGGGCTCGCTTCAAATTGAGAGCAGTCCGATGGCAAGGTATTTTATACAACTGTCAAACTGGTTCTTGGCAAAATCTCACTCATTGTTAACACATTCATGTAAGTACTTGAAAATCGATGCATTATGTCAGTTAAGAAAAAACAAAATATAATCAAGATTCCATTTACTAAAATGTATCCAGGTTCGATCAGCAAATAGGAAATTGTGGGCCATTGGGAATCAATAAGGTACTTGTTTCCGACAAAATTAACATACTAATGGTGCCAAGGCTAACTAAATTTTTCACGTTACCCATGATTCCCTATGAAAGAAAGAGAAGGAAGGAAGGAAAGAAAACAAAGCATGTATTTTACACTTATCAGGGTACACGGAAATTGTAAATGAGACGTCCTTTTACTTCTCACGTGACTTGACAATACAGGACACTGGATACTTAGCTAGCTTCACTGCTAACACTTATCATAAGCAGGCAAGAGAAAGAAGTCCATTTGGTTCAGCTCTTGTTAATCTATTTGCTGTTTTGTATTATGAAACTTAACCACCTTAGGATTAAATGCCAACGCATCAGGAAAAAAGGGCGGCGTAGGTTAGTATTTGTTGATTTATTCGTGATTGAGTGACTGATGCATGAGTGACAACGTAAGCCGTACGTGTTAAACTACAGTCCCCTGAAACTTTCAGTAAATGGCCATTTCGTTATTAAAATCCTAATATTTATGGTCTTGCTGTTTAGACCGAGTTTTCGCATGAAGCTCTCTGGTTTTGAACTGAAGCGAGACCAGGGAACTAGAAACACAGATTAATTCAACCAACGAAAATTAGGTTAGATTAAAATTAATTCAAAAAAAGCTCACTGCTATGCTTAGAGTTGAGCTGGGCGTTGAACGGCGTCGGCGGCTGGGAGTAGGCGGACGGACCGACGATGGTGAGACGAGCGGTGCAACAGCAGACGTCGGAGCTCGATGGTGTAGCAGCGGACAGGTGTCTCGCGTCGAACTCGGGGAATAGATGACGACACTTGTTGGCCAAGCCGAAGGTGGTGACTGGCAGGGACGCGAGACCAAAGACGAAGGGGTGTTGATGTTGAAACTTGAAGATGAAGTCGACGGAATCGAAGAGAAGTAAGCAGCCAAGTGTAGAGGACGGGATGGGTGGCAGGGTCAGGGCGTCCGTCCGACGGGAAAAATAAGAGGAGGGATACACTTAAAAAATAAGAGGGGAAAAAATGGTTATAAGCGATTTTGAACTCACCAGCCCTACTTTACTTAAGCCTACGTTTAATATTTTATTTTGTATATAAATATATAATTTTAAAAAAATTATGAGGTCAGTAATCCTTTGAGCTCTTGATTAACTCTATCCCTAGCTAAGAGTACGAGTGCGATCAAAATTCATTCCCGCTTAGCAAAAAAAAACAGAATTAAAGAAAATTGAGTGTATCGGAAATATTGTCTTTTAGATACAAGCATTTTCTTATTCATTATTTGAAATTAGAATTCCTTCTTGTTTCCTTTTAAAATTTTCCGCGGCTATTTACTTCTAGTTTCCAACTTTTGCTCATTATTTAGATCTTGGGGAGTTACTTTTGAGTGTTTGAATCACATTTAGTTGGCTCTAACATTAGTTTATGTGTATTCAAGCAATTAGCTGGTACTAATTATTATAGCTCATCTATTTTGGTCTTTATTTATGTAAATAATTAATAGAATATTTTCAAAGTTCTTGGTTCTCCTTTTTCTATATTTCTTATATATGCTTTCTTTTACTTTTGATAGGTTGAGCTTGAGGTTCATACTAAGTAAGGTTATCCAAGTCAATTTTAAAAATTAATTTTAATAACATGAGGATTGGGGTATATTTCATTGGTATGAGGCAGATAGGGTGCATGGTAGAAGGAGGGCAATCGTGTATTTATTTTCTCTCGACATTCTTAAGTTTTAAAATTTAAGCATTTTTGATATAACTAAAATAGTTATAAGTGCTTTTCTCAAAAAAAAGTAAAGTTATCAATATTAATTATGAAAGATAATATATTATATAACCTATAATTGCATGTTAGCTGGATAAATAGGAAAAGAAATTTTAAAAATGATAATACAATATATTAACTTGAGTTCTCTCGCCTCTTTTGAGCATTACTTTAACTCAAGTTTTATATACAAACTATCCAATTCAATTCAGGAAATGGTAAAGTTGTACCAAAAAGGTTGCATAGAAACAAGGATAGAGACTTGAAAACATGAACATAATAAAATAGAGAAACAGCCAATAGTTCTTAGAAATTTAGAAAACGAAAATGTTAGAAAATGTCAAATTACATACACATATATATAGTTTATTTACTTTAATTACATTTAAATATAGCTTTGAGTATCCTGCCTTCTTGGCATGTCCAAATGACCAATAATGTATATATGCATCTAAAAAATCAATTTTCTAACATAACTTTATTAGAAGATTCTAATGACAAAAAAGCATTCTCTTAAAACGAGTTACTATTAGCTTTATTATAGTTTATAAATCCCACTCCTAAGTAGACTTAATGAAGGTATTAGGGGATTGGAGGAATTCTATGGCTTCTTAGCCCCATAAGACCAATCATCTCTTCAAGTCCCATCAAGCGTACAGATGTAATTCTTTGAATTATATGATACATGTTTGAGTGGTTTGAAAAATCTACCATCGAATAAGGATTCGACTTATATTTTTTTCTAAATGTATGTGAATTGATTAATCCCAAAAGCATCGGTGACTCAAATATGCCACTTGTTCAACGAAATCAAAGAATAAAGCTTTTATTCTCTAAGAATTGTTCACTTTTAATTTTTTCTTTGGCTAGACACGTACCAAAAACAAGCTACTACATTTCGTACTATGGTTATATCCTTGAATCATATTAGAATTGCAGTGTTTATGTGTAATGCAGCCCATAACACATAGAAACCTTACATAGAGGGATGTGTGGACACTTTAAACAACTAAAGGAACAAAGTTATAGTTTGTACCATGCCTATATCATGAGTGGAACCCGAGTATCATCCTCCAAATATTAGTAGAGAATTGAATAATGACCACCTTACAAATGCTTACAAATTCCTTGATAAATCCCTCAACTAATGCCCTTAGATAATCATGGAAGCAATAAGTGAATAAATTCATATCACCTTGAGTAGGAGGAGGACACACCCTCTCAAAATACAAAGGTTTTCTAGAGTTAAAACTTACCAAAGAGAAAGTGTCGACCAAACAAGGTATTCAAAGTCTATTTAATGAGTATGCTCGGCTATGTTTTGCGGGCCATTAGGATTATTTGCAGAGGGATTACTATAACTAGGGAAAGTATCTTGCTGAGGATTACCTATAATTATCAAATCTTCTACACCTAGTGATAAGGACATCGCATCATTAAACGTTATTCTCAACCCTATTTTGAATTATCTTAATTTATTTCCTACATGTCCTAACGATTTTGGGTTTTTTTTTGTGTTCACAGAAGATTGGGAAGAGGAGACAAATTAAGGAGATAAAAGTGTCAAGTTTGAAGCATGAAGATTGGATATTATTTGTATTAATTATAATTGTAGTTAGAATAGGGGTTATTGAACCGCAGGTAAATTGGGTCTAATAACAAACCTATTTTTATTATTTTCATTATTTTAGGATATTAGTAGTATTTTGTGGGTGTTTTTGAATAGTGATCAATGATGATAATGTTTTTAAATGAATTGATATTAGTCTTAGGCTCAGCAGCATTGAACCCACCCTCTCATCCTTAGGAACTCATAGAGATATGAACTTACTACCTCCCTTTTGACTAAATGAAAATGGAGTATATTTCATAAAAACTGATTTAAAAACTTGGACCAATTTAAATGACCCCACAAGGTATCCAACCCATTCATGTTTTACTTTTCCCACACCTTTGCACCCTCTTCACTTGGTAAGACCCCATTCATCTCTCTCTAGTGGTGATCCTCCTTCTTTTTTCCGATTGTTCTCTTCTCCAACTCTTCAAAAATGGAAGTTGGAGGTCTGAGGCCCATCAATTTCCTTTTTACCATTGATTTCTATTGGCTCCTCCCTCCCCATTTTTGATGAAAGGTTCATCCCCAAGAATAATCGATATATATCGCAATCACGGGGCTCGATTATGTACACTGTGATTTTTTATGATATGAAATTAGAGGCTAAGCTATGTTTCTGCGAAGTGTCAATTATGACAATGAGCATAGAGGTGACTTTAGGTTCTAAGAGAACGATTATGTTCTCACAACCCCATTTGGCTAATCAATTATGATTATGCTAGTTGGGTGCAATTCAACTAGTATCAAAGCACCATGATTAATCGGTTGGCGTTAAAAGGGTGTATTGTTCTCAAATGTTATTTGATTTTGCTTAGTTTTCTTTGATATATGCTAATTCGTTTTTTTGTTGGTGTTTAAATTAATAGGAATCCATCAATGCATTCTTGATTTAGGTCAAAGACTGGTGGAATATACAATGGCTCTAGGGGAGTCCAGCTCCTCCATGTGTGGAGCCACCATTCTCCGTTCCTGGTTTAACTCGTCGATATATGAGTCTAGAGTTGGTAGCTTCTCTCTCTAGTTTTGATTTGTTGGAATTTTTTTTCAGCTAGGTTCGATTGGTTGAAAATTGAATAAATTGTGTGAATTTGTTACGGTTATTTGAATTTGTGGTGTTAGGGATGAATTGTGTGTGGTTTGTTCCTATTCTGATATCTCATTCATCCAATTCTTAGATCTTATTCAGTTAATTTTTTTTCTTTTCTTTTTTTTTACTATTTTTTTTTCCCATTTCTCTTGTATCTATATCAAATTCCTAATTCGAAGTTGTGCTTGGTTCGCACTAATTGTGTCCTACTCGCTCGACTTTGTTTTCATGATTATAGTTCTTTCTTTCTTTTTGTGTTCTCTTTACATTATATTATTTGTGGATGTTTGCTATTGATCCTTTTTTGTGAGTATTATTGCTTTCTCATTACCTTTTAATCCGATCAAAAAAATGGATTTTCTTTACTTGGGCCTCCACCTAGTAACTAGGGAAAGATGACCACTGATTTGCCTATTGATTTGCTTACATCACTTGTTGAAAAACTCAATACATTAACTAATTGGGTTGGAAATATTAAGACTAGGATAACTAATAAGAATTATAATCAAACTATAAACCAATGTAGAACTCATAATCGTAATAACTGAGACATAGTAAATGTTGATCAAAGAATCTATCGGTGGTGACTAAAAAATCAATAATTGGAATCATAAGGTTAACCACTATGGGCAAGATAAGGGTGTAAATGGAATCAAGTTAAAAATCCCTCAATTTCAAGGCTTTAGTGACCTGGATGCTTACCTCAAATGGGAACATAAAATTGAACTTATTTTCAATTGTCATAATTACTACCATGAAAAAAAAAGAGTCAAGTTAGCTCTTGTTGAATTTTTAGGTTAGGCAATCTCTTGGTGGGGTAAGATTGTTAGGGATTGAGAACAATATTATGAACCTCCAATCACCTCTTGCCCCCTAATTTAGGGAAATAATGAGGCATAGATTCATTGCACCTCATTATACGTGTGATTTACATCAGAAATTTCAATTTCTTAGGCAAGGCTCTAGATTTGTTGATGAATAATATAAGGAAATGGAAATTAATTTTACAGTAAGAGGAGGAATTCAGCATGGCTCAATTCCTTAGGGTCTTAAATTCTAACATTTCCAACAAAGTGGATTTACACACTTATAACTCTATGGATCAACTTCTTAATTGTGCTGAAAAAATTGAAAAGCAATTGAACTCATCTTGAGGCAGTAACCACTCTACTTCTGAAAATAAGATCTCTTACTCCTGTCCTTCTGAATCTTCCTTTAGATTCAAGCTCCTTGAGCTTCCAAAAACTATTTTTTGATCTACAATAACTATTTTAAGTTCTTCCTCTGAAAAGGTAAAAGGAATTTCTAGTCCCAGTAGCTCTAGATTATCTCAATATATTAAATGTTTCAAGTATTAAGGTCATAGGCATGTCTAAGCCCAATGTTCTAACAAAAGGGTTATGATAGTTCAAGATGGTAAAATTATTTCGGATTTCGAAAATGAGGATGAAGTACCTAATGAGAATAATGAATCTAAATTTGATGTTGAGTACCCTATTTCTGAGCCTTTTTTCATATGTAGGTTTCTCAAGTCACAATTTAGAATTGAGCCAAACTTGGAGCAAAGAGAAAACATCTTCTACACACGGTACGATGTAAATGGAAATAATGGCAGTCTTAGCATTGATAGTGACAGTTGTGCCAATGTGGCTAGCATGGAGTTGGTTCGCAAGTTGAGTCTCCCTACTATTAGGTATCCCTATCCCTATAAACTCCAATGGCTAAACAAACTTGGGAAAATTAAGGTTAATAAACAAGTCCTCTTGAGTATCTACTTTGTTTCGTATGAGGATGATGTTCCTAGTGATGTAGTACATATACATGCTAGCTATGTCCTCCTTAAACTTCCTTAGTAGTTTGATAGGTGAATCATTCATAATGGTTACAAAAATAGGCACACATTGCACAAGGATGATATAAAGTACACTCTAGCACCTATGTCCCTTACATAGGTCAAGGAGGAGCAAATTAAGTTAGAGTCTAAGTATGATTGTAGGAGAGATGAGCCGTCGTTTGAATTTGGATTCATTTACCCTAAAGATAAGGACAACAACAAATGACATGCTAGTTTCTTTGATCAGAAAATAAACAGTAATCATGCCTTTTTCCATAACTTACTTATCTACATAATGGTCAAAAAAAGTGCCTTGAGTCATCTCCTAACCATAACAAATATCTCCCTCTTGATATCCAAAACTTGATTTATGCATACTCTGACCTCTTCCTTGAGGAAGTTCCTATAAGTCCAAATTGATTTCATCTTAGGCGCTAGCATTCAAAACCGTCCCGCCTATTGAGCTAACCCAATGAAGTAAAGGAGTTAAAAGGGCAAGTTACGTAGTTGCTTGAGAAGGGATACATAAGGGAGAGTATGAATCCATGTGTCATTCTCATTCTCATGGATCCAAATAAAGATGGGACGTGATGCATGTGTGTTGATTCTTTTACTGTAAATAAGATTACCATTAAATATCGCTATCCCATTCCTCGCTTGGATGAAATTCTAGATCAATTAAATGAGAGTGTGATTTTCACCAAAATTTACCTAAAGAGTGGTTATAAAAAAATTCAGATGAAGTTGGGTGAAGAATGGAAAACCACATTTAAGACCAACTTTAGCTTGCGTAAATGGCTTGTCATACCTTTCGGGCTCTCTAATGCCCCTAGAACTTCTTTGATGAATAATGTGTTATGTGAATTGATTAGCAAATTTATTGTTGTTTACTTAGATGACATGCCTATTTGTATCAAATTTCATGATGTCCATGCGATGCATATTAGACTTGTGTTAGACATCCTTAGGAAATAATGCTTATTTCCCAACATGTCTAGAAGTTACTTTTGTCTCGAGAGTGTGGTCTTTTTGGGCTTTGTAGTAAGCTGAGATGAGATACAAGTAGATGAAGAAAAGTTTAAAGCTATCAAGGAGTAGCCTACCCCTAGGAATGCTTTTCAAGTTAGAAGTTTCCATGACTTACGTGGTTTCTATAGGAGGTTTGTCCCTCACTTTAGCACCATAGCAACCCATTGAATGATTTGGTTAAAAATTCTGTTGAATTTCAATAGGGTCCTATCTAAGAAAAGGACTTTGAACATTTGAAATAAAAACTTATCAAGGCCCCAATCTTAGCGTTACCCAACTTTGACAAGATTTCTGAGATGAACTATGATCCCTCCGGATTAAGAATAGGAGTTATCTTATCTCAGGATAATCGACCTATTGTGCATTTTAGTGAGAAATTGAAAGGTGCTTCCTTGAACTATTTTATTTATGAGAAAGAACTATTTACCCTTGTTAGATCCTTAGAAGTGTGGCAGAATTACCTTTAGTTTAAGGATTTCATTATTCATACCGATCATCGGGCCTTAGTGTATTTAAAAAATCAAGGGAAACTTAACCATAGGCAAGCTAAGTGGAGTGAATTTATTGAGACCTTCCCCTATATTTTCAAATATAAGAAAGGGGAGATAATAAGGTAGCTTATTGATAGGCCTTTGATTAAGCACACATATGTGTGGAGGCCGCATAAGGGGAGGGCTAGGAACAGTGGGACATGATATTGAAACGGGGCAGGGTATCAAGTGGCATTTTTGTAATTATTTAATTATTTTGTTATTCCCTTTTTAGGACTGGAGGGGGGTGAATCATGAAGTTAATTACGGGGTCAGATAATAAAAGGGGAAGGGGGACGGGAGACGAGGGGAGTCTCTGGTAGAGGGTGGGAGGTCCAGGTCCTCATAACCTAGGAGGGACTACTGTAATTCCTGTTCTTAAACTATCAATACACTTTGCTACTTAATCCATATTGTTTTGTTCTTACAACTAATTACTCCTCTTCTGTTTAATTCTGGTATTGGTGTGAGCCGACTGCTGGTTCATAACAAGAATGGTATCAGAGCAGTTGTCGATCAAGGGGGGGATTCCATGGCTCCAAAGAAAGGGGACTTACTGGAAGAGAAGCTGGTGGTAATGCAAGAATAGTGGCAATAGGAATTGGACCAGATCCGCGATGATAATAAGATGCTTCCGATGATGGAGGATCGACTGGTAAAAGTGGAAAAATGGATGGGAAACATCATTGGGAAATTAGATGACATTCTTAAGGGAGGAGTGTAACACTCCCAAATTTCACTCCTAAAAAAATTTTAAAAGAATAAAGCGGAAGCTAGGAGAGAATTTGAGAAATGTTACCGCCACATCTAACACAAGATAAATGTCAACCATCTATCTCATGTTAGATGTTAGGCTAGAACCTGTCAAACAATTAAATCCGAACTTTAAAAGCTTATCAGAGTATGAGAAATTAAAAGTCAATTACAAAGCCCTTGGAAATTTAAATACAACACTTGTAACTTCAAAAGACAAATACAGTTGAACAAACAAATCCCGAAGGATCAATATCCGGGTTGCCTACTCACTCAAGTCAGGCCTTCCACCCCAAAATAGTATTTGATCTTAAATTTGCACAAGAGGCTTGCTCCCCACCATCAGTGGATCATCACAGGACCCATTCAACCAATATAGTATCAGTACGGGTCCAATACTGAGTAAATCCCAATACCCTATCTTATGGGAAAGACATAAACTATAACATCAAGTACATATTGAATCATGTTGCATTACGTTGATACAATAGTATGCCTACTCAATACCCACATCATAAGCCCTACCATACACATATAATAACATGCGAAACATATGTAACGTCTTAAACCGATAAGAAATTCACATTAACCAACCAGGCATTTATAGATAATGTTAAACCAACCAACCGGGCAATTCTGGACAACGCCAAACCAAACCAAGACAAATCGAGCATTTATCAAGCGGGCATTTATGGGTAATGTTAAAACAACCAATCAGGCATTTAGCCCCACAGACATTACTTAGGGACATGTCCAGCCCCGAGCATTAATTAGGGACATGCTCAGCCTTGTTCGAGTAGATTCATTCTTTAGATCTCTAGTAAATATAGTCGATTCACATCATAGTCTTTATCAATTCATGTGAGTGCGGGAACCCCACTATTATAGCTAGTGGACCGGTCATGAGGGTAACATACCCTGCCACTATTATTCGCCGGTGGACCAGTCTGGCCCCGACTCACATGATGTTTTACTATAATTACTCCGTATATTTCCAATGTCTTATCGTTATTACGTTCAGTTTGTTGAGCACGGAATCCCCCACTATTATAGCCGGTGGACCGGTCATGTAGGGCACCCCGGCCCTAGCCACTATTATTCGCTGGTGGATCGGTCTGGGTCCGGCTCAACATCTTCCTCTTTAAGTGATTAGTGTCTTAACATATCTTATTTGAAAGTATCTACCCTTGACATGCATGGCTAACTATATCCACACTTATCCTCCCAGGAGGGCCCGTCCCATATCTTGGGACTCTTGCGCCCCTTATCACACCTCAATATCCATTCTTTACACGTACACATAATGAAAGACATCTCTTAAAGGTGTAGGTTGAAGCCCAACACCTTGTGACACCACACTCCACCCACTATCACTCTCTAGGGTTTCTCTTGAAACCCTAATTGGACCTATGTGGCCCAATTTCCTCTTGCCTTACTACCATTAATTCATTTATCGTCAAACACCTCATCTCATTTAAGTTCAATCCCAAATCAATCACTACTTTCTCCCAAAACCCTAATCGGGTCCCTTATACACCCTTACACCAACCCAGTGGCGGAGCCAGGGCTTCCGCATGGTGTCCCGGGACACCACGGAGCCCTGGCTGGAGTATAGAATTTTTACTAGATTTTCAGGTATAATATATATAAAATGTTTGTAGGACAGCATACAAAAAATGAAAATGGCTGAGCGGTAAGGGCGGAGTGGTTCCCGTGCATAATATCCCGGACGTCACAGGTTCGAGTCCTGTGGTCCGTTTGTTTTTGAATTTTTTTGCGACATCAAAACGACATCGTTTTGATTTTTCCCTCCCCCCCAAACCCTTACCCTCTCCAGTGCACTCTGAAGCTTCGACTTCGAGCCTTCGTTCGACGTTCGACCCTCTGAACTCTGAAGCTCCTTCTCTCCAGACTCCAGCCTCGACGCGGCACGCCGACAACAAACACTGCCGGAGGACCAAGGACGGGAGGAGCTCGCCGCTTCTGCTCGCCGTTTCTGGCTGCCGAACTCTGAAGTCCGAAGTCTGAACTCCGAAGTCAGATTGCCGCCGACCGCCGTCTTTGCTCTTCTTTCTGGGTTCTTAACTTCTTAAATCTTAAGGTTATTGATCAGAAGTTATTTCTATTTATTTATTTTACAATCTTCCGCCTTTTCCATGGTTATAAACTTCTAATCGAGCTGTCCGGCTCCGCCACTGGTTTGGACATATAATGCAGGTCGGCCGTCGGTTTACTGCTTGGAGTTCTGATAATCTTAACCCATTTAACTGAAGTTTCATGACTGTTGCTTGCTTCTGAGCAAGTTGGTGAGTGGTTTAGATTCCTTCTCTCGTTTGTTGGTTATTTTGAAATTAATACATGGATATTCCTTCTGAGCAAAGTTTCGATCTTTAATGATTTCATGATTTTCATCGAAAATAGGTTTCTTTCACTTCGTAATGTGAAGTATTGATTGCCGGTTGATTTTTTTGTTTGTTTTTTTTAAAAAAAAAAAGATGCATGTACTCACTAAAGCGTTGATGTTCTTGTTTTTGCGGGTGAAAGATGAAAGAAAAAAGTCCGTGATTTCTGACCATATAAGGCCAGGGATCGGATTTGATTCCCATTGTTTACTTACAATGGCATGGCATCATAAATTGTTGGGTTTTGCGTTTGTTTATATCTCAATTCGCAGATATGCTCCTTTCCACGATTACCGTATGTGTTTTTTTTCGGTTTGAGTTTGCTACCAATTTGTAAAGATTGAGGCTTTTCTTTTTAAGGCTAGCAAGTTCTGAAGCTGTAGGTGTCTTTCTGTTCTTCTAGCATGATTAGAGGATATGGTGTTTGCTGTATCAAGCGAGTCAGGGACCGAAAGTTTCATTCTTTTTTAACTGTGATTGCAAAATTATTATGTATCTCAGAACGTGATTTCCCGGGTTCCAATTTCTCTCTAATCCCTATCAATGGAGTCGGGAGGGTGAGAGAGAATTTTGTGGAGCCCCAGCAGTCACTAGGCATAAATATGCCCTACCGACAGTCATCGATGATGTTCTTGTTCTGGACTCTCTGAGTCTTTTTACTCTGATCATAATTAGCAAGCTTGGTGTTGGTGGTATCTGCTTGTTTTCAGTATCAGTCCACCTGAATGCAAATGATTTTTGGTCTTGCCTGACTGAATGAATTTCTGAATCTAATCTTATTCTACGTGGGCTCCAGGATGATGACATGGACTACAAGTGAGACCTGGCTTCTCTGTTCTGCAACTTCTGCTGCTTGACTACTTCTGCAGAGTGCAGACTTGCCTGCCTAAGCCTAACTCAAGGCTGCCTTGCCTTGTCTTCTTCAATTTCAAACCGATCGAGACTGAGCACAGGTAAGATTTTGTTTTGTAAAATTATTTATGTAATTAGGTAAAATTTAAATTAATTTTTAGTTTGTTAAATTATTTATAAATTTATGAAATTAGAATGCAGTATTACTTGATTATATTTATTGTATTAATTGATTATATTTATTAGTTTAATGTAGAAGATAGAAATTAGCTTATTAATTAGGTAGAAATCAAAATTAGTTTGTAGATATCAAATTTTTTTTTAGTAAATTCCTTAGTTAATTCATTAAATTGTTTAATGTCTTAATTTAGGATGCAACAATACTTTTCAATCCAACCTAAGCATAGCTGCCACGAATCTAATTCTGTTAATCAAGTTGTATTACCAACTTCTGAAAACCAAGCACTCCCATCTTCAAGCCAACCACAAGAATCAAGATTCGCTAATGAAATAGTTGATTTGGAAACTTTAGAAGCATATCTTGGGTTAAGAATAAAGATTTCAGATTTTCATCCCAATATTCAAGATGAGATAAGAAGAGCATATCTTTTAAAAGGCCCTTGTCAACCTCGTACTCATAGCTTTCCTACAAAGGTTATCGGTGGAAAAAATCGTCGATTTGTCTCATCTTGGTTTGATGAATATGATTGGTTGGAATATAGTGTAGCTAAAGATGTTGCATTTTGTCTGCCTTGTTACTTGTTTAAAAGCGAATCTGAAGCTGGCGGTGATCATTTTGTGGGAAAGGGATTTGTACACTGGAATAAAAAATAGAGGTTTGAGGTTCATGTTGGTAGTTCTAATAGTCCTCATTTTAATGCTACTAAAAAATGTGAAGATCTTATCAAACAGAAGCAAAGCATTGAAGCCTCTTTTATAAAGCAATCGAAACAAGTAAAATCAGATTATCTTATTCGTTTAGATGCGTCTATTCAAGCTATAAGATTTCTTCTTGAAGGGGGAATGGCATTTAGAGGACATGATGAGTCAGAAGATTCTCTAAATCGGGGTAAATTTCTTCGTTTGTTGGAAGTTTTAAGGCATAATAATGAAGCTGTAGCTAAAGTTGTGTTAGGAAATGCTCCAAAGAATAATCAGATGACTTCACCTGAGATTCAGAAGGATATTAACTATGCATTTGCATCCGAAATAATTAATCAGATTGTTAATGAAATTGGAGATGATTTTTTTGGCATATTAGTGGATGAAGCAGGAGACATAGCAAAGAAAGAACAAATGGCCGTTGTTTTGCGTTATGTTGATGATAGAGGTTTTGTTATGGAAAGGTTCGTTGGAATTGTACATGTCAAAGATACAACTGCTTTATCACTTAAGGCTGCACTTGAATCAATGTTGAGTCAGTATGGATTATGTTTATCAAAAGTACGAGGAAAAGGGTATGATGGAGCTAGTAATATGCGAGGTGAATTTGGTGGTTTGAAAGCATTGATTCAGAATGAAAATCCTTGTGCCTATTATGTTCATTGTTTTGCTCATCAACTTCAATTGACTCTTACTGCTGTGGTAAAATGTCACAATGAAGTTAGTTGTTTTCTTAGCAATGTTACACGGTTTGTGAATGTTATTGGATCCTCCAATAAGCGTCAAGATTCTCTTCGAGATAAACAAGCTGCTTACATAGCAGATGCATTAGAAGAAGGCTTGATAGAATCTGGTCGGGGATTGAACCAGGAATCTGTTCTTGCAAGGGCTGGTGATACTCGTTGGGGTTCTCATTTAAGGACATTTTTAAGTCTCAAAAATTTGTTCTCTCCTGTAATCAAGGTACTTGAAGACTTGGAAGCTGATAGGACATTTGATAAAAACGGGGATGCTACATTCTTATTATATGGATTACAAACTTTTGACTTCATTTTCATGTTACATTTGATGATAAATGTTATGGGAGTTACAGGTGATTTATCTCAAGCATTGCAAAAGAATGATCAAGACATTTTGAATGCCTTAGCACTTGTTGAAATTGCTAAGGAACGTTTGCAAGAGATGAGAGATGATGGATGGGAAGATATTTTGAATGAAGTTGTTTTATTTTGTAACAAGAGAGACATTGATGTGCCCAACATGAATGAGCAATATGTTAAGAGGAAGAGATCAGCACGCCAAGCTCCGATCGTCACAAATCTACATCATTATAAATATGATTGTCTCTATAGTGTTATAGACTTGCAGCTAAAGGAGCTTAATTGCAGGTTTGATGTGGCGAGCATTGAATTGTTGAGTTGTGTTGCATGTTTGCATCCTTCGTCATCATTTGAAGCTTTTAACAAGCAATCTTTAATTAGGTTAACCACTTTTTATCCTGATGATTTCTCTAATGTTGATGTTGTGGTGTTAGACAATCAACTGGAGAATTATATTAGAAATGTTCGTTCAGATAGCAGGTTTCAGGGCTTAAAAGGGCTTGTTGATCTTTCAAGACAATTAGTGCAAACCAAGAAGCATAAGACATATCCTTTTGTCTATAAGCTTGTGAAATTGGCCTTAATTTTACCAGTAGCAATAGCAAGCGTCGAACGAGTATTTTCTGCAATGAATTTCATCAAGACTGCATCAAGGAATAAAATGTGTGATCAATGGCTTCAAGATTGTTTAGTAACATTTATAGAGAGAGATGTATTTAATTCTATTAGCAATAATATTATTGTAGATCGATTTCAAAGTATGAAAACTCGACGAATAGTATTGTAAAATTATGTAAAATTTTATATTTAAGCGTAATATGTTGGTAATGTTAATGTTCTTGCTTGTCTGAAATATTTAGTGTGAGATGGTTTTAATCTTGGAAGTAAATACATTTAACATGTCCGAGTCTTGCGAAGAACTTTATTTTGGTGATATTCACGTGAATTACCGGGATTAATGATTTTATTTCTATTTAGTGGCTCGTTGATTATGAAATACCTTGGGGATGACCTATAATTATTGAAAATTGCCTTTGACGAGTATCTCAGTATACTTTGGTTGCAGTTGGTGTTATACAAGGGACACCATGAAATCGAAAGTCTGGCTCCGCCACTACACCAACCTACGTATTATTTTTCATCCCAAGTCTCCAAACACTCCACAACTCTCCCCTTAGCTTATTTACACTTTAATACAACTTTTCTCACGTAATGATCATCCTCATGCAAGTTTTATCCAACCCATGCAAACTCTCGAAGTTCCCATGCAAACCCTAGAATTTTCCATGCATAGCTCTCATCCCTTATTCAATTTGGTCAACCTCATACCCCTCTTTAGCAACTCACTTCCCAATTATTTCTTTTCATCCTTTCATATCCATGTCATAATAATAATCACCCTAGCATGCATGTCCTAGAGGGTCACATCATGCCACAACACATCATAATCACCACATATGGATATCACATTCATATCATAAGAAAAACACATACCACACACCTTAACTCCAAGTTGCGCTACGCATAAAACACGTTAAGAGCAATCAGGTGATACACAACAGGACATGATATATATATATATATATATACACACACACAAAGCATCCGAGGCATGTAAGTCACATAACACGTAGGGACCTGAGCCACATCCTTACAAAACACCCATAAGTGGAGGTAAGTAGAGACTTACCTGGATCTGAAGCTAGCTAAGCGAGATAAGAGGGAGAGAGAGATCAATAGCTCGAGGATCCACAATAAAGCTTTCCTAGATCGCCGATAGAAATCAGAACTAGGTTAGAAACTATCTTATCAATAAACAATTCACATATTATAATTAAATAACACAAACGATCTTTCTTGGAAATTCTGTCCAAAACTTAGGACTTAAAAGCATAGCTTTATTAAGATTTAAGATTAAATATAAATCAAAACGGATTAATACAAATACCACTTAGGACATTTCAAATTAATTTGGAAAGACCGAGAAAGAATAATCGATCGTAAGTTAATTTATCGAAAATAACTTATTCATTAGGTTTTACAACTAAACAGGTAAACCAACTATTTGCATAGAACCAAATCCAAGCCGATTAGATTAAAACATAACTTAAATGATTTAAAACTCAAAGATAGAAATCGATTAGATAAAAGACGCATATCAAAAATCAATTTTATAAAATTATCCACGAATATTAGGGTTTTCAAGGCCTAAACTACAATTCGGATGAATTCTATTAATTTAATAAAATTGAATGTTTAGAAATGAAATTAAACACATTTTATAACATATTAAATAATCAATTGATCAAAACCAATAACAGAAATGCCCAATTTAGCACAATTAGGGTTTTTGAGCCCGGAACGCAAATCCGATCAATTCTTGCTAAAATATATAAATTGATGGTTCAAAAATATAATTAAATATATTCTAATATAAATTATATATTCAATTGAATAAAACGACCCAATTACACAATCCAATTTGGATCCGCAAGAGTTTTGACCTAAATATCCAATTCTGATTAATTACGCACAATTTTCCCAAATTAATGCTTGCGATATGAAATTAAATACATTTCAAACGATATTGTAAAATCAATTGAGCGAAATGACTCAATTACGTGACCCAATTTTGTTACACAAGAATTTTAACCTAGGAATCGAATTCCGATTGATTCCGCATAAATTTCTCAAATTGACGGTTCCCACATGAAATTAGATACATTTTAAAACGTATTGTATAATCAATTTATCTAAAATCGCCAAATTGGACGGATCTGAAAAAAATTGGGCATAACCCGGCCTAAAATTTAATTTCCCAAATTTTCAACACAATCCATACAATTAACATATCCAAATCAATCTTACAGCACATATATACATAATACAACAATCAATTTATCTTTTCATAAGCTAAATCACATTCAATTAATCAAATCCATATTAGGGTTTTTCAGAAAATTATACCAAACGAAAATCAATGAATCGGGACAAGGAAAGGTCGGAGGAGCTTCGTCGGAGGCCGAGGGTTGCTCGCCGGTGGTCAGCGAGGGTCGCCGGTGACCGGGCAATGGCGGCGCAGCCTGTGTTGCTGCTCGTCGTTGCTGCTGTTGCTGGTCCTGCGTGCTTCGGTGGGTTGCTGCGTTGTTTCGGTGGCTGCTGTAGTGGCGTCTTCGGTGGCTGTCAACCGACGACCGATGAGGGAGGAGGAAGTCGGGGCTAGGGTTTCTAGGCGCAGAGAACAGGGAGTCGGGAGCAGGGAAGAGAAGGTAAAGGAGAGTAGAGAGAAAAGAAAAGAAGTGGGGGGGTCGAGCACCGGTCGGGGTTGGGCTCTTTTTTTTTTACAAATACTCATATAAAATAAAATATTAAATAATTAAAATTATTATTGGAAGATTTTATCTAAAATTCATTAAACAAAAATTATTTCATAAGGTTCTGAAAGGTTAAAATTAATAAAAGAACTATATAAAGAATTTCAGAAATATTTCCGGAAGAATTTACCAACGAACATAAAAATTGTATTATTTACGGAAATATATTATAAGACCTCGAAATATTATTTAAAAGCATATAATAAAATATTTAAGTCAAATTCTAATAAACCGGGTCTAATTTAAATAATTTTTGAAATCGGTTTTCCGCAAACCAAAAAGCGTAAAACGGAAGAAAATTAAATCCGGAAAGAAATTCATAAATAATTTCCAAAAAACCCTTTTAATTTAAAACTTCCCGAAAATATTAACGATTTCTGAAAACGAATAAATTTAAAGTCAGAAATATTTTTTAAAGATAAAACTATTAAAATAAATTTAAATATTTAAACGGAAATTCCATAATTTAAATAATATGTTTCATTAACGAAATATAACTCCAAAATAAAGTCGTAATCACAAGACGAAATTAAAATAAAAAACGAATCTAAAATATTAAAAGTCAAAATACGAGAAAAAAATGGGAATATATATTTTTAACCGAAAATCAAATTCATAAGAATATAATAAAATCATTGTCGTGAACGAATTTATCTAGAATGGTTTGCAACGACAACGATTAATTAAATTCAAATATGAATTCAAATCGTCGATAAATCCATAAAACAAATCGAAATTAAAATAATTAATTGTTTACATCAAATTACGTTAATAAAATCATTAAACTTAATAAATCTGGATTTTAAAAATACGGGGTATTACAAGGAGCCACTAACCCACAAGTGTTGAAGGGTTTAGAAACTGGGGAATCTGCTGGTGAGCCAGCAAGGGTACAGGCCGCCAGGCCAACGGTGGCAAAGAATGAGTACGAAACATAATTTTGGCCACTAAGACAACTGGAGTTTTCAGTGTTTAGCAAGACAGATCCTGATGGATGGATTTTCAGAGTGGAGAGATACTTTGCCTTGAATTGGATTCTGAAGGCGGATAAATTAGAGGCGGAAATAATATCCATGGAAGGTAGAGCCTTCACATGGTTCCAGTATGCTGAGGAGAGCAAGAGATTTGATTCCTGGGGAGGATTCAAGGAGGTTACCCTAGCGCGATTTTGCTCCAGTCAGGAGGATACCATCTATAAAAAATTCTTAGCTATTAAGCAGGAAACTACAGTGGAGGAATACTTAGAAGCCTCCGAGCTCCTTGCATCACTATTACAGGGGTGCATGTTTGGGAGGTGATGTAGGGTACCTTCCTTAATGGGTTGAAGCCTATAATTCGGGTTGAAGTGAGAAAGATGCAGTCTAAGGGTTGGTGGAAATCATGGAAGCAGCCCAGATGGTAGAGGATAAGAATTGGGTTATTCAAACGGGCTGAGGAGGAGCTGGTGGGTCTACTAACAAAACTGAATTGGGTGGGTTGGGCCCAATTAACCCACAACTGATGAAACACATGACAGCCCTCCCCAAGTTTCGACCATTCTCAATACACCTAAGCCCTCTTCGATCACCAGTGGTCTTCGTTCGGGAAGTGTGACCACCGTTCTGGGTCTAGAAGAGGCGACCTCCTTCCGGTGACAAGTCGGGTACCGAAAAATGTCTAATGTCGAGTATCAAAGGCGGAAAGAGAAGGGCCTATATTTTCGGTGTGAATAAAATGTTTCCCCAGTCCACATCTACAAGAACTGACTCCTCCAAGTGTTCATAGTGGATGATTCTATTTTGCTAGAGGAGCTGGACGATGGTGAGGACCTGCTGAAAGGGGATGAGGGAAAATTAGAGGTGCTTGGAGGTAATGTTGAGCTCTCTATGAACTCTGTCGTGGGTTTCACTTCTCCTAAAACTATGAATTTATTGGGGGAAATTGGTACGGAGAAGGTGACGGTATTAATTGATTGCGACGTAACCCACAATTTCATAGCAAAAGAACTGGTAGCGAGATTGAAGTTGCCCTTAACTATGACCTCAGCATACAGGGTTTTCATGGGGACTGGTGGCTTGGTACAAGGCCAAGGGGTTTGTAAAGGGGTTTGACTAATATTATAGGAAGTAGAAATAGTAGAGGAATTCTTGCCATCAGCTTTGGGAAGTGCAGATATTATACTTGGGATGCAATGGTTAGAAAAACTAGGGGTGACGCGGGTTAATTAGGGCTCATTGATAATGAAATTTATGCTGGGGAAGAGGATGGTGACAGTGCAGGGTAATCCAAGCTTGTACAAGGCGCAGGTATCCTTACGATCACTGGTTACGACTCTAACCTAGGTTGGTCATGGGGTGTTACTTGAGTGTACCGTGCTGGAACTTGAAGGAGAGGGGATATAGTAGATCGATCCAACTGGCCCAATACTGCGAGACATACAGGACGTCTTGAACTTGTATTAGGACATTATGGAGACACCCACAAACTTACCTCCAATTCGAAAATTTGACCACTACATCAACTTAAAAGAGGGAACTACCCCGATTAGTGTTAGGCCTTACAAGTATTCGCACACACAAAAAAATGAAATAGAAAAGTTGGTGGGAGAAATGATGGTTGCAGGGATTATCCAACCAAGTCGGAGTCCTTTTTCGAGTCATGTGCTGCTAGTTAAGAAAAAGGATGGAATTTGGAGGTTCTGTGTGGATTATGGTGCATTAAACTAAGTCACTATCCTAATAAATTCCCGATACTGGTGATTGAGGAGCTACTAGATGAGTTATATAGATTAGCAGTATTTTCCAAGCTAGATCTCAAGTCGGGATACCATCAGATTCGTATCCATCCTCCAGATGTGCACAAGACGACATTCTCACACATGAGGGCCTCTACGAATTTCTCGTGATGCCCTTTGGCTTGACAAATGCCCTGACGACATTCCAAGCACTCATGACATACATTTTCAAGCCATATTTAAGGAAGTTTGTTTTGGTATTTTTTGATGACATTTTGATATATAGTAGGACATTTACAAAACATGTTGCTCATATACAAGAGGTGTTGGAGGTCCTGAGAAGTCACACTCTGTTCTTTAACTATAAGAAGTGTACATGGGGGCAGCCAAGGCTGGAATACTTGGGTCACGTTATATCAGTAGAAGGAGTAGCAACAGACCCATCCAAAATTCAAGAAATGGTGGACTGGTCGGTTCCTATAAATCTACTAGAGTTACGAGGATTTCTGGGTCTCATTGGTAATACCAGAAATTTATCTATCGGTATGGGCAAATAACGACACCTCGCACTGCCTAGCCTAAAAAAGATAGTTTTAGATGGAATGATGAGGCATAACAGACATTTAAACTCCTCAAGGAAGCATTGGTTAAGGTACATGTATTGGCCCTTCTGAATTTCTAGCAGCAATTTGTTATTGAGACGGATGCCTCTAGGGTGGGGGTTGGTGCGATGTTGATGCAAAACCGGTGCCCAATTGCATACTTTAGTCAAGCTCTGAGAATACGAGCTCGTTTGAAATCATTTGTGAGCGGGAGCTTATGGCAGTGGTCCTAGTAGTCCAACGGTGGAGACCATATCTCTTGGGTCAGAAATTCCTTATCAGAACTGACCAAAAAAGCTTGAAGTTTTTATTGGAACAATGAATTGTGAGTGAAGAGCACCAAAGGTGGGTGGAGAAACTGTGGGGATACAACTTTGATATTGAGTGCCACCCTGATTGTGAGAATAAGGCCGCAAATGCTCTATCAAGACGTGGGGTGGTTAGGAGTGTTGCTACCCTGTCATTGTCATGGGTGGGCAATTGGTTGGCCCTATAAGAGGAGGTAGATATTGACCCAGTTTGGGGACCTATCAAGCAGGAGTTACTGGACTCTCCACAAGCAGGCTTTAATTATTCACTAAACCAGGGAAATTTTCTATATGAGGGAAAGCTAGTATTCCCTTCTCAATATGTTTTCATCCCTCACTTGTTGGCAGAACACCATGAGGGCCAAATTGGGGGACACTCTAGAGTCTCCAAAACATTGCAAAGGCTTAACAAGGATGTATACTGGGTGGGAATGCGCAGGAGAGTACAACAGTGTGGTTGCCTGTGAGATATGCCAACATAACAAGTCACTAGCCTTATCATTTGCAAGATTGCTACAGCCGCTACCGATTCCTGATAAGGTATGGGAGGATGTCTTAATGGATTTTGTGGAAGGGTTGCCTAGATCCGAGGGGTATACATGCCTTTTTGTGGTGGTTGACCATTTGACAAAATATGCTCATTTTATACCTCTACGACACCCATATACAGCTCACGACGTTGCTTCTATGTTTGTTAAAGAGATTGTTCGCTTCCATGGAATACCCTATTCAATAGTATTAGACAGAGATAAGGTGTTTGTCAGCCACTTTTGGAATAAGTTGTTCAAGTTACAGGCTTAAGCACATCTCGGCCTATCACCCATAAACGGATGGGAAAACAGAAGTGGTTAACCGAAGTATTGAGACTTATCTACGCTGTTTTGCTGGAGACAAACCCAAACAATGGGTGCGGTGGGTACCTTGGATAAAGTATTGGTACAACACATCCTATCATGCGGCCATCATGACCACTCCCTTCACAGCTTTATACAACAGAGATCCCCCACCCTTGGTTTGTTATAAGGTGGAAAACACCTATTTTGCACTAGTGGATGGAGAGCTGCAGGACCAGGACCACATCTTAGCCGAACTCAAGGGACATCTGCAGTGTTCCCAGCAGCTTATGAAAGCTATAGCAAATAGGAAGCGCAGGGATGTGGGATTCATAATTGGAGACTGGGTGTATATTAAGCTCAAGCCATATCGTCAGCAATCGTTAGATAAGAGGGTGAATGAAAAATTGTCTCCAAGGTACTTTGGGCCTTATCAAATTGTGGCAAGAGTGGGAGTAATCGCCTACCATCTAGCTTTACCCAAAAATACCCCAATTCACTAGGTTTTCCATGTATCCATGTTGAATCTGGCTGTGGGAAGCAAGTGGTAGGCACAACCAATTCCACCAGGGTTGACAGAGGAGCTCGAATGGAAAGTGGAACCGGAGGATGTCCAGGGAATGCGCTACAACGCTAGAGGAGAGCTAGAGGTGTTGATTAAGTGGAAAGATCTTCCAGATTTTGAGGCTTCGTGGGAGGGATTTGAGCTTATCAATTAACAATTTCCATGTTTCAACCTTGAGGACAAGGTTAAAATTCAAGGGGGTGGTATTGATAGGCCTTTGATTAAGCACACATATGTGCGGAGGCCACGTAAGGGGAGGGCTGGGAATAATGGGACCTGATATTGAAACGAGTTAGGGTATCTAGTGGCCTTTCTGTTATTATCCAATTATTCTGGTATTCCCTTTTTTGGACTGGAGGGGGGTGAGTCATGAATTTAGTTACGGGGTCAGATAATAAAAGGGGAAGGGGGACGAGAGATGGGGGAGTCTCTAGTAGAGGGTGGGAGGTCCAGGTCCTCGAAACCTAGGAGGGACTACTGTAATTCCTGTTCTTTAACTATCAATACACTCTGCTACTTAATCCATATTATTCTGTTCTTACAATTAATTACTCCTCTTCTGTTTAATTTTGGTATTGGTGTGAGTCGGCTGCTGGTTCATAACACTTATGCCCTTAGCCGATGATATACACTCATAGCCACTCTTGACACTAATCTTTTGAGGTTCTCACATCTTAAATTATTATGCCCAAATGATGAGGACTTTCCATGAGATATTTGCTAAGTGTTAAGGCAACAAAATTTGACAACTTCTACATCTACAATGACAACTTGTTTCGAGAAAATAGGTTATACATTCCTCATAGCTCATTTAGGGAGCCACTTCTATTTGATTCCTATGGCAATGGGTCAATGGGTCACTTTGGCTATGCCAAGACCCATGGCATACTTACCGAGCATTTTTACTGGCCACATATGAAAAAGGAAGTAATGAGTTTTTGTGATAATTGTGTCATGTGCAAACGTGCTAAATCGACTACCCATCATCATGGCTTGTACACCCCTCCCCTTGTTTCTATCTATCCTTAGACTCATGTGTCTAAGGAATTTGTTTTGGGCCTTCCTTGCTCCAAAAAGAGTAAAGACTCTATCATGGTAGTCATAGATTACTTTTTAAAAATGACCCATTTCATCTCTTTCCATAAGATTAATAATGATACTAGTATTACCAACTTTTTATTATCCAACATAATCAAGCTTCATGGTGTCCTAGGACCATTATATCTAATTGGGGTGTTATGTTTTCTCTCACTTTTGGTGGACCCTTTAACAAAAATTGGATCCAAAACTACTTTTCTCAACCTTTTGTCACCCACAAACTGATGGGAAAACTAAGGTCATTAATTTACCTTGGAAAACATTCTTTGAGATATTCTTGATAACAATTCTAAATAGTGGGAGTCCACTTTGCCGCATATTAAATTTGCTTACAATCAGACTCTTTACTCGACCACTGAAAAATCTCTATTTGAGGTTGTTTATGGCTTTGATCCACTCACACCTTTAAACTTATCCCCATTGCCACTATCCCCATATGCTTCAAGCAATGTTGAGTCATGTGCTAAAACCATCAAAGAACTTCACAAACCAGCCGTCGTGCACATTCAGAAAAGGAATATGGAGATGGGTGCTTGCACTAATCACCATAGGAAGAAGGTAGTATTCAACTAGGTGACCTCGTTTGGGTCCATTAGCAAAAAGATTGGCTTCCAAGCCACCGAAAGGATAAGCTTGACTATAATACCGCAAAACATTATTTTATAATTTAAGAATAAAATAAGGAATTAATGAATAATATTTAATTATATGTACCATTTTTAATATAATAATAATAATAATAATAATAATAATAATAATAATAATAATAATAATAATAATAATGGTAATAAATGAAGAAAAATGATGTAGTTACCTAATTAGAAGAGACTAAATTTATCAACTAACCTAAGAAAAATTATAAATAAATTATGATAATTTCTAAATTAATATAAATTATTATTATTATTAAATTTTATTATTCCGAAAACACCAAAAAAAATCCAAAACACCCCACCACCCTATTTTCCCTTTTTTTTTTCTTTTTTCGTTCTTCTTCCTTCTTTTTCTTTCTTTTATTTATTCTTTCCTTCCTTTTCCTTTTTTCTTCCCCCCTCCTTCGCTCGGCTAGGCTACACCCAATTGTGGCCTAGCACACCCCTCCCCCTCTTTTCTTTCCTTCCTCCTTCCTCGGCCTAGTTTTCTTTTTTTTTTTCTTTTCCTTTCCTGCCGATGGCCCAACCCTTGCGCTACAACCCCTCTTTTCATTTTCTCTCCCTCTCCTTTTCTCTTCTTTCCCCTTCTACCCCTACCTTCTTCTTCCCTGATCTGCGTAGCCCTACACATGGTTGCCTTCACATCTCTCCCCTCCCCTTTCTCCCTCATCCTTTCCCCATTTGGCCATGTAAAGCATGTAGTAGGCACGACATTGCATGATCCCCTACCTCCTGTAAGCTTCACATCCCCTCACCTGTGAAACTTGCCCATTTTCCCTCCTACCGCACGACTTCTCTGGCTTGTAAGCCGGTCGGCAGCCAACAACCCCCTCCCTTATCTTCTTCCCCTTCTTGTCCACTTCCCCAACCCCTACATCTATAAATACCCCTCCCCACGTGCTCCTTTCCCCTCTTTCTCTCCATTGACTCACTCCCTAGCCCTTACTCACACCACCCAAACATACACCACCACCAAGCCACGCCGCCATCGCCACTCCCTCCCTTCCTATTCCCAACATCACTCTACATGTAATCCCCCAAAAATTTTAAAAGCCTATAATTTAATAAATTACTTTTATTAGGGATAATTTAACTCTTAAACTTATTTAATTTAATTAAGTTGAGGATTTTACCTTATAAATTTATTTAACTTAATTATTTTGTGGGTTTTAAGTATTTCAAATTAGATGTGAGTGTTTAATAAATTAAAATAAATAAATTACTATTTTATCATACTCATTTTATTTAAATAATGTTCAAACCAATATTTTTCTAAAAGCTACCTTTTTAAACTAATATAATAAGACATATTAAGATAAATTACTAAAATTTTAATTATCTACCAAAAATACTATAATTCACTCCATAAGTCATTTTAATTTTCTTCCCTAATTATTTTCCTTAACCCCTTTTTTCTCCCTTATTTTCCTTTTCTCTTTTTTTTTCTTCTCTTCCCCCCTCCTTTCTCCCTTCTCTCCCCCATTTCCCCCGACTGCACTAGCCCACCGGCCCAGATCAGTTTTCTTCTCCCCTGTCTTGCACGCCAGGCTCGCCCCGCTGCACCTTCACCCGAACTGCTCGGCCGGTTCTTTTTCTTTTTCTCCCTTGGACCGACCGGTCTGGCCTCCTCCCCTTTTCTTCCTCCCGCGCACGACCTGCAACACGCCGCCATCCCCCTATGCGCCGAACGCCTGTCTGTGCCACCTGCGTTGCCGCCTTCCCCCTTCCTTCCCTTCCATCCACCCTCCCTCGACCAGCCGACACCCCCCATGACTCCTAGGCCGCCCCGCACATTTTCTTTTCTTTTCCCGACCAGCCCACAGGTCTGCCATGGCAGACCTACGTCGGCCTGCCACCGCCGGTCGGCGTGCCCGAATCACCGCCTGACCTGCCTTCCCTTGTCCCCTCTCTTGATTCTCCCCCATTTCGAGCCTATAAATACCCCCCAAGGATCCAGCTTCGGGGGTTTTTGAAACCCAAAAGCCCAGAAATCACCTTGCGCCGCCCCTACTTCAGACAGCCACCCCGTCGCCGCCGCCCATCGCCACCACCCGATCCACCCCTGAAACCCTTCCTTGCATCATCCTCCACCGACCCAGGCCTCCCTCACCCCTTGGTTCGCTCTGCACGCGCCGCCCCAGGCATGCAAAGTACCCTTCCTAACCAAGTCAGCCTCGAACTCCGCTGCCCTTCTCACCGCCGCCACTTCCAGCACCCCCTCTACCTCCCAAAACCACCAAGGGAGCTTCCCCAACCTCCCTAGACCCTCTATTTCCCCTGCCAACCCCTCCTTTTCCTTCCTTCCCCCTCCACCACTTCTCCACCTTTCTTCCCCCAACGTCGCCGCCGCCGCCGTGTGCCGTGCACCGCCACCTGTGCCACTAGCACCCCTAGGTGGTCCTCTAAAGTCCCCAACCCCTAAATCCTAAATGCTAATTATTTTTAGAAGTATTATTAGTATTATTATTAATATTATTATTATTATCATTATCCTTATTATTATTATTATTATTATTATTATTATTATCATTATTCAACCTAACCTTGATTTACTTATAATTGTTAGTACTAATATTATTAATGACCTATAACTTTAGTATTATTATTTTAACATCCTTATTGTTATTATTAATAGTGTTACTATTATCATGGTTATAATTATTATTATCATTTTAGTTCCTTGTCACTATTAGTAATATTTCATTTATCCCTAACCTCATTATCGCTACTACTATCACCGTTATTAGTAACATTAAACTACTACCGTTAATAATAAATATTATTAAAATTTATTTTAAAATATTGTAGCTATTAAGACCTACTTTTATTAGTAGTAGCCGGATTAGCTACCTTAAGAATAATGACCATACCTTTACTTATAAAAGTAATATTTTATTTTTAGCCCTAAAGGTAAGTTAAATATAAGAGTAAGGTAGAAGAATAGTGTTTGCTTAGAGGAAAATTAACTTCTAGTGTTCCCCTCTTATAGGCGAATCAAGTCGACATCCGAAGGAGGTGTAGGAATGTGCTCCAAGACCGGTGTCGTGCTAGGTAAGGATGAAGCTATGGCCTTGTGCTATGTGTGATGTGTTTATGGATGAGGAGTATGCTATGTTAATGTGTATTATGCATGTGTTATGAATAACCTGTTTTGTGTAGCGCAACATGGATAATGAGGAACATTGTATGTGTTCCTATGACATGAGCATGACATGTATATGTGTGATGTTTATGATGTGATATGATATGGCCCTCTAGGACATGCATGTCAGGATAAATGGTAATATGAAATAGGAATATAAGGATGACCGGAAATAAATGGGAAGTGAGTTCACTAAGGGGGATATGAGGTTGACCTAGGTACCTCATGATCCATGAGAGAAGATTTAATAAGGGAGGAATGACCAAAATAAATGAGAGTTGGGGAACCATGCATGGGAGTCATAAAATTCGCATGGTGACTTGGGGTGTTAGCATGGGATGACTAGACCTTGCATGGGCATGATCCTTACGTGTGAAAAGTTGATTGGGTTGTAAGTAAGAGCTTGGGAGAGTCTTGGAGTGATTGGGAACTTGGTATGAAAAATAGTACGTGAGTTGGTGCATAAGCGACCTTATTAGGGTTTTGGGTGTAAGTGGGGGTTGGAGAGTCTGCATGGAGTGTTTAAATTATGTTGGGAATTAATCTTACATGAGGAAAGTTGATTTAAGAAGTAAATAAGATAATGTCAAAGTTACGGGGCCATTGGAGACTTGGGTGCAAAATTTCACGTGGGTTGATGTAAGGGTGTCTAAGGGACCCAATTAGGGTTTTTGGGAGGAAATGAGCAATTTGAAGGGTACAAGGGTAAAAATGATCACGGACGGATGGAGTATGGGGTTGAGAGTGAGAGTCCACTTGTATGAAGGATGAGTATGTGCTTCTAAATGAGAGAAGAGGTTTGGGGCAAAGAGGGGAGGTTACTTGAGGAGGAAGTAAAGTGCTAGGGTTTGGTTGTGGCCAACTAGGGTTTGGCGGTCACATGCGGAGTTGGGGAACCAAGAGATATATATTTTGGGAATTTCTTAGTAGAGAAGGGATGCGAGACAAGGAACAAAGTAAAGTTAGGATGAGTAAGAAAGAGTTGGGCCATATAGGCCCAAATTAGGGTTTTCTAAGGAGGAGCCCTAGAAGGGTGAGGACATGCGGGACCGATATCGTTGTGATAAGGTTAGCCCACATTCTCGAGAGAGTGTGCCCTTACTACTTTCCTTATGTATACGAGTAAGAGGGGATGAATATCAGGTGTGAGAAGGGGAGAACAGTCTCAAGGTATGGGACGGGCCTCCTCGAAGGGAAGGAGTAGAGAGTAGTAGACATGCATGTCAAGGGTGGAACATTATTTAATAATACATGAATAAGACATTAACTACTTAAAGAGTAAGATTGTTGAGCCAGGCCCAGACCGATCCACCGGCATAATAGTGGCCTAGTGCCAGGGTGCCCTAGAGACCGATCCACGGGCGTATAATAGTGGTTAGGTGCGTTCTACCCTATAAGTGACCGATCCACCGGCTATAATAGTGGGAGATCTCGAGCTCAACAAACCAAACAGTATGTTGTAATTAAATCATGGAAAAGATACTATATACTTACAGTGGAACACCATGAGAGTCGGGGCTAGACTGATCCACGGGCATAATAGTGGCCAGGAGCGTTGTGCCTTGGAGACCGATCCACCAGCATATAATAGTGGTTAGGTGCTTTCTGCCCTATAAGTGACCGATCCACCGGCTATAATAGTGGGGTTCCCGTACTCGCATGGATTAACAGAGATTATGGTGTGAAATGACTTATAAATAAATCATGGAAAGATACGTTATAATCACAGTGAAACACCATGAGAGTTGGGACCAGACCAATCCACCGACATAATAGTGGCCAGGAGCGTTGTGCCCTGGAGACCGATCCACCGGCATATAATAGTGGTTAGGTGTGTTCTGCCCTATAAGTGACCGATCCACCGGCTATAATAGTGGGGTTCCCGCATCCTCATGGATTCATAGCGATTATGATGTGAATTGACTATAATTATCAAAGTTATGAAAAGAAGAAGTTGGGTTGGACCATAACCGACCTACATCACCCATAATATTACCTGTTGTTTATGTGATTGTGTTGTGTGTGTTATGTTGTATGATGGTATGCTTGTCCTTAGTGCACCTGCGCCCTTACTCAGTATTGGACCCATATTGATACTACCTTGATTGAATGGGTCCTGTGATGATCCACCGATGGTGGGGAGCAGACCTCCTATGCAGGTCTATGATTGGGTACTATTTTGGGGTGGAAGGCTTGACTTGAGTGAGTAGGCGATCCGGATACTAATCCTTTTTGGGAATTATTTTGTTAGCTATATTTTGTATTACGTTTCCCGTTTTAAAGAAAAAAAAGTATTATGGGGTTATAATCCTAAATCGTATTCAAACTTCTGTTTAACTTATATCTTATTAATGATTTATGCTAAATGTCGTCTTGCGTTTTATGATACTTCGTACTTATTGATGATCGGATTTAGCCTTAGCACTTAGTACCGGAACGGTAGGAATGAACTAGTCTGGTATTAAGTGTGGCGGTAATACCCCCAAGTCCATGGTTTTAATTCTTTCGCTTCCGCTAAAACTTTTGATTTAAACAAAAATTTTCAGTAGTGAATTTGGGGGTGTTACACTACACCCAACAAACCACTCCCCTACCTTTCCTTTGGCTTTCTTTTTTCTCCCCACTTGTCCAAAGTGGGCAAATCAAGCTGCCATTTTGTACCCTCCTCCATCGCTAGCGTCACCACCTCCACTACTACCACCACCCTTCTTGCCTCCCTTCTTACCTAAAAATGTCCCTACTATACCATAACTCCACTTCCCTTTTTCTCCCCTCTCATTCCTTCCCTCTCCTTTTCTCTCCCTCTCGGCCTTCGTTGCTGCCACCACCTTATTGCTGTTGTGAGGCCGCCACCACCACCATAAGCTAACTGAGCCAGGGAACCCTACCACCTAGGAAACCCTACCTCCCATATCTTTTCCAACCCCAAAAACTCCTCCTTTACATCTCCTCCACCACCACTCCTTACTTGTTGTACTCTTCTTCCTCCTACTTAGTATATTTTTTAATAGTTTATTATTATTAACATTATTAGTATTATTATTATTTGGTTAAGAAAATAAATAAAAAGGAAAAAGAAGTAGGAAGAAGGTGAAATTACCTATTGATACTCTCTTTATAGGTTTTGTGCAAACCATTCCCCATAAAGAGGCATAGGGTTTGTGCTTCAAGCACGAAGCCCAACTAGGTAAGGATGTGGTTAAGGCTTGGGTTATGCTATGCATCTTATGTGTATGGATGTATTGGTATGATATGTGTAAATATATGGGTATGTGAACTAAGTATGTGTGTAGTGTAGATTGGCTTGTAAGGAGCTAAGGTATCATGAGCGTGATTTTTATTATGTGTTATATGTGTGGTTATAACTTGTTATATATGGACATGTCCTTATGTATGGTTGAAATATCATGGTATGTATGCTTAGATGCCTTATGTGGGTTTTGAGTGGATATGTGAGGTTAAAGAAAATAAAGAGGGTGGAGTGAGTGAGGAGATTTATGGAGAATGCCCTAAGTGTATCATGAAATATGGTTGAGAAAATAAAAGGAAACAAATAATAAAAATGAAGGGTTAGGGGTAAATCTTGCATGGGGTGGGTGAGCCTTTCATGGGGTGTATGTGCTTTGCATGGGGAAAATATTTAGTGGGGGAAATCTAGTTTGAGGGTTAAACAAGGAGAGAAACGTGTGTCTTGAGTGATTGGTGTTCTTGGTAAAGAGTTAGTAAATGGGTTGACAAAAATATTCATGGGAGCATAAACTAGGGTTTTTGGGGGGAAAACCCTAAGGATAGGGATATTGTGGGGAAATTTTGAGGATTTTGGTTGGAAATTTGTGTTGTGATGAGGGGTGTGCCACATGGAGGGTGTGAGTTAAGTCAATTAGAGGGTAGAGTTGTGTAGGAGAAGAGGGTGTGGAGGAAAAAGGGAAATATTAGGATTTTTGGGAGTGACCAACTAGGGTATCATTATCACATGTGGGAGTTGAGGAGTTAGGCTATGAGGTTTGGAGTATGGTGGTGGCATGGGAATCAAGGGAGAATGTAGGTTGAGTAGGAAGAGGAGAGGCTAGGGTCACCTAGGACAAATTAGGGTTTCAAAGGGAAACCATAGTGGGAAATGGTAAGTATAGGTAGAGAAATGGGGAAGTGGGCCTTGACTTATATATGTGGGGGTTTTGAATTCATTTGTGAGTATGGTGGAAGGTGTATGAGGGTCCTGAAGTCTATGTGGAGGTACTAGGTTAAGGGATAGGGTATTTTAGGGTATTCGGGTTGGTAGAGTGGTAATGAGTTAGGATTGCTCGTTGGGGTGTGCATGTCTAGATGGGGGTTGCTTGCTAAATAAGATACTAATCACTTAAAGTGAAAGATCATTGAGTTGGGCCCAAACTTAGGATTTTGCCATTCCACATGCTATAATAGTGGCTAAGAGCGTTTTATCCTGGATACCATTCCACCTGCTATAATAGTGGCCAGACTCATTTTTCCCTGGAGTAGTATTCCCATTACACTAGTTAAAATAGTGGGGGTTTCAAGCTCAACAAGTTAAACCTTGAATGATAATAATTTATGGAAAATATACTAATTACTTATAGTGGAACGCTATATGGGACGAGACTAGACTTAGGATGTTTACCATTCCACTAGCTATAATAGCGGCCAGTCACATTCTACCATGGAGTAATTATTTTTATTCCACCGACTATAATAGTGGGGTCTCCATATTCAAGTAGATATAATTTGAGAAATGTGTAAAGATGGTACTAATGGCTTAAACTCTGATAGTGGTGAATAATTTAATAACATTACTGCTTGCATTAAGTGTATTTTATGATTTTTGTCCTATTTTAGTTGTATGATTACCTTACTTAGTACATAATGTATTGATCACCCTGTAATACCCCCAAAATTCACTACTGAAAAATTCCGTTTTTATTTAAAAGAAATAGCGGAAGCAAAACTATAAGATTGTGAATTATGGGGGTATTACTATCACATTTAGTACCAGACCGGTTTACTCTTACCATTCCAATACCAAGTGCTAAGGCTGGAAGAGTGAAACACAATTTACAAACCATATATAAATCAGAGTAGCGTAACAAACCATTTACAAGAATATAATCCACCAATAATGGTTACAAAACAATAATTACATTGAAACTAGGAATTTAAAAGAGAAAGAGAAAAACCTTGACAGTTCTAGATAATTCCTTACTCTCTTTCCCGTTGCCCACTTGAATAGTACCTGAAAAGAGACCTACAAGGGAAATTTCCCATTGAATAGGCAAGGGCCCCATAAATGAAACCTTTCAGTACTACAGTACTGAGTAACCCTTTAAAACACACTTAAAAGTAGGCCCGCAATTTAACACATAATATACCACTATACCCATACCTAACGACAAGTGTAAAATAATAATCAGAGCCATGCATCCGCATACTTGACAAGTCAGTCAGATATTAATGGTGCATGCATAAATATTCACTTTCATACATTCACATACTTAATGAGTCAGTCAAATATTGATAGGTCATAATGAACAATCGATACATTTAGGGTCTTTAAGCCATTAGACCATCATTAATCAATCATCTCGGAGTATAAAATGTCCATGTGAGTGCGGGAACCCCACTATTATAGCCGGTGGACCGGAATACATATAGGGCAGAATGCTCCTGACCACTATTATTCGCTGGTGGACCGGTCTCTAGGGAAAAACGCTCCTAGACACTATTATTCGTCGGTGGACCAGTCGGGCCCCGACTTACAAGGTGTTCCACTGTAAGTGATTAGTATCATTTCCATGTCTTATTGTTATTACGTTTGGTTTGCTGAGCACGGAATCCTCCACTATTATAGTCGGTGGACAGAAAATCATGCAGGGCAAAATGCTCTTATCCACTATTATTTGCCGGTGGACTGGTCTCCAAGGCACCCCGGCTCTTGGCCACTATTATTCGTTGATGGACCGGTTTGGGTCCGACTCAACAGTCTTCCTCTTTAAGTGATTAGTGCCTTATTCGTATCTTATTCAAAAGCATTTCACCCTTGACATGCATGCTACCAACCTCTACTTCTATCCTCCCGAGAGGGCCAATCCCATATCTTGAGACCATTGCGCCTCTTATCACACCCCGACATCCATTCCCCTTTATATCTACTCATAACAAAAACCCAACTCCTAAAGGTGTGGGTCGAGGCCCACTCACCACTTTACCCTAGGGTTTCTCCAAAAACCCTACTCTAGGCCTATGTGGCCCATCCTTCTCTGCCTTACACATCCCAAGCTATTTCAACACCCCACACGTCACGACCCTTAGATCCCACCCTCACTTTCTACCCCACTCATTCTCGTTTATTTTTATTATTTTCTTTTTCTTTTTCCACCTTCTCAAATTAGGGTTTCCTCCCAAAATCTAGCTTGGTCTCCTATGCACCCTTGTAGTATCCCACATAAGATTTTTCACCCGAAGCCTTCGATCATCCAAATGACACTTTTATTACCTTCCTCACGTCCCAAGGTAACATTCCATATGTAAAGTTTACCCCCATGCAGACTCTAGCCATCCCATGAAAACCCTATATTCTCCCACTCTTTCAATTTATGTAAAGTCCCCTTTTATTCATCCACTCATGGCTCATGGATTATTTGGGTCATTCCCACCTACATTAGCCAACTTACTTCCCCTTGGTTATCTTACTTTCCCATTTTCTTGTTTCATCCTTCCATCCCACATTGCCATATTAAATATCCTAGCATGTATGTCATAGAGGGTCACATCACAAAGCATCGTACACATAACAAATATAATCATCGTCCACATGTCATAAGGAAGTCACACAAGCATATATTCACTCCCACTTGCACTATAAATGAGTAATCATTAAGCATAAAGTACACAATATGGCATAACACATGGCACATAACTCACACATAGTTGTTCTTAGCCACCTCCCTACTTAGTTTGGGTTACTAAGTTATCTCCCACACTTATTTGGTCACTAATCACCCTTCATAATTGTTGCATTTATTGTAATTCCCATTTGGTTGGTTAGTTTACTGAATTGCCCTTCTCCTTTGTTGTAATTACCAAATTGCCCCTTTAGTTGCATAAATTACCAAATTACCCTTCTACATAATCATAATTACCCATTTACCCTTTAGTTGGTTAGATTACAAATTTGCCCTTCTCTATTATCATAATTCCCAAATTACTCTTTAGTTGATTAAATTACCAAATTGTCCTTCTCTTCCAAATTTACCATAATACCCCTTTTACTTGCAAATTACCAATTTATCCATTTACTTACAAAATTACCATTCTACCCTTTATTCACAAAATTACCATTTTATCATTTTACTTATAGAATTACCGTTTTGCCCTTTAAACACAAAATTACCATTTTACCCCTTAATTTCATAATTACCATTTTGTTCTTTTATTACAAAATTACCATTTTGTCTTTTAGTTATACAATTACTATTTTACCCTTTAATTATAAAATTGCCATTTTACCCTTTAATTACAAAATTACCATTTTGCTATTTAATTACCAAATTTCACTTTACCCTTTAATTACAAAATTGCCATTTTACCCTTTAATTATAAAATTACCATTTTACCCTTTTATTACAAAATTACCATTTTACCCCTTAATTATAAATTTTCCATTTAACCTTTTAATTACAAAATTACCATTATGCCCTTTAATTATAAAATTACCAATTTACCCCTTTTACTTACAAGATTACCATCTTACTCCCTTATTACACCACTTATATTAAATTATTATCACTACATGAAATTAATATTAATAATACACTCATAATATCCAACTCCACCAACTATTATATTTTAATATACTACTTATTAGCACCCATACATATTAGGCCACATTCTTACACAATAAATATTACTAAAATGCCCCCAGGGCTCACAATAATATTATTCATGTATAAATGGTCACAATAACATAAAATAGCATGGATAAGTACTTAACACTTTCATTAATAGCCAAACTCTTTCCTTAAGCAATATTTCCACAGATAGCACCTAACTAGCATAATTTCCTTTTTATAAATCAATACAAGCAAATATATATATTACATTAACAAACATATAACAAGCATAATAACGTATTAAAAACCCTAATGTGCTAACATACGTTTATCCATGCGTTTAAGTGGGGTTTAACGATTACCTTAATTTCTGTAAAATTGAATCTTACTGGTATTCCGGTTAAAGATTCAAGCTTTGATTAGCAAAACCAACACCTAAAAATAGTATCAAAACTTCTCATGTTAGAAATAAGAATCCAACATAAAACTTTATAAAATTTAATTAATGAAACACTTAACTTAAAATGCTATTATACCTTAAAAATTTTGTACAAAAATACTAAAGCATGCAGCATGAGTTGCATGCAAAATAAAAAGGAGGAAGGCTCGAAGAGGGGGTGAAAGGAGGGAAAATTGGTTATTTTCGGGTTAGAGGTTTAGGGATAGGAAAGAAGATAGATAGGGGAGGTTTGGAGGCAAGGGAAGGGTGCAGGAGTGAAGAGGGGGTGTAGGTGGTGGCTGGTAGTGGGTTGTTGGCGGCCTAGAGCGACGGAGGCGGCGAGGTGGAAAAGTGGGATGCAGGAGGGGATCGGGCTGAGAAGGAAGGAAAAAATAGGGGAAAATGGAGGGTGAGGGGGCTTATCTCTACCAAAAAAGGTATGGGGGTGGTAGAGGAGGTTGTAGGGAGTGGATTGGTGGTTTGGGTGTCGGCAGAGGCAGTCGGACGACGGAGAACGGTGGGGTTACAGGGGGCTGCCGAGAAGGGAGGGAAAAGAAGAGAAAATAATAGGAGGGGAGGAAGAAGGGGTTGTATGGTGGCTCGAGGCGTGGCATGGTGGTTTAGGGCGGTAGCAGGTGGTGGCAAAAATTGTTGCCGACGGTTGGTTAAGTGGAGGAAGTGGCGGAGGAGGTGGTGTTGCAAAAACAGGGGTGGAAATGGGAGGAGAAGAAAATGAGAGAAGGAGGTCAGGGAAGGAGAAGAAGGCTAGAAAATATGGGGCATGAAGGGCTGGTGAGGGTAAGAAAAAGAAGAGGGAGGATAGGAGTATAGTTGGTCGGTCGATGGCAGTGCGTAGGGTGGCATCGGAGGTGGTAGGGTGGCAGGGAGAGGGAAGGAAAGATGGGGAAAGGGGAGGCCATGCATGATGGGGGTGCATAGCCTATTGGGTCTAAAATTATGAAAAAAAGGACGGGGGAAAGAGAGGGAGAGAGGGAGGGTTGCAGTGGTGGCAGGGGGCGGTGACCGGCGTGTTCGAGGCGGCAGGCTGGCAACGGGGACAAGTCGGGGAACTATTGGGTTGAGGCATAGAAGAAGGAAGAAGAAAGAAAGAAGGGGGAAGGTGCAGGCCGACCCAAGGGGAGAAAAAAAAGAAGTTGGGTCGGCCAGGTCCAAGGGAGAAAGGAAAGAAGAAAAGAGGGGAGGTAGCTAGGCTGTTGCGCCGGGGAAAGGAGAGGAGGGAAGGGAGTGGGCCGGAGACCCAAGCGCAGGGGAGGAGAAGGCAGGCTAGCCTGGTGAGCTGCCCGAAAGAGAAGAAAAAGAAAAAGGAGAAAAAGGGAGAAAGAAAAAGAAAAAGGAAAAGGGGGAAAAGGAAAAATGAGAAAATAATTTAATTTAATTTATAAAATAATAAAATGTAATATTTTTTATAAATTATTTAATTTAATAATTATATTCAATATAATTTAATATATTGGTTCAAAAAGGATAATTTGAGTAAAATATTAGTTTGAAAAATTATTTAAATAAAAATAATATGATAAAATAACAAAATATTTATTTTTAATTTATTAAATACTCCTATCCAAATTTATATACTCAAAAATCCATCAATTAATCAAATTAAATAATTTTAAAATCTAATTTATTTCAAATAAAAGTTATTTATTAAATTATAGGCTTTCTAAAATCTTAGGGTATTACACACCCCTATTATGGGTACTGCTAATTCCCATGAGAAGTAGTCCCTCCTAAGTTTGTGTAGTTAGGCGATGAGGCTCTTGAGGATTTTGATTCTTATGATGAGCTAGTTGAGGCAGAGTGACGTTCTAATGTCCCGAGGATCGGACCAAAGGGGGTATTCTCTGGACTATTTACCTTTTTGTGTTTCTGTTGTTTTTATTCCCTCATAGTGGGATGCTATATTGTATTTCATTTCACTCATGTATTAACCTTGAGTTTTGTGTACTCTAGTTTCTTTATTTAATGTTAAACTTCTTATGTTTTTAATCATCTCTTGTGAATGTTCCTTGTTATCTTTTAGCCTTATGGTTAGTATAAGACTAGCCAAGAGTCAGCCATGTACTGATTATAGCGGTAATACCCCCCATTTGGTGTATGTTTTTCCTTAACAAACAAAATTTTTTAACTATAAATTTTGGGGGTGTTACATTGACCCTTGAGGTGACGTACGTTTTAAGGTCCTTAAATTGGTGAATGATAATGCCTATAAAATTAACTTGCCTAGAGAGTATGGTGCCATACATCCTACCTTTAATGTTTTTGATCTGTCTCCTTTTGTCAATTTTGTGTAGGTTGTAGGAGAAAACCCTTTCAAGAAGGGGGATGATATGGACAACACATCATTAAATGTTATTCTCAATCCTATTTTGAATTATCCTAATTTATTTCTTATATGTCCCGTGTTTTTTGTGTTCAGGGTGGATTGGGAATTACAGACACATGAAGGAGTGAAAAGTGTCAAGTTTGAAGCAAGAAGGTTAGATATTATGTGTATTAACTTTTGTAATGGTAGATAGAATAGGGGTTATTGGACTATAGGTAATTTGGGTATAATGACTAACCTATTTTATTATTTTCATTATTTTAGGATATTAGTTTTATTTTGTAGGTGTGTGTGTAAGTAGCCGATGATGATAAAATTTTTAAACCTATTGATATTAGTCTTAGGCTCAACAACATTGAACCCATCCTCTCTCCTCCTCCATGGCCCGCACGAGGAGTGTTATGGCTACAGCCAAGAAGAAGAAGATGGTGTCAGGGAGTTCAAAGATGGGTGTTGGGAATGGGGATTCGTTGGTTGATATTCTAGGGGTTGTCCAGGGTTCAAATCAGGTCTCTACGCAGGATGGGGATGCATGCAGGTTTCATGCAGATGAGGAAATCGATCGAGGCCTTGCGAATAGGGTTGTTAGTTCAATTCAAAAGGAGGCTATTGAGGGTTTAGGGAAGGATGAAGGGAATGTGAGTGGTCCAGTTTTAGCCGACGATCATAGGAGTCATGAGGCAGCAAGGGTTCATGAGGCTGACGGTTCGGTGGTTGATAAGAAAACTTGGAAGGACATGGTTCTAGGCAACATGATTCCTTTTAGAGGGACCACCCTTAGTTACGTCCCTCCTGTGCTTGCAGGGGATAAAATTCAAGTTTCTTTGCAGAAGAACAAGGTAGATAACAATTATAAAGATTGGCAATGGGCGATTATGGGGTATGTAATTGGTTTCAGACCTACCTTGTCCCAAATGGTTGGCTATATCAAAAGAAACTTGGCTTGTGTGAAAAAACCAAAGGTGTTGCTGCATGACCAAGGTTTTGTAGTGTTCAAGTTCTATTGTAAGGAGGATAGAGATTGGGTTCTGACCAAACCTTATTGGTTTTTCTTTAATCGTCCATTTATTCTAAAAGAGTGGCATAGGAGGTTCTAGTTTACCAAGGAAAAGTTCCAATTCATGCCTTTATGGGTGAAGCTTATGAATCTTCCTTTAGACTATTGGGATGTCGACTCCTTGAGCAGGATTGGAAGTGCAGTGGGTAGACCTTTGTTTTTGGATGGTATCACCTCAACAAGAGAAAGAATTTCCTATGCTCGTATGCTGGTTAAGGTGGATGTTTTGAAAAAACTAGTGGAGTCAGTGGAGCTGGTGGATCCAGATGGTGATGTGTTGTCCCAAAAGATTATGTATGAATGGAGGCCTGCTTTCTGTGAGGTATGTCATGAAGCGGGTCATTTTTCTGAGAAATGCAAGAAGGTTTCAAAGCCTCTAGTGTAGGCAGCAGGTCCTGCTATTATTGCTAAGGGGAAATTTAGGGCTGGCCAGGGGGCTAAGCAGTGGAGGAAGGTGAATCAGGGGAAGTCTATAGCTCAAAACAGTGAGGAGGACTGTTCAAAGGAAGGGGATAAGGAAATGCCAGAGACCACCAGATGTTTAGAGACAAGGGGAGGGGATGATCAGGTGGCAAACCTTTGTTTTGGGCAGGGCTATTCCAAGACTCCAGGCAGTGGATCTCGGCTGCAGAGGAGATCTCAAAAAGGAAAGGAGAAAACTAAGGCAAAGTAGGGTGGAAAAGGAGCAAACATAAATTGACACGAAGTGAATTGGAGCTTACTGCATGATAAAGTGGTATAACAAAGGGTGACTTGTGTAAGCCTTTCATGCAGCTATAGGGCTGCAACATAAAGATATCACAGTGGTAGGGGTGGGTAGCATGAATAGCTCACGTTGGTGGGGTGTATGCAGCGAGAAGTTGGGGTGGTTATAGTGTATTTAGGAAGTTGTTGCATGAAGTTAAGACCTTGATAGGGTGAGAAACGTGAGTTTCTCACATAGGTAAGGCTGAGTAATGTGAGGTGATCATGTAACAAAGATAGTGTAGTGCGAGGTTGAAAAAAATATGCAAAAACTCACTATGCAGCAATGGCTGAATTCAACCTAATGACACACAAGGAAGCTAAGGGAAGAGAGAGGGAGTTTGGGGAGAGTTGTGGGAGTTGTAAAAAATGTAGTAAGGGGTATTTATAGGAAATAAGGTGAGGGTGGAAATGAGGGATGAATGAATGGTGTAGGGTTGGGTAATTCTGGCATTTTCACATGAGTTCGAAAGGAGAGGGACAAGGCGTGCTTTTTGTTGTTGCAAGGTAGGTGTAGTGTAAGGTTGGAAAGGGAAAGAAGAATCTGTGTTAGGGGGCTTACATGGTAAGAAGGGTAAAGGGGGAGAAGGAAAAGGGGAAAAAGAAAAAAGGGGAGAGGAAATAGATAAAAGAAAAAGGACAATGGAAAAGGATAAATAATTTTTTGTTAGGATTAGAATTAGGTTTAAATTTTATATTAGTGAATTAAGGTAAACTTAATTTATCAATCATTCAGGGTTAGGGTTGTGTAAAAATATCAATAAACTAGAATTAGAGGTAGGATTAGGATTGGATTTAGGATTAATTAATAAAGATAAGATAAAAATATTGACTACTTGAGATTAAGGTTAGGTTAAGATATTAATTACTTAGCTTTAGGGTTATATTAAAATTTGGGGTATTACACTTTGCCAGATCTACACCAACACAACTAAATAATAAAACGTACCCAAGAAATGTGAACTCAACAAGACAAAACTCACATTTAGAGAGCTTAACATATAATTGAAGATCCCTAAGAAGTGATAAAATGATCCTCAAGTGCTACTGATGCTCCTCCCTACTCCGAGAGATTATTAGGATATCATTAATAAATACAGCCACAAGATGATCCAAATATTGGTGAAAGATCTTGTTCATGAGATCCATAACATGGCATGTGCATTAGTGAGCTCAAAAGTCATCACCATACACTCAAAGAGAACATAACGCATCTGAAAAGAAATATTTTGAAAATATCTATTTGTTTCCCTCAACTGGTGGTATCTTGACCTCAAGTTAATCTTAAAGAAATCTCCAAACCTTTAAGCTAGTTAGAAAAATCATCAATGTCTAGCAACGGGTAATGGTTCATCACTGACAACTAGCTGAGACCTATGTAATCAATGTAGAGTCTCAAGTTTCCATCCTTCTTCTTCACGAAGAGAATAGTTGCTCTTATAGGTGATATGCTTGGGCATATGTAACCATGTGACAAGAGCTCCTCTACCCGAGCCTTTAGGTCTCTCATCTAGATAGGTGGCACGCCACTAGAAACAAGCTCTGCTCCTGGCATTAGGTCTATCATAAAATCCACCTATCTGATCAATAATAACCTTGGTAACTCCTCATGAAATACATCTTGGAACTCATGAGTAATAAGAATGTCCTCCAAGGTTAGGACATTAGCATTCAGTTCTCAAACTCTATACAAGAACATCATATAACCTTTCTAAACCATAAAATCAAGCATAAGGGTCAACAACACCTTCACCAAGGGCTTAGGCTTGCATCCTTAGTAGATGACCCTAGCACCCAAAGGACTCCTCAACACAACACTCTCCTACACACAATCCAATACCAGTTGGTATCTCCCCATCATGTCCACACCTAAGATACAATTTAAATATCAAAGGTCGATCCCAATAATATCCATGGAAAACTCTATGCCACCTATAACTAAGGCTACATCACAAAATAATGTAGAACATGTAATAGATCCTCTCGCGGGATACATGAAATATACATCAATAATAGTAGTAGGTATCAATCTAACTTCAGCAATGAAAGTTGTAGAAATAAAGAATGTGAAGCACCCGTATCAACCTCGACCTAGATCATCATGCTCAGATGCCCTTTAACATAACCACCTCTACCTCTATCTAGTCTAGTTCCTCAATCACCTCTAGTTGTTGTAAATGGAAAAGGTCCCTAACCTCTCCCCTGACCCCGACCACTCTGTGATATAGACGATACCCTTTTATTATGGCTGCTAAAAACTAGAACCTCCTTACTATCAATGCCAACACTCAAAATCTCAGTGGCTCATACTGCCATAAACCCTATACTAAATCAACTAATCCCCATTGTCTCTACCCAGGTGGTCTAAGCCACAACTTTGATAGTAACAGTGACATTGTTGTCGTTGTCCTAGTGGCCCAAATTGCTGACCCTGTGGCCTAAATTATTGTCCCTACAACCTATATAGTGTAAAATTCTGAACCTTAGTGCACTAACATACCCTACAATTAGTAATTTATGGTTTAGACCTCTTCTTCACTAGTAGAACCTCAGACTATTCTTGTACGAGCTTGTAAGTTGTATAAGCTCGCTAGTATAAGGATTTCAGATCATGAAATTGTATAACTCCTATAATCTTAGGTATATCTAATGATAGGCCCCTATGGAAATAGAAAATGGTTTGAGACCAGCTTGCTTGAACATATGGCATTAACCTTGGTAACTCCATGAATCGACCATGGTATTTCCATACTGTCATACTACCCTATGACAACTACACCAACTCCTCCATTTTTTCATTCTTCAGGTTGTCTAGGTAGAAATGTGCTAGTAAGGCTTCTTTGAAACCAACCCTAGTAAGAGTTGGAACTCCTTACTCCCTATAACTGATCCACCAATCATCTATGAGTGTGCGTAGCTGGTGTGCTACTATGTTAACCCTTCCATGCTCTGGGCAGTCCAAGGGCTTGAATGCATAATGAAAATCCCACATCCAAGTCTCCAACTAGATTGGTTCCTCTCTCCTATGTGTATAGATAGATGGTGGTCCATGACTTGCTTGAGCCAATCCTCTCCATCTCCCTTGACATGCTAATGTGGTGTAGTTGGTGGTGGAGGGGGGTATTACAGAGCCTGCAGTTGTTGGGCCTGTTGTTGTGCAAGCTTAGTAAATACTACAAAAGCGTCCTCTAAACATTTTATGTGGGCTGCATTAGGGCTTGCCATAGTTTCGTATAAGATAGAGAATGTGTTAGAAAAATATGCTAGCTTACTAACACATAAATCAAATATAACAAAAGGCTACTTAGCTACCCAAACTATACTCATTCACAAGGATATTTTAGGTTTTTTTTTATAGATGATTACATTTAAAATTGAAGTAGAAGAAACTTAAAACACTTAGGATTCAAAACCAAATATCTAATATCATTTTTAGAACTAATTTTTTTAATGTAGAAGATAGCTCAAATGCCAGGGTGTTACCGCAACGTTCCATACTAGTTTGGCTATCTCTCATTTCTTATATGAAATACAAGGCTAAAATATTTAAACACAAAAAACATAAAGATATAACACAAATATATATATATATATAGACACACACACACACACACACACACACACACACACACACACACACATATATATAGAAAGGAGAAAAATATACATAAAGTCCAATAGAGATCCAAAAAGGAGTAATACTCTAGACAAAAGAGATATAGAGAGAAAGGTATCAAAATAAGAAAGAAGAATATTCATATCCAAATAAAAAAAATAACATCGATAAGGTGTACTAGATACCCTAATTCTAACCCATATCCTCTCAAGCAAACTATACATAATCAATGATGATCTCACTGATGTCAACCACCACTAAAATGTCTGAAAAGAGAAACAATAATAGAATTAATACAATAGAAATAATGATTAATTTTTTACTAATTAAAATAAATATGCTAAAAACATATAACATTTAGCACAGAAAGCATATGGGAATATGCTCGAGACAAGAGAAAGCAGTAAAGCATGCTATCACATTAAACACTTATATCAACATTGAAATCATAACACCAACTGCTAAAATAAGAGAAAATCATGCACATATGGGATCCACCAAGTCATGATTATCTATGTGGGGATAACACTAAAGTTGAAGCACTGATGGCTAAGACATCAATCCAAAGTGTGACCGATTAAGGAAGCATCCCAACCTAGTGAAGAACACTCTAACCTTATAGGGCTCGTAAGTTTCATATAGAGTAAAAAGAGGTCTCGTTCACACTCTAATGGTGTTAGCACATCCATATAATAATAGGGAGTGCATGCACTGCAAACCCCACCTTAAAGGTCACCCCAAGGTTACTCACCTAAATCCCAAATCCAATATTACTCTTGAATTTTTAGAAAACTTCATATATATTAATAATCACCACCTCAAAATAAGCCCACACAACAATTTTAGAAAAGTACCTATTCATAAATCACTATTTACTTACTAGAAAATTTTGTCGAAAAATGCTAGGAAGCTTAATTGTAAAAAGAAAAAATTATTATTATCAAAATTTACTATTCACATCAAATCACTATTATCATAAATTTACTATTCTGAGAGGTACATCAATGGTCAAGGTCAACAACTGGCTCTAAATAATCTAATTAAATCCTTTAGCTGTAAAAAGGCTATAATGTCCTTAATATAATAATTATGAATAAATAGTGAATTCAATCCAAAAATTATGAAATTAAATATTAAGCACATTTAATCAATGTTTAGCATGCAAGAACATGAATTTTTAAATAGAAAATCGATTTTCAAGTAGAAAGACCAAAATACCCTTAAACCCTAAAAATACAAAAAATGGCATAACCTTTATCATATAAGAGTCCAACTCCTACAAATTGGCACACTATTCATTTACCATATTATGAATACCATATGACAAAACACACACACACACACCCCAAAAAATCACATCCTAGGTGTGTTTTGACCAAAATACCCCTTATTCATGCTTACAACTTAATTTGATTACAACTTTAATTATATGAAGCCAAATCAAAACTTTAAATATATGAAAATGAATATACACAACCTAAATTAATAACAACAATAAAAACACATAATTTTTCCTAGAGGCTAAATTGCCTAAAATATGGCAAAAATGCCATTAACAACAACAATACATTTAAGCATTCCAACACATCAAAACCTATATAATCTTAGCATAATTTATTTTACTAAGTCCTTAGCTTAAATATTTAGCAAAACACTTTCCTACCACTTGAAAACCGTGTACCAAAAATCAACAAAAACCATCAAAACAATTCAAAAATACAAAACAAAACAAATAAAAGTATGAATCAAGGATATAATAGATTATCCTTACAAGGAATTATTCCTGAAATTAAGGAAGAGCTTAGGAAAACTTTCCTTCAATTTATTTTATTTTTAACCCTTAATTGTTTAAGTAAAATAGTAAAGAACTAAAAATAAAGAATAAATAAGTAAAAAATCAAAACAAATGCCAAAAATGGAGGAACGAGTTGAGGTTGAAGGAGAGTATGATTTGCTTATTTTGGGACACCCAAATGGATTCAAAAAGAGGTTGGAACAAGTTTTGGTTAAATTTTGGAAATTTGAGAACTTAAGAGAATTTTAATACTTATTATTATTATTATTAAGTGTTATTATTATTATTATTATTAATTGTTATTATTATTATTATTGTTATTATTATTGTTATAATAACAACAACAATAATAATAATAAACGGGAGAGATTGGACCAATCCTGGAAAGAAATCCTTATGGTAATAAAAATAAATTTAAACATTTATTTTATACATTATAAGAGTATATGATCCAAATTTAGATCATTAATATAGGTATCGTTTAGAGAAAGTTGAGTTTTGGGGCTTAATTATGCCTAAAATTGACAAAATTTTTCTAAAAATTATTAAATAGTTAGAACCCATTTTTAATCCATATTTAGCTTAAATATACTATAATATAAGTATCCCTACAGTTTTGTAAAATTTCATTGATTAAAACTCTTGTTTTAGGATCTAAAATGCAAGAAAGTATAAGAAAGGTAATGAATAATATTTCTCATAAATCTCCATTTAAAATTTTGAAAAGGCATAGGAGACCTATAAAAATCCAAGAAACTCAAATATGATAATATTAGAATGGTTTGGAAGAATTTTTTATGGCCAAAAGAGGCATAGAAGTTCTACGAGACTCGAAACTATAAGAAGGGTTGAATGATCAAAATAAAATATTTTAAAAATGTAACGAGAGTTAAAGATATGTAAAATCCTTTGATTACAAATATTTATCATAATTAAAATTATAAATATTTTTTAAATTGGGGTATTACAGTATCAATCTCAGAAAGTGAGAACATATGACTAACCAAGTTTCCTTTTTATTCATATAATTTCTAAAACTTATAGAAAGTGTTAGACCCTTCATTTACAACCTAAACAAAGAAAGAAATGAAATTGACTTGGTTAGGGTAAAACTAAGGGTTTTCTAAGAGTACTAACTTTCCTAGCTTAAATCTAACCATGAGTTTTGATGGGGCATTGACTTTTAGACCTAACAAACTTGAGAAATTATGCTCTTCCCATACATTACAAATTGAATTAATTAATCTTACTAGTTAATAAGTTATATGGTAAGTAATCATGATTATTTGAAAAGGTAAAAACTACTTTAATAACTTTAACGACCTAATTCTGGGGAAAGAAATAAAGGTGAAAGAATGTCATAAAAGGTTTGGTAAACTCTCCAGTATCTTATAATTGCACTTTTCTTGTTGTCTCCTCTCTTTCTGTTCTTGGTAGCAAAAAAAAAGTGGTTCACTTGCTAATCTTCCTCGTTGCCCTGTTGGTTACTATGTTGCATACTAGTCTAAAAATAAAAAACTAATGAAGCCATTTTTTAGATGATTGCAAGCCACCTAAGCTATCAAAAGGTGGTGACTTGATACAATATTGTGCATGGGTTTTGTAGATGTACTAATTTATTTCATTAAACTAGTCAAAATTAGAAGTGTTTTGGCATCTTATAACTTAGATAAATTAATGATTTACTTGGTATTAAGTGCTTCAGATGCTTCTACATCACCAACATTGAAGAGGTGGTGCAACATGAGTGTTGGGCACAAGGTTAGTGGTTTAAAGTGAGATGGCGGTGATGCTAGGGGATAGTTTGCATGAGATTGGTGGTGTAAGGTGGTGGCGATGGTTGAGTTGGATTCTTACACAAGTTATGGGGAGCAAAATGAGGTGGAGTTGAATAACGTTGATGTTGCACAAAGAAATACAACAAATAGGAGGAAGAAGATGAGAGATTGATGAGAAGATTAGCATGTGAACGTTTCAGAGAAAAGAGAGAATAAGAGAGCTTGGTTGAAAGAGAGAGGGAAGGAGGATGTGGAAGGTTGGTTGCATGAAAATAAACGGGTGTGAGGGAGTTGGTGGTGAAGCAAAGTCGAGGTTGTAGGTCAGGAAAAAAAAGAAAGGTAGGGTATGGGGTGATGGATTGATTTACACTTGAATGATATGAGGTTGAGTGAGCGTTTGGGATTAGTTAGATGATTTAGCTTGATTAACTAAACCAAACTAAAACCAGTCGAGATCAAAGCTCTGTGAGAAAGAGATGAGAAAGGAGGAAAATGAGAAGGAAAAGCTTAAGGGTTAGGGTAATTTGTTAAGTAAAGGTTAGGTGTTAAAGATAAGGAAGAAATTTAGAGACTAATTATTAAGGAATTAGGGTTAGCAAGTTTTGGGGTATTACAATCAATCAATCCAAATTCAAAGCTTGACTTTGTTGTATGATTTATACATCATGATTATGGAATTAAACTAATAACACCAATATAGAGATTGGGACCATAGTGAGCCAAAAATTTAATAGATGCTTTGTTTTTTTTTTTTTGAGTAGTCAATTTTCATCTCCGCTCAACAATCTTAAGAAATCATAGGGGCCTCTTTCTCTCTCTATCGTCCTCACTAAGAGTAGTTTGAATGATCACCCCATAAACAAGCTAAAATAAGGTAGCAAAGAGAATTGCAATTTACCTGAAACTACAATAAAATTATAGAAAGAGGAATAAAACAAAACATAAAACTATAGAACTTGCCGAATTGAAGGAGAAGATAAATGTCAAAGGAATCAAAAGATATGTATTGGATCACATAGAAGAGAAAAACGAGTAGCTAGCGAAGAAGACGAAGACGTGTAGTTGGGCATGTTATTAACACAAAGACTATGAGCAAGTAGGTTACACAAGCTACTAAATGGGCATTTTAATGTTATGTTAGTCTTTTAGGTTTTCTTATTCAATTCCCATACATGAATTACCAACCCCCCTTAGTAGTAATGGAAGTAATGAATCTTGAGGAATATAAGACCTTTTATTCATTCTCATTCCCCCAAAACAAAGATGAGATATTTCCAATTTTATTTTCTATTTTCATTCCTAATTTCTTATTCCAACTAAGCAAACACCCTATTAATTCTCAAACTTTCATTTCTACGTATTAAATGCCCCTTCATTGTTTTTTAAAATATTTAGGATTATCATTAACATTATTTTTTGATATCCAAGTCCATACAAAGGAAAAGGGCGTGAAGCAGGGATATCAATTTTTAGTCTTCTAAATATTTACTTTACTCTTAAATCTCTTATTAGCAATAAGAGTTATTAATAGTTTTGTTGTCAATAAATTTTAATTTTAATCTTACCATGACTAGGTCATTATTTAATCTCTCAAAGTCTAATTAATGACATCCACCGTTGTTTCACTTTTTTTTTTAAATATTTATTCACTGTTTAAATATATTGGTTGTGGTTTTGAATTTTTTTTACTCGTGAAACTCGTAAGATAAGTATAATTTATCAAATGCGTCATAATTATCATAAATATCAATAAATACTTAGAGATGGGAGATTTGAACCTAAAACCCTAACTTCAAACACTATACTATAACTTCATAGTTAATTTTCTTTTGTGTTTAGTGAGTTGTGATATTAACATTCTCATAGTTTTTATGTGATAAATAAATCCATCTATAGCGATGATTTGTGAAATTTTTTTCCTATAATTATTCTTTCACCTCTCTAATATTATTATTAACCATTAATTTTACCCTAATTAGTATCGTTTACTTAGTATGTAAATCGTTTCATTAGTCTTCCACTTATAGCTCTTTGTGACCCACCTTAAATCATCAAGAATATCAATAATATTTCCTTTATTTGGCAATAGAATACCTATAATATCCTAGAACATATATTAAGAAATTATATATTTTAGAAATGTTGATACCTAAATTCACTAATACACTCTTACATTGATTGTGTGGCTCGTTCCCTTCGTTTGCTTTGTATCTTGTTGACAGCATCTGAAGTTCTAAAGGCAGACAATTAACTCCGGCTTGTCTCATTTAGTGATAAGTTCAGACATTTGACTTACCACCATTATTATTATTATTATTTCAATTATTGGCATAATATTAATTATCATACCATCATCTCTGTAGGATCCATCACCATGCACTTGCAATATACGATCCCATTCTCTCCCATGAGGTGGATCAAGTAGATCAATGAGGGAATCATAAGACCCCTCTTGCAGATTGTCTAACCCAATGAGAGGGAAACAAGAAATTGACATTGTACGCAATTATACAAAATAAACTTACCGAAAATGTAAATCTATTACTGACAAGACACAACAAGAATGCTGCCTATAGAGAAAAGGTATCCTTTAAGAAGACCTGATGACTGATGCTACAGACAAATTTCTCCATCCCTACTCCATTTCTGTTTACATGGTCAACGTAACAAATTACACCAGGAAGCGTGGAAAAATCACTACGACATTATGGGAGAGAAATTTAGTCAAGAACGACCCAAGTCAGAAGAGATAAAGGAGGCCCCAAGATTTTCCACATACAAATGAAATAATGTGCTCATCAGTTGTGTAGATCTTATAATCACAGGTTTTTCTTGTGCCTTGGATGTCTTTCTTTCACCTTCGCAGCCTTACCACTTGGCTTATTTTGGCTACTAACAGAACCCTCTTGAGCACTGCACATCTGAGACTTCAGTTTAAATCCAAATCTCTTAGAGACATTGTTCCAAGTGCTAGATCCCTTCACTTTACCCAATTTCTCGATCTCTTGCTTCATATTGGAGCATTCCTTCTCGAGCTCAGATACCCGCATCCTCATGCTATCCATTCCCACCTTCAAAACTTGATTTTCTCCTAGAACGTTGGTCCTTCCTCCTTCAGTGGATGCAACCAAGCCACTCCTTAATTGTCTTGAGCCATCCAGATTCTCAGAGACCAGGAAGCAGCCGGCTATGGAGTTTCTTAGTTGGAGCTGCTCGAAGAAGAGGACTTGGACTATGATCCTCACAGGCAGTCTCTCATTTTGTGCAGCATGGGTGCATGCTTCCAATGAGAGTTTCTGGCAATCTATTAGCCTGCAGAGTTGTTCTCTCTCAGACTCCGATAACCATGGGTGTGACTGCAAGTTTGACAAAAACACAGCAAGACATTATACTCAAATTCAATGCAACACTAAGATGCAGAAATGCATTTCAGATATTTCCAAATCATGTGTAACATAAATGCTCAAGCAGCTCAATATTCAAAATGGTATCCAATCGTTTGTGTGGGTCTACATGCGCTCTTTCAACAGAAAATCATGACTAAGGCTATTGCCATCAACCTAAGAAGAGGTGCACCACAAATTCCCTTAGTGCTCATTTGGTTTAAGGGTAATGGAGGCACCAAGATGCCCTCGTAATTTATCCCATATATAGTATATCCCTGTATTTGTTTTATTTAAGGTAGGTTAGACTATAACACTATAATGAGATAGCCTAACAGTTGAGGACTTGATGAAGCCGAGAAAGATGCAATTTGTGAGCTAATTGACGCTCCTCTTCTGACAAGGACACCAAAAGGGAAAAAACATCCACATCTTGTCACATTGACCATTTTTATTTATAGGAAAATATATCTTTACCTTTAGATAAATGTCAATTGCCCGATAAAGACCATCATCTAAAGGTCTGGCGTACTCAGGAACAGCAGCAGCAAGGGCCTGAAACTTGGGAAGCTTTAAATAAACATCTGGGGCGACCTCTGCCAGGTACCCATCTATCAACTTTGCCACCATTGTAATCGGTGTTAATGAAGGTGATGCCATCAATTGATCATCAACTGAACCAGGGGAAGCCCCATCATTAGCTTGATCCATAGCCAAGAAGTGCTCAAGAATCCTCTCTACACAGTCAACATTATACAATGTTTCCATAGAGTGAGAGAAGTTGGGCATCAGAAGATCTTCAAGGGTAGCTTGATCAAGTTGCATTCCGATTCTCTTTTCCAAGTTTGATATGTGTGTGGGTTCTGCCTTAAGTATCATTGCTGTTCGAAGAAGACCAAAAAGGAACTTGGTTGAGACAAGGCCCTTCTGCATAGGAAGTAAGCGGTCAACTTCTTCAACTAAATGTTTCTGCTCTTCTTCAGATGAAAGAGTTTCCATAGCCTGTGTTGACAAACACGTACTGGAATTGCTAGCAGCCTGATGACGATTTAACCCAGGCAGGTACTTCTTACCATAATAAGCAATTGACCCAGCAATCAGCTCAGGCTTTATACCCCTAGATTCCATGGCCGAGATCAAACTCTTATATAGGCATAAGCTCAAAGTTGATGCATCATCATACCACCAGTCTGAACTGGAATTTTTCGGTCTAGCACCAGTACTTATTCCATTCCACAAGACACTACCACCAGGGCTTTGCATGGGTCCCCCACGTTCCATGACAGGCCATCCAAATAGATTAGGGTCAGTGGTTGCCTTAACAGCTAATGATTCAATACACCTTTTTATGATCTGGAGTTCCTCAGCCTGAGGCAGAATGTCATCACAGGTTTGGAGTGCTCTTATAGATTCCTTCCAACTACGGAGTACTACTTGATTCAGAAACATCTCTGTCTGTGAGATGAGATTGCCTTCCCCATGCTCATCTGTCATTTCAAGATGCTCTGCTGCACAACGCAGGTACACAATGTTTGAGGCAGTGAGTTCTAGTTTCACACCATAGCAGAACTTGGCAACAAGTTCGAATGTTTTTGCCCCACCAGGTAAACCAGGAATACTTATGACACAGCCCTCATCGCTCTGCTCAGAAGCTTTTGCAATTAACTTCTCCATGACTCCACTGCGTGATAGCAGAGGAAACTGCAGCAGTAAAAAAAATAGAAGTTATATTAGGTAGAAAAATTTAAGAACCACAATCTCTTTGGTTAAAGCCATCATCCTCCACCTATGGCAGTATTTAGTAGCTTATGTTTATAAGTTCAGCACTTAATATTGCTTCCTGTTAGTGTAGAGAACCAAAATTTTACACAATTATCTGCAGAAGACCCATCTCAAAAGCTGCAATTCAGATTGCATCAAAATGAGAAAAATTATGATATAAAATTAGCAGGAAAATCAGAAGTAGAAAAATTGAGCCATAAGTGAAATTAACAAGATCCAAACATAAAAAATAAAAATAAATAAAAAGGCCAGTCATACACCAACACCAGAAAGAAAGGAAGGGGGGAAAACTGAGCATTTTCCCAAAAGATATATGGTTCAAAATTGGGAAGACACAATAGCGCATCGTTCAACAGCGTCATTGTAGTTACTCTTCAACTTCAAAGAGAAACCACACTTAGATGTTCACAAATGCCCTACTGGAGCAAATGTTCAGGAATATTTACATGTATTGGTCACTAATCTCCAACTCCTGATGATACTCAATAGCAGATCAGGAAAAAAAACTGTAGAATTCAGAAGTATGCTACAATATCTCAGGACTGAAGTTACCAGACAGCAAAAAGATGATGCTCAGATTTAGCATGCATTACAGATTGCACATTCTTTATCCATGTTCCACATGTAACAGAACAACGTACCCCAGAAGGTACTGACCAACTAAAGAACATATTAGGAAAACCAACTCAATAAGAGAAAGTGAGTTCAAACAAGAATCACCACCTTGTGAAGATGAAAAGACATCTCCTCCACTTCAACAACAACATCACTTGGAAGGCCCGTTGTGCAGAACCTGCCATCACAAAAGGTTAAACAAATGATCAACATGGAACCTAGAAAAGAAAGGACAAAAAATAAAGGAAAAATAGATGACTCATGGTCCAACAATAACCGGAGATAGAGAGTTGGTTAGCTATCAAGTGTGTTAGCAATCTCTATGCATGTGAGTCTTTTGATGCTAGTACAACAAACATAAACCAATTGTTGCTATAAGTCAATACAATCGTACACTGCATGAGGGAGCTTCAAGAATGGGACCTAATGTAACCAAACCCCGGTCTTATTCCGTAGACAAAATACATGTTCTTGAAGGCAAAAGGAAGGAAAAAGCAGCATGAAAATGCAGAAAGAGGAACTATCACACTTATATACTGAACTTGTGACCTTCAGCAAGTTTGAGTAATAACAAAGGGGTGCGACTAACATGGGAAAACTTCTTTCAAGATATTCTATGATCTCCACACCAATAATGATGAGCCGCCATGAATCAAGTACAGTGACATGTAATTTATTGCAAATTCCTTTGCAATAGGTTGCAAAATCATGCAACATAGTAGGATGCTTTCAAAGAATGTTTTTCACTATAATTTTCATCAAAATATCAACATCTAAAATTTCAAACAGGTTGAATATGCATGTTGGAATATTTGATTCAATGGTAGTATATGTTGTCGATGAGGTATTGGTGTAGTGGTTAAAGACAGGGGTATGGGCACTTGATGTCCTAGGATCGAATCCCCACTCATGAGAAATTAATGGTCAAGTGTTGTTGGAGTTAAATGACTATTGTACTTGAATTAAGGCCACCAAAGAGGTGTTAGTCTAGTGATTGAGACCAAGGGGCTAGTACATAAAGATCCTACTAAAGATCGTAGGATCAAATCCTCCTCAACCGCTATCCAACCCCATCCAGGACGGGATTTATAAAGGGCTAATGCATCTATTATTTTATTTATTACTACAACTACTGTTATTGACATTATTCATTTTTAACGACTACTAATACTACTAGTATTATTGCTACTTATACTAATATATCAATTTTTAGGTACACTAATTTCTTCCTCGCTACATTTCTCAAAAAAGTTTCCATGTTATCGAAATAGTCTGGTAAGAAAGGTGAGGCTATGTGAACCCAGATTTCCAAGGTCCTATCAATGGCAGGATCGCTGGAGGATCGATGTCCTCCATAAACAATAACCAACTTCGTCAGCAGCATGTACTTGTTATCCTCTTAGTACTTCCATTAATAACAAATATATAAGAATCCTTTTTTACCTTTCCAGTTTAACCAAATTTACGCTGTATGTTAAATTTTGAAGCATAAAAGACCATTATATCCAGTTCAGTCACAAGTCAACAAGCAATACAAACAGTTGAGAACTACATGAACATGACAATGACTGTTGACTTGGTTTATGCAAGTATGTCACAACAATTTCATACACCAAGGGAAGAGTTCTGCAAAGATGAGGGAACATACCAGGCCTGACCCTTCTTCTGAAAGGCATCATTTTTAGATCCTAACTTCATACAAGCCATTCTAGCACAATGTGTAGCAAACCAGACTCTAAAAGGACAGCTTGAGTTGCGAAGAAGGTTAGAGATGAAAACCGCCTGAAACACCCTCTCACTGACAGCCCAAATCCAGGAGCTTCTTTTTACAGAAAACACGAAATTGAATACGAATATGTCAATTTCTTAATTGAATCAAGATGCTTTGACCCAGATCTCTTAGAAACTTGAAAAATCCTCACTTTTTGGCCTCTTCACCGACAATTCTGCTAAAAGAGCTCCTTGACCCACAAGCTAGAAACCACCAATTTGATGGAAGAAGATCGCTAGCTTACACCAGAGAAGCAAACCCTCGTCCCGATTTGATTGACAGATGCGGAAATTAACAAGAAATGTACTAGGAAGCAGTTCAGTGCTTCCAAATCTTCCAGCCTCGAAAAACAACCACTCCAATACTCATTCAAGAAGAAGAAAACTGATAAAGAACTTCATCCTCAACTTCAGAACCAACTCTAGTACTAATAAGACACGGGAGTTAGGTCAACCCGCCCTAAAACAAAAGTTCTTCCTTTGGAAACCGAAACCCAGTGGTTTTTATGTCAATAACTATCATACTGTCCTTAAGAACCGCAAGAAATTCCAAATTTCAGACTCATATGGGGCACGAGGGGCCAAAACAATGATTACCCATTACGGAAAAGTAAAGGGGAAAGGCGCCGTGGCTTGTAGGTCGTGCTTTGTTGTGTGGGAGGTTGTGAACGTTGTCGTGGTGTCTCTCTTATCTCTGGTTCTAATCCATATAATAATAATGGTATCTGGGAAGCCATGAAAAAGGACTGGGGAGGAGCCAACCTGTCAAAAAAGTTAATTATACCAATGAGTACCTGGAACAACTAAACATGCGTGTTAATGGTAGCTCTGAAAATAGCTCCCTCGTCATGACCGGGAGTCCCTTTCTTTGGGCTTACTCAAGTTTTCATGGGAATTAGCAAACAAAGATTATTTATTATTTACCACACATTCCGCGGCTTTGTTTTATCGTAATTTAGGAGTCAGAGACTAAAATCTTACAAAAAGAAAACTTCAAGTTCGAATAAAAGAGAGAGCAGATTTAGTCGTTTTTATATCACAAGGATGGACGTAGTTTGATTCCTTCCCGCACCTAACTACTATTACTATATTTTTATAGGATTATTTTTAATATAACTCTACTCAATAAAACTATCGATTTATGGTGCAATCCTATGCTTCTTAAAATTTTGTTTTCATCCAAATGTATAAATATTTTACAAAGATCAGAAGATAAAGGCATCTTGATCAAGGCATACCCATGCACAAAAATGATATCAATCATTTAAATAAATTCTCCGCAAAATAAAATAGCTGAGTTTTACATGCCCATCTTTATGATATACAGAGAAAATAGCAGGGATCTCGCCCATATCATCAAGATGTGGTTGTAGAAATATTGAAACAAGAGCATAAATTGGAAACATCTCTATTACCAAAGCAAAAGCTAATTGTTACAACCAGGAACATCTACGGCAAGCAACCAAACATCCCCACTGCAATGAGCTAAACACTAAGATGAATATTAGGATGTATTTGGAAGAGGGTCCTGGACATATAAATCTGGACCTATGAAATGATGGATTTAGTGTTAAACTATAGCACCCCCAATTTATCCTCTTTAAAAAATTGTTTGAAGACATTGCAGAAATAAATAAAATAAAATAAAAAAATATTACCACCACATTGAAGATCAAATAGGTGTAGTCATCCATCTAATTCATGCTCAATGCAAAGCTAACCAAGCCATGAACAATGATTAGAAAACCACAACAGAGAAAGAGATGCATATACATAGTATAACACCCTCAAATTTAGTATCTAAAAAATCATTTTAGCGGAAGTAATTATTCAAATTATTGGGTGCTACACCATATCTAATATAGAGTAAGTAATAACCAATACATAACTCATGTTGGTTGTAAGGCCAAAACAACTCGGTCACAAAAATTAAGTGTGGTCAGAACTAAATTCAATGCTGAGGCAAAGCCAACAACAACCAAACAGAAGTTGAAACACCCTAAAATCTACTACATTTAAAAAAAATGAAAGCTTGACATAAAATAATTGGATGTTATCATCATACCTAATATGAGTCCTGTTTAGTGTACTAATAACATATTAAGAACTACTAAAGATACAACCTTTTTAGTTATCTGTAATTAGATGGCCAACAAAATCTCTCATTAACATATTATTAGTACACACACACACACACACACACACACATACACACACATACATAGACATATACATATATATATCATTAGGGTAAGATATACGGCACATAAGACCACCTTAGGAAAAGAAATTACACAAATGTGTTACACATAATTGAGAGCTACTAAAGATATAACCTTATTAGTTACCTATAATTAGATGGCCAACAAAATCATCTCATTAACATATTGAGGTCAAGGAACCAATAGTAACATTACTCTCTCCTTTCCTACAATGGGAAAAGGTAGTCAACCTCATTGATACTCTCACATCTAAGGTAAAACATGCTTGAAACAATGGTAAACTTATAATCCTTAAGCATAAATATCACTTATAAGTCAGTAGATCAATCAAATAAAGTATATTAGGGTCCTCTAGTTCCATTAGGACCAAACAATTAAGGTTAAAAAACAAATCAAAGTACTTGGTCTTGGCCCATGCAGTCTTCCACTTTAAGTATTAATATCATATTAATATATTAAACATCACTCGACACATATCAAACGAATAACCCAAGTTACTTAAGTTACTATACTTCCACTTTTATTGTCATTGGCTTATTATGAGACAAGATATTTATCATGATCCCCAATTATTATGAATTTCTTTCAACAATTGATAGCATCCAACATTTTGAGTGTATCACTAATAGCACGTTGGACATGCTACAGGAGTAAGGCAAGGCATAAGCATAATTATTTAGTGCATAAAGGAATATTTCATAAGGTGAAAGACCATAGCATCCTTATAAACCCTAATTTCACAAATATACTATAACTTCATAGATAAACCTTTTCAACTCACTAAAATACACTAGCCCAAAATAATATTAAAAATATCATATCCAAAAAGCATGACTTAACTCCACATTTCATACATAAAATATAGATGTTACCCTTTTGGTCGTTTTTTTCCAATGTAAGCATTTTTTCATAAAATCATACTTTATCAAGATAATTCAAAAATTATCATCTTCCTATTTTGGCTCATATATTACCTCTTCAACACTCACATTTTTAGAGTTGACCAAAAAACCAAAATTCCCTTCATTCACTTATATGTCCCCAATTTTATTATTTTTCATAATTTAAGTCATCATCATCCAAAAATTAAAATATTATAAATCTAATTTTAGTTTAAAAACCTCAACGAACACAGTGACATTTATTTTCTCCAAAAACTTACAAAGAGACCATATGACCCTTATGATTGAGAGTCCCCATAAATTTACCCAATTCTAAAAGTCTCTAATTCTTACCAATTTTACACAACACAACACAACATTTACATTATTGTTATTCTAAAAATATAATTTACCAAAATTAGAAAATTCCATAGCACCACAAAGAGGCATATAACCGAGACTCACCAAGACATAAAACCACTAAATTTTGAGATTTCAACATGTTACACCAATTATCATACTTAGACATATTACAGTATACTCATCACAAGACTTAAAAATATAATATAATATACTATCATGATTGAGATTTTATAACAAAGCTTAGCAAAGCATAAAATATAATTTATCATAACAAATACAAAATTATAAAATCATGCATTTTATCGAACAATACATGGGTGTAAATAAAGATGAAGCGTATCATCTAGCATGAAATAAAAAAAGATCATAGAAATCAAAATATAGGAACAAAAGCCCTAAACTAGAGGTATATATTCTTTACCAGAGCTACTCATGTCTCTTAGAACAAAATACTATCAGATCCTTCTTCCCCCCCTTTAATCACCAAAAATAATTAAAATAGAAATTAGACAAAGTAAAAGGCATAGGGTAGAAGAGAATAAAAGTGATTAAAAGAGGTGATAATATCCCTATGATTTTTAAAATGGGAGCTTGAGAAACCTTCACCAATCTATAACCTTAACACTCTTTGATTTAAGACAAGCACTAAAGAGTTGAACTTAAGATTATAGAAGTAGGGAGATGAAAGGAAAAGGAGATGAAAATGGAAAAAGGGTTCGACATTAAGGAGGCAGCAAAAAAATAACTTCAACTATATCTCATTCTCCTTAAAAATATAAAAAACACCACAAGATCATTAGAACATACTACAAAAACATAGTAAGACAATAATAATAATCAAGGGATTAAGGGAAGAAGAGGCATACCTAAAATATGGGTAGTGTAATAAGAGGGAATAATAAGGATGAAGAACTCTTCAACTTTTTCCTAAATCTAACACCTTTATACTTAAGAAAAATATAACGAGGCTGGGTAAAGGATTAGATGAAGAGAAGTCAAAAAGAAAAATAAAAGGAGGGATAGAGATGGTTTTGGTTATATTAGCAATAACAAAGAGGAAGTTGTAACATCGCCAAAATTCACTACTGAAAAATTTCATTTTATTAAAAGAAAATTGCGGAAGCCAAAATATTAAACGGTGAATTTCGGAGATATTACCGCCAAACCTAGTACCAGACCAGTTCACTCATACCGTTCCAGTACCAAGTGCTAAGGCTAAGAAAAATGAAATACAATTTGAAAGAAATTTAACATATGTAAATTAGAGTAGCGCATCAAATCGTTTATAAGAATAAAATCCACTAATGGTGGTTACAGTAACAATATAATATTAAAAACCAGGAATTTAAAAGAGAAAGAGAAAAACCCTAACAGTATCGGATAATTCCTTACTCTCTTTCCCGTTACCCACTTGAGTAACACCTGAAAAGACCTGCAAGGGGCACTGCCCATTGAATAGGCAAGGGCCCCACGAAGGGAACCCTTCAGTACTATGGTACTGAGTAACCCTTTAATACCACACTTAAAAACAGGCCCGCAATGCAACACATAATGCAAGCTATATACATATGTAATCAGAAGTGCATACATAACAATCACATATATAACAAGTTATAAGTCATGATCGATATTTTTGGGCCTTAAGCCATCTCATAGTGTAAAATCAATACGTTCGGGCCTTAAGCCATTATTCCATCATCATTCAATTCAATTAATCTCATATTTTATATCCATGTGAGTGCGAGAACCCCACTATTATAGCCGGTGGATCGGTGACTTATAGGACATAACGCACCTAACCACTATTATATGCCGGTGGATCGGTCTCCAAAGCACAAAGCTCCTGGCCACTATTTTTCGCCGATGGATCGGTCTAGCCCCGACTCACATGGTGTTCCACTATAAGTGATTAGTATTTTTCCATAACTTTATTCACATACATAACTGGTTTTATTGAGCTCGAGACCCCCACTATTTTAGCCAGTGGACCGGAATACATATAATCATCATCCAGGGCAAAACGCTCCTAAGCCACTATTATATTCGGTGGACCGATACTCAATATCACTTGCCAGGGTAACACGCTCCTGGGCCACTATTATATCCGATGGATCGGTAATCATTATCATAAGTCAACTGGGCCCGACTCATTAATCTTTCACTTTCATGATTAGTATTTTTCCTTTCTTTAATCAGCATAACAATTCTATTTATTTACCTCGGACGGGAGATCAAGAACCCGAGACACAAAGGTACACCGGTCGTACCAGTGCATATAAGCTACTCAGTACCCTTCAACCACGAACCCAAGGACGCAAAGGTACCCTGGTCGTACTGGTGCATAAAGCTACTCAGTACCCTACCGATAAGGACACCTAATCCATAAGTATGCATACCCCCTAACTAGATCCGTAGAGCTAGATAGAGTAAGATATAGGGCATGGATGGGGCACAAAGGTACACCTGTAAATACCAGAATAATCGTGGACTAAACCACGTCTTTAGGGTAGCGACCCCTAAAGAGTCACCATTCTCGATCTCGAGGTCTTTCACTTTAAGTATTAGTGTATTAATTAAGGTGATCACCAAAAGCACAATAATCATATACTCATTCACTTTTAATCGTTCTAATATCATTAGTCATTTCTTATTTAGACGGTTATCCAAGATATCACCGAGAAACCATTAAGGCCATCATAATCTCATCTAATACTGAATTAAGATTTGTTCTCGTGATACTTACTAATTATCAATACTCTTACCTTGCTAATCAGCATTATTTAAATCAAATTATGAAATTCCACAATCACAACGACATGTTAGGTACGAATTACTGATTTACCCCTTACTTATATAATTGCTAAGTATCCCTTCCTTACTTGACAATTTACTCCATTGCCCTCCTTGTCACATAATTACTAAATTACCCCTTTCTCGGTTTAGGTTACAAAGTTATCTTCTACGTTTTCTAGATCACCATTCACCCTTCATAATTGTTAACCTTAACCTATTTCCCTTTTTGGTTGGTTAGATTACCAAATTGCCCTTCTCCTTTGTTATAATTACTAAATTGCCCTTGAGTTGGATAAATTACTAAATTACCCTCCTTCATTATCATTATTACTATTTTGCCCCTTTAGTTGGTTAAATAATTACCAATTTACCCTTTTGTTGGATAAATTACCAGATTGCCCTTCTCCTTTATCATAATTATCATTTTACCCCTCTCAATTATTGTAATTGCCATTTTTTCCCTTTTCATTTATTATAAATCCCAAATTACCCTTCTTCATAATTACAATTATTAATTTACCCTCCTTCATAATTATAATTACCAATTTACCCTTCTCCATATTTATAATTATTAATTTACCTTTCTCCATATTTATAATTATTAATTTACCCTTCTCCATATTTATAATTATTAATTTACCCTTCTCCATTCTTATAATTACTATATTGCCCTTCTCCATTATTAAAATTACCATAATGCCCTTTTATTGGTTAATTTACCAAATTACCCTTCTCTATTATCATAATTACCGAATTACCCCTTTAGTTGGATAAATTACCAAATCGCCCTTATCCATTATCAAAATTACCAAATTGCCCTCTTGTTGGTTAATTTACCATATCACCCCTCTCCATTATCATAATTACCATTTTACCCTTCTTAATTATTATAATTACTATTTTACCCTTCTCCATTATTATAAATACCAAATTACACTTCTCCATAATTATAATTACCAATTTACACTTCTCCATAATCATAACTACCCTTCGACGTTTTTTTAATTACCAAGTTACCCCCTTATTCCCAAGTTTGCCATAAACATCCTTTTATTTACAAAATTACTCTTCTACCCCTTACTTCCAAATTGCCATAACATCCTTTTATTTATAAAAAAATTACCATTTTGCCCCTTACATCCAATTTTACCATATTACCCTTTTGCTTGCAAATTACCATAATACCCTCCTCCATCCAAAATTACTATTTTATCCCTTACTTCCAAAATTACCATTCTTACCACTTACTTATAAAATTTACTATATTGCCCTTTGACTCCAATATTACCACTTTACCCCTTTTCTCCAAAAATTACCATAATACCCCTTCACTTATAAAATTATCATTTTTCCATTTAATCATAAAATTACCATATTGTTCCTTTGCCTCAAAAATTACCATAATACCCTTCTTTCTCACAACTTACAATTTTATCCTTTTACTTATAAAATTATCATTTCACCCCTTTCTTTCGAAATTACAAAAATACCCTTTTGCTTACAAAATCATTGTTTTACCCCTTTCTTTCAAAATTAACAAAATAACCCTTTCACTTATAAAAGTACCACTTAACCTCTTTATTACACCACTTTTATGAATTTACCACCACTACATAAAATACTAATATTAGCACTTCATTCTTATCATTTATATCTACCAACTTGTCATTATTCAACATAATACTCATTAGCAACTACATATATTAGATCACATACTTACATAAGTATATTACTAAAATACCCTTAGACAATAATATAGTTCATGCATTAGCAACATAATACATCATAGACAAGCATTTAACATTTCCATCAAATATCAAACTCATTCCTTAAGTACCATCTCTACATATGGCACAAAAGCTATAATAATTTTCTTTTCTTTTTTTTATCAATCAATATAAGCAACCATATATATATCATACTAGGCAACACAAAACATGCATAAAATCATACTAAAATCCCTAATGTGCTAGCATACGTTTTTCCATGCATTTAAGTGAGGTTTAACGATTACCTTAATTCCGCAAAAATCAAACCTTACCGGTATCCCGGTTAAAGGTTCAAAGCTTAATTAGCAACTCAACACCTAAAAATAATATCAATAAGTATTATATAAGAAGTAGGAAATTAAAAGGATAAAACTTTATAAAAATTTATTTAATAATAATACACTTTAGTTAACCATTAATATACCTCAAAATTTAGCCAAATAATTTCCAAAACAATGTGGAGCTCACGCTACATGAACAGCGTGAGCCACATGCAGGATAATGGGGAGCAAAAGGGTCGAAAGGGTTGAGATAGAAGGGAGGAGAGATGGCTCGGTTTAGGGACTTTAGGATAGAAAAGGAGATAGATGGGGGAGGATTGGAGGCAAGGTAAGGGTGCAGGAGTGAAGAGGGGTGTAGGTGGACGCTAAGGATGGTTTTCCGGCGGCAAGGCGGCGAAGATGGTTGCCGAGGTGGAGAGGTTGAGAAGGAAGGAAAAATGGAGGGGTGAAGGGGCTGGTTTCGGGAAAAGAAGGTGTGGGGTGGTAGAGGGGGTTGCAGGGTGTGGATTGGTGGTTTTGGTGGTGGCAGAGGTGGCTGGACGGCGGTGAACGGGGCGGTTGAAGGAGGCTTGACGATAAGGGAGGAAAGTGGTGAGAAAAAGAAGAGGTGGAGAAAGAGGGAGTTGTAGGGGCTCGAGAGTGGCTTGGGGGTCTCGTGATGGCGCGACGCAGTAGCAGGTGGTGGGGAGTAAATGGGAGAAGAGGATCGGGGAAGGCAAGGCAAGGCTCGAAAAAATGGGGCAAGAGCTACTGGTGGGGAGAAGAAAAAGAAGAGGGAGAGAAAGGGGGAGTCGATGGCTTGTCGGCGCTGCAATACGGTGGCAAGGCTATCGGTTGGCAGGGGAAAGGGAGGGAAGAAGAAGGAAAGGAAGAGGGGCATGCGAGATGTGGTCCAGGGGTTGGTTTAGTTCGAAATAGGAAAGAAAATGACAAGGAAGGGAGAGGGAGTGGCAGGGAGGTAGGTGGTGGCCGGGTATGGCAGCTGCAGGCGACCGACATGCTCGACAATGGAAAGAAATGGTGGTCAGGCGTGGTAGAAGAGAGAAAGGAAGGGGGTGCGAACGGGTTGTTGGACCGGCGCAGGAAAGAAGAGGAGTCGACCGGTCCAGTCTGGAAAAGAAAAAGGAGGGGCGAGCTCGGTTGTGTTGCGTCAGGGATGGGAGAAAGGAGAAGGGGGGAGAAACGGGTCTAGCCCAAGCGTGCAAGGGAGGGGGAGAACAGGCCAGGTGCGGGCGCCCTAAGGAGGAGAAAAAAAGGGAAAAGAAAAGAAGAAAAGGGTAAAAAGGGAAAATGGAAAAACAGGGAAAACAAAATAAATTAATTTATAAAATCATAAAATGTAATATTCTTGATAAATTATTTAATTTAATAATTTAATTCATTATAATCTAATATATTAGTTTAAAAAGGATAAAGTTAGTAAAATATTAATTTGGAAAATTATTTAAATAAAAATAGCATGATAAAATAACAAAATATCTATTTTAATTTACTAAATATTCCCGTCCAAATTTATATACTCAAAAATCCATAAATTAATTAAATTAAATAATTTTAAAAGCTAATTTATTTCAAATAAAAGCTATTTATTAAATTATTGGTTTTCTAAAATTTTAGGGGATTACAGAAGTGTTCTTCAATACTTAAGCAAAACTCAAAGAAAAAAGAAGGAGAGGTGAGAGAGCACCAAAAACCAAGTGTTAACAATATAAGAAAGAATAAAAAAAATGAAGGCACAAGTGGTGGTGTTGGTTGACAATCAGCAAGGAGTAGAAAGAGTTGAGTTGGTCCAAGGTTGATTCACCAATACTTGAATGAAAGGGTGGGTATAAGTAAAATGTGTAAGAGGGAAAGTGATGTGATTATGGCTAAGATCTTGGACAAACTTAAAGAGATAAGTAAAAATTTGATCCAAGGTGAGAGGAGGTCGGTAGAATGTCAAAAAGGATAAAATAAAAGGCTCACAAAATCAAAATGGCACAAAAATACACATAACCCGGACGAGATCGGGTCATGCACTCGGACCTCCTGGTGCTACCACCTCTGCCTCGACACCTAGTCACCCAGACCATAATCTTCAGTCAACCACTCAACACTAAAACCCTAATCTTCCATTTTTAAACCTAGTTAACCTAATATATGTTTCACCCCAACCTAAACACACATAATAAACACATTAAATGCATATTATCTACTTATTACTTCTATGATAAATTTCACATAATGCCATAAGTTGGAATTAGGTTCTTAATTAGGATTTATAGAAAATGGGGTATTGCACATATAAACTATATGTAAATGGTAAACTTTTACAAGACAAAATAACTCCAAGAGTAAGGGATTAATAAGAGTTTAAAATCAGTAAGCTACAAAAGAAAACCTAAAAAAGTAGGTAAAACATTTAAATGTGGGATTAGCCTAACCATAAGCTATAAGTACTCTCCCATTGAAGCAACAACTAGCATCATATACATTATGCAAACACAATTTCACTTGCTATTGAATGGATAGTGATTATCATAAATGTTATACCCCAAAATTTAGTACTTAAAATTTTTATTTTATGAAAATAATAATTTTAAAATAATGGATGCTACATCCATAATTAGCTTAAATATAGTTTTCTTACCTTTCGTATGTGAAGTGCTAAGATTCAAAATAAATTAAAATAAAAACAAAATAATGGAAAGAAAGACAATAACATAAATAAAGGTTTATAGATAATGCATTTTTTATACAACAATGATATCTAAAATATATAATGAACATAAGAGTCTACAGAAAAATCAATCACAAAAGAACATGCAACAGAGTGACATTTGTTTGTTTTTACACTCATCTCTTCGACAACCATATTACAATAATAAAGGTTACAAAAATAGGGACCCTCACTCCCTTTCTCTAGATGAAGCTCTTCAAATCCTTCAACCACTACATATAATGCACGTACTCATCTAAAAAGTAATAGTATCAATGCGACTTCCTTGTAATGAGTAAATGACAATGCCTCACAAGAGGTAGTATGCTCACATTACACGCAACATACAATAATAGAAATCATACCATTTGCATATTGTTATAAGTGATGGCAACATCTACGATATAAGGATTCAACAAATCAACCATATAATATTAATTCAATCAAAATAACTAATAAGGGCACAAGAAAGACATGCCCCTAGTTCTAAGATAATTACAAGGTATCCAGATATCCTATTGCATACACAACATGGTATTTATTGATTACATCAAATAATCAAATGTTTATCAAACCAATCCTAATCCATTTATTTGAAAGGTATTATAGTGCTTTCCTAATCCAATTTAATCAAACAATAATCAAATCTTGAGTGGAATACAATTCCATATCTAAGATAATGATTATCAAGGGGGTGCTACCAAATCAAAACACTCAATTTCAGGGCAAAGCTTACCAAGAAAACCGCACAACATAATAGTCACTCATATTAAACCTTAGCACCAAAGTCATCTAGTACACATACCATCTATAGGCTGTGTGGAATATATATATATATATATGCAAGAAGTGGGCCATTTGACCCAAAGGGCCAACTATGCACTCGGGGCCTATTTCGAGGCATAAGATCCCTTTCCAACTCAAATATTTCTCTTTAAGAGATTAATGTCTCATTAATTCATTACTATCATTATTCATAAGACACTAATATCCAAACACAACAAGAAAATCAACTAAGGACTATCAGAGCCACATAACAATCTAATTATCAATTTAATTCTAAAGGGTCATATGAGCCACATCAACAATACCACGATGGTCTAAGATTAGGATCCATGTCTTAGCCCAAATAATTTCCAATTTACTTGCTTTATTTATTTTTTATATAATATTCTAAAATTATTCAAGGCCAATCTTAAGGTAAATTATTGTCAATTAAAGGTCAACTAAGCTAGTATTGATTAATTATTTACACTTAGGCACATTTTAGTTGTATATAACCAAAATAACCTTGAAACCCTAGTTATCTCAAATTTCTCATTTATTTCCATAGCCTTATTATTGTTATCAATTTATCATGAAAAAACTAAAATATAATAATTAAATATATTTACCCATGCATGTAAATTCTAAACATGGCAATTGATTATTTTGCCTTTATATACAAATTAAGTGTGATAAGCATTTTAACTCTTAAGAATGCATTTCTACCACATGATCTATTTCATGTTAAAATATACATAATAATTTAAAGACATGGGTCAGAAACATGGCATATAATAGAATTTACCTTCCAAATGTTAGAGCACTCAAATAAGAAATCACTTGAAAATATCACTAATCATTCACGCGATTTAACATGTTATTTATACACATAGCTTATGACATGCAAGAAATGTAACGAAATACTTAATGTTTAAAGGAAATGGCTTGGAAAGGAAAAACTATAACCGCGATCAAAACCCTATTCATGCATGTTATTCTAGCCACACCACATATTTGCATAAACACAAATTTATCTTTCTGGTATATGCAAAATATGCTTAGGTCATTAGGTCAACAATATGTTACCATTATTATTATTACTACAACTTTCATGTAGAGGCCCCATTTTGTCATGCATTTTATTTTCTAACTCAAAATTTCATGGGTTTACATTAAATAAAATATAGCATGATTCTTACCCTAATAAAATCTATCATGCTTACACATAATTATACCATCCTATGAGTAATTGGATTTACCTACAAGGAACACAAGTTTTACCCTAAAATTACATCTCCTAATTCCACCTTAAGTAAGATTGTGATTACTGAAACCAACAACATATCCCACACAATATATATATATATATATATTAGCATCTACAACATAAGATAAAATATATAGATAAAAAATTAAAAGGAACCAATGAGCAATAATTAAAAGGTTGTGAATGCATGACACAACAAGTACTAACTCACTTAGGGAAGGTTTGGTTGACCTCACATGTTGAAGGGGTTATATAATGCAAAAATCTCATGCAAGTATTAGTGTAACACCTCAAATTTTACTATTATAAAAATTTATTTTGGCAAAAGCTTAATACCAAGATAATTGGGTGCTATAACCATACTCAACATAAGTTTAGCTTATGTACCATCCTTACATCGAATACTAAGTAAATTATTTAAAACTTAAAATAAGATAAGCAAAGAACAAAAGAAATTTTTATAAACTTATATAAGAGTTTGGAGATTAAATTCCAAGCACAACATAAGAAAAATACAACAAAAAAGGGATCTAGTGGAACTAAGATTTCAAAAGGTATGAGGATAAAAAGTATCTACTAGATAATGTAACTCGATGCCCAACCCGAATAGATGAAAAAAATCACTCCTCCATAGGTAGTGTGTCATAAGAAGCAAAATTATCAAGGCAATCCTTAGTAACCCGCACATCAAAACCTAGGTCATCTGCTCATGGGCATAAGTAGCACCCATGAAAAGAATGGTCAATACTTGCCTATTGAGTAAAGTAATAATGTAGTCATAAGAGAGGGTATACATAACACATATGATCAAGTGGAAGGACTAAACATGAAAATTAATCAAACATGTGAAAGGATTCTCTAGAAGAATCAAATGATTTCCAAGATAGATGATTATATAAGTTCATTTATTAAATATTTTGAGTTTATGGACTCCACTATTCATAACTAGTGGAATAGTAATAACAAATATCAACCCTAAGGCATAATGCTCCTGACCACTGTTCTCATCACGATAAATAGACTGGTATAACCTTAGGGCATAAAGCTCCTAGACACTATTCTCATCCTATGGAACAAACTGGCACAACCTCAGAACATAAAGCTCTTGGCCACTATTCTCATTTGATGGAATGGACTGGTATAACCTCAATGCATAAAGCTCCTAGCCACTATTTTTATCTAGTAGAACGGACTACTACTATATGTCCTGACTCTTATGATATTTCACTTTAAATATTAGTGTCTTATTAGACTACTGGTTATCTCAATAAGATTAGGAAAGCTTATCATAAACATGCAAGACATATTAAACGCACATAGAAGATATTTAGGTCGTTTTCTAAGGGGAATCACCACAACACCCCTATAAAATATAAATTTCACAAGAAAAGCACATGTAACTCCCTCTATGAGACTCACCTAAACTCTAAATGTTATACATCATCATAAATTATGATTATTAACAACAAATCTGAAAAATAAGGTCTAACTATAATGTCTCACATATGCAATAATGAGCATGCCTCTACGGTTATTATTCACCATTTAATTCATTTTCTCATCTTATTAGACTTATGTTTCACATAAGTACCCCCGATTATTTCACATAATATACTTAGCATATTTTAATCCAATATCACTTGAGAACTACCAAAATTCCATAGTTAATCCAAACTAACCAAAATACCCTATCATACTTAAATGCCTCAAATCCTCTTTTTAAATAACTTATACCCTCTCCACCTTCACTTAATCATATTACACTTGAAATTTATTGTACCTTGAATGATTACCACAACATATTTATTTCCCATAGAAATATGAAATGTCCCAAAATACCTTTAAGATAGCCAAAATATCCATGCATTTCACTAAAACCCTACGAGTTCCGACATTATCAACTTCCAACCTCCAACATATATCAGCATTATCTATATAAATATCTAAACATATTTAAAAGACACTATTAATAACACAATTACGATAGTAGATCATGCCAACATTCTAGGGATACTAAGAAAGGTGTAACTAAGAAATGACACATAAACTCATGCTTTCACACAGTATTCATATTTCTATAATATAATAAAACAATATATTGGTATAACATCAACAACATAAATTATGAGATATAACTATACTGTCATGATATTACATACAATTTACACATATCATCCAAATCCTTGAATTATTACATGTATTTTTACCTTAGTACCATTGATCTCTAAGCAAGCAAGAAGAGCCTAAGCCTCCTCCTTCAGGACCACTGAAAGATCACCTAAAAAACCAAAGAAAAACCTATAGTTAGAAGATAGGAAGGTTGAGAAAGGAAATTCAAGACAAGAAGAAAAAGGATAAGGGAGGGACAAACAAAGAAGTGTGGTTGAGAAAGATGAAAAGACTCAGTGCTCTCGACAAGGGCAATGACTGGCTAAGACCAAGTGTAAATAAGTAAGGTAGACCTAGGGCCGAGGGGAATTAAGCAATCTTAGCTAAGACAGAGTGAAAATAACTAATGAAACCCTCGCAACAAGAAAACCAAGTTTAGGGGAAAACTTACCCACTCAAAGAGTTCAACCCACTTAGCAAGGCTATCCTGAAATGGAAGGAACAACACAACTTGGTAGAGAGAGAAGGAAATGGCATAATAGTTAAAAGCAATAGGCAGGGTAATTTATTCAAAAATTTTGGTGATGGTGGTGATAGATAAAGGAGTTAGGGTGGTTTTTGGTTGGGGGAGTTTTAAGTTATAATAGTGACGATGAGGATATCATATAGGGTGGTGGTTGAGAAATTACTCATAAAGTTAGTGAGGAAATTTTATAGAAACAAGGAGGAAAAGGTTTGATGGCTTGTAATAAATAAATGAACATAGGAGAGGTTATATATACATGGTTGAATGTGAGAGAAATGATAGTGTGAAGGAGATGGAAATTGAGGTTAGGTGATGGATGATGTGCAAGAACCAAGGGGAGAATAAGTGGGGATGTGACAAAGGTGTAAGACAAAAAGGGTGGAGGAAGATTAAGTGTGGGTTTGGGCTTACTTGAGGGTTCTGGTCTTCCTAACCACACTAAACCAAATACGGCTAAATAAGGAATAGACTTACGTAGAAGAGAAGAAAAGAAAGGGAAGAAGAAATAGACAAAAAGTAAAATAAATGTTGTTAAGGTCTAAAATCATAATTATAATTAGGATTAAAGGATTAGAAAGAATGTTAGAATATTATACACCCAAAATTAATGTTAGATTAAAAAAATTAGGGGTATTTCAATTATGGTGGTTGTGTGTCTTGTTAATGTAGTAAGGTCGTGTGGTGGAGGTAGTTCATGTAGCAAGGATGGAGGTCTGCGCCATTAGAGGTAATATCAATAAGAAGGATAGAGAGGGTTGGATCAAATAGTGGTACACAATAAAGAGGAGAATTAATGGAGGAATAGGCTTGCTAAGAAGGTTTAAGGTAAAGATGAGTGTTGGAATCATGCAAAAGAAGCTCAGTTGAGGTAGTAGGTGAGATAAGATACAGGGAAAAGATGACGGTGGTTGGAAATAGCAAGGGAGAAATGGAATAAGATTAATTGTAAGGGAACAAAGCCAGAAGGCAACAAAAATAGGGTAGCAAGGCTAGGTTTGGTTGGGGGTTGTAGGGTAGATGATAGAAAATGGAACAAAGGAGGAGGAGGTAACATGTAAAACAAAAGGTCAAAAGGTAAAGTTCTAGGCTCCAAGACAGCGAATGAATATAAGGGGAGTTGAAAGACAATGTTGCTAATGGTTGGTTTAAGTGAGACTCGCAAATAGAAAAGAGGAATATAGGGTTGGTCATGAGAGAGCAAAGAAATAGGTTGGGTAAGTAGAGGTTGCAAGGAGAAAAGAAGAAGCAAAAAAAACCAATCAGGCAAAGTAGAGTGGTGATGAAACATAGCAAGAAGAGATTAAGAGTGATGGGAGGCAAGACTGGTTGTACAAAGGTTGAAAAATAGAGGTAGCAATAGAAGTTTTAATAGGGTTGGTAACATTCAATGGTGCACAATATAGGGAAAATGAAAAGAACTAGTTAGTAAGGCCTATATGTGATGGAACAAAACAAGGAGGAGGTTGAGGGAAACTAAAATATAGGATAAAAGAAATGGATTAAAGAGTTGGTTGAGTGAGAAGGATAAGAAGACATACCCTATATTGGTGAGTTACATTGGTTGAGAAAATTAGGAACCAGGGGCAGATAGAGACGATGGTAAGTACGCATCGCAAGTCAAGGGAAGCGTGCAAACAATGGCAAGACTAGTGTAGGGTGGTGCAAAGGGTGTTTGGTGATGAGACAGACAGTGTATAATTGGGTCTTGTTTGGCAAAATACACAATGCATGGGGAAAGGGGAAATGACGTGGTGCACCAACTTGTGGGTAGGATTGGTCGAGTTCAACTAGGGGGTTGGGGTTAATTTAGTTAGAAGTTTATGTTTAGGGAAAAATGATAACAAAAGGATTAAGGCCAAAATTTACAATTAAGTAAATAAATACTAACAATTAAATTTAAGAGGCTATTAAATATAAAAAAATTATACCTTATTATTATTATTATTATTATTATTATTATTATTATTATTATTCCTTTAAATTTTAATCTACTGATTCAAATTATTAACACATAATAATAACAATAATAATACACACAATAATGGGACATCTAACCCTAAAATAGCTCTATAATTAATCTACAAATGAGGTATTACAATAAAACGGTAGTATTATGACCATAAGTATTGAGTAAGATCTATATCTAGTACACACTTGAGCATGGTCCACATAGGAACCTGGTATGATAAAAATTATTACAAAATATATATGTTAAATAATAGTAGTCACATTGTGCACATAAGGAATCATATGAGTAATAAGCCAAGAGACATCACACATAAAGTCACAATCAAGGAGAGTTATGAATCATGTACACGTCACTTGAAAGAAAAAACAAATCTCTTAACGTGTCACTAGGAATTCAATTCTAATTATTACTTTTTTCAAATCATGATCATATAATTTTGATTACTTAGAATTTGACTCATGTTCATCTAAGTGTTTTAGATTATTACACTAAGCATGCACAAACTAGGACATCATATCCCACCTTAAGGGAAATATGTGTCATGGTGCACAATAAGATGTAGAAACATCTCACTTCACTCACAATGGACATTCTGTGACAATGAACTTATACAGTGACTTTAATGTCCACCGCCTGTTATACACCTAATGTAACACCCTTAAAATTACTATTAATTTTTTTTTGAGAAATCTAAACATGAAAGTATTGGATTGTTATCATCATACTTAATATGAATCTGATTTACTATACCATCATTTTATCAAGTCTTTAATAATTTTAAACATGATAAAGATATCATGAGAGAATTTTATAAAACATAGATAAGAGCTTGAATATAGAACTTTGAGTACATCAAGAATTAAAATACGATAAAAAGGATCTTATGGGACTAAGAGTCTATAAGGTATCTAGATAAAAAAAAACTAACTACCAATAATCTAAATTCTACTCTCGATACCTATACAATATACATCACCCCTCCATATGAGGCAAATCAAAATCATCAAGGCAATCATTGAAAACCTACACATCAACACCTAGATCATTTGCTTATGGAAATGAGCAACATCCATGAAAAAGATGGTCAATATATTATGTATTGATTAAGTTAACAATTCACATCAATATAATAAGGCATTCATGACATTTATGGTTACATGATAAGAGAAGTACTAAGCATTCACATCCTACTCATGATTCGAGACGACCTAAGAGAAAATAGTATTGAAGTTGGTACTTATGTGATCACATTATCCCATTTACTTGGTCACTTGAGAATGGGAATCCTATTTGATATTTACTTCCACTCGTTTTTCCTTCATAATTGGGAGACAATAGTCCAATTAAGGTAAAACACACATCATAGACACTAATAAACAGCTAATCCTTAAGTTCACACACCCTCTATTAGCCAATGGTTCAACATTATATAGATTAGTTTAAGTTCCTTTGGTATTGACATAACTCGGGCCCTATTAGTGAAATATCTATAGCACTTTAGTCTTAACGCTTGTGATCTTTCACTTTAAGTGTTAATATCTTTTAGATCGTTAGTTAAATCCTTTAGCACATAATAATGCACAACTTGATTTACTTACCGCCATAACTCTTCCACTTGTATTACAATTGTCATTTATCACATGGGATGACACTTAACACTTGTTACATGAAGTACTAATTATTATTGAATTCATTCTAATAATTGTTATTATTTAACACATTTAAAATTATACTATGGTTAAGAAAATCAGACATGATATAATCAAGTAAAGAAATGATAAGGCATAAGAAAAGACAAAAAGTATAATAGGAGACATTATATAAGTGCAAAGACCATAATGTCCTCACTAAATCCTAATTCAAATTCAACTCAAATGTTCACACATAAGACTCATCAACTGACCAAATTTAACATAATACTCCAATATATCATATTAAATACCAAACATAAAAATTAGGATTAAAATCCAACATTTTGCACATTAAATACTTACTATGCCTCTTATTATTCCTAATCCCATTTTTAGCCTATTGCATATAAATTTAAAACTTATGCTAGCCAGAAATGACCCAAAAATTTCATGTAACATATTTATCATATTTTAATCCAAATAAAAGTTAAGCAACACCAAATTTCTAGAATCTACTCATTATGATGAAGATACCCCTATTTTGCCAAAATACCTTAAACCTTCTTATTAATATAATTTAATCCCTACATAGGCAAGCCTTATCATATTATGTATCAAATTTTATTTAAAAAATCTCAATATATTCAATAACATAATTATTTTCCACAAAACTCAACAATTTGACCCAAATGTGCTTTCACCAAGAATAACACATATCAAACTTCCAACTTTCACCAAATTTAACCAAATTCACACATAATCTTTTATGCATTATTAATATTCTAAGTATGTAATAAAAATTTAATTAAAGAATACCAAAAGACCACAATTAGCCTAGGGATGAAACAACTTAACACAAAACACCCAAAATTCCAATGTCGACTTATTGCTCAACATAATTACTCAATCATATTTTAATATAGTCAACGTCATGCTTATTACAAACAATAAAATACATCATCATGCTTGAAATTTAAGAACAAATCCTAGCATGGCCTAACATGTCATAGTCCAAATTAAATCATAAACACACATTAAATCATGAACACGCCATATAATACATGAACACAAGATCAAAAACCTAAAACATGATATTTTTGTACAAAAACATGCTAACATGGAATTTACTGTAACATCATGTTTTTTCCTAACCCTGACTACTATTAAATTAGGCTTATAATTCATTTCTAAAATTTTTAATTTTGATGTCCATAAACTTTGAGCATTTCAAGGTTTATTTTATTCATTTGTTGAAAGTCTTATTTTCTACAACTCTTCCTATTTGGTCTTTTTCTCATATTCTCCACTCATCCAAAATTTATGACTCATTCCAAAAATATTTATTATTTTTTCAACTCAGTATATTCCATTTTATTTTACCCATTCATTCCAAATCATTAAATTGTAAGAAAAAAAATATTTATATGATTGTACAATTTTATTCGTTTTTAACTATTTTATTTATTCAAGCTCCGAATCAACTCTAAGATTAACTATTTTCTTATATTTTATTTTATATTTTTTTTTCTATCATTGATCTGTACCCATTAGAACCTTCTGTTATTTTTTTTTGTCCTTTTGCGGAACAACATGTTTTCTATGGCTTATTTGATTTTACCATTTTTCGTTATTTTCCATCTATTGATATTATAACCTTTTCACATGCCTAAAATGTTTACATATCTAGGTTTCCTATATTATTCCACACATTTTCTATAATTTTTCATAATTTTGGGAACTATTTGCTAGTTTTCCCAATAAATTCCTATTTAATTATTTTCCTATTTAAACCAACTATCTAAAAACATTTTTTGTTAACCATTTACTTTATAAGCCAGAACATAATCTCCCACACCTCCCATATCATATTTTACCTTTTCCTTGACCATTTAACTACAATCCATGCCATAATCCAATCACCTTATTATTTCACCCATTATCACCTACTCTTACACTATTATACTTCTTTCTCCCATATTCCACCTTTTATCCATACCTTGTAAGCAACCTTAAAATAAAATATCCCTCCCCTCTCTCTCTTTTATTTATTTCTACATAAGGTGGTTAAGACCTTTACAATTCATTCCATACTTAGTACATTTTCTCCATCCTCTCTCCTTTTTCACTTTCTCCTGCTCATGGGTTGTGCCATTTTCCCCTTTTACTCTAGCTACTAATCCTTTCTCCTTTCCTTCCCCTTATTTTTCATACTTCCCTCCTAATTTTCCTTTCGTTTAATTCCTAAACACTTAATTTAACTTTAGGGAGTTAAGGTTTAGAAAAAGGTGGATCCTTAACCTTGTTTTCCTTGGTGAAAGAAGTGGTTAAGATAAAAGTAATTTTGCTAGAAGAATGGTGTTATTAGATAAGGATACATGTCTCATGTTTAGGGTAATTGTTGTTATATGTTAATTTTATGAATTTCATGTTATCATGAAGTGTCTTAGAAATCATGTTTAGATTTTAATTTTATGTATATCAATTTATTAATTTGTAAATTCATGATTTTTTAAGTTTCATGATCCTATGAGAAATTTCTATATTCTATGCCTTTCTAGTTTTTTCGTAAAATTTCAAGAATAATGGTGTACTATGTTATAGTAATAATTACATGGATGGTTAGATTTAATTATGTTTAAATATTGTAACTGGTACAATATGTTGAGGTTGCAAGATTTGATCTCGTGGTGGTTTTGAACATAGGCCCATTTAATTTTTGTGTACTATTTTAATTAATGATAATTACATCTTTTATTAGCTAACAATATTTTAACAATACTAATTTAAGAACTATAAAATTTCATTGAAGACAATGTGGAAGAGTTTGAAAGAAAAAACCAGGAAATGTTACCACCACATCAACCATGGAAAATATGCAATCATCACTTAGCCCATGTCTGATGTAACACAAAACTGAATAACACACAAAAAGATGCATGCTCATAATATTAATACAATAGTACAAGATGGTAAAATAAAGAACAATAATATAGATAGGAGTATGAGAGTTTACAAATGCAAGAAATCAAAGTCAAGAGTTTAAATAACCAGAAGAACAAAAACTTCCCAACATAGTGGGCAAAACACCTTTAGCCGGTTAGCCTAACTCTAAAGCATAAAACATAAATCTTCAACCCCAAGTAATGGTCAACTATTGGCCAATTTCATCACCCTTATCATAGTCTAACTAAGATTCGTACCCCTACAAATTACCTTTTTCTCCCCGGACTAGAAGCCAAATTATCATAGTAACCACATAAGTGTAGTATTAATATGGTGAAGTATTGGTAAAACATAATACTTAAAACATGGTAAGGCTCATGAAACAAAAATAAGCCACATTATATCATGGTGATAAGCATACAATATTAATTAACACTTAGGCTCATGGTAGTAATACAACAAGGTATGCTTGCATGGAAATCATGGAAAAATAAGTAATACAAAAGATGCAACATAATCCACACAATGTAAACCATATTATACATCTTCCTTTAGTGATCACATAATTTTCAGTTATTAAGATAGTTTATTTGATCATACCTAGTTCTCCGCCATGAATAAAAGTCATAGAAGCAAATAAACATTATGGGATACCACAGTTTTTAAGATAGTTTATTTGATCACCCTTCCATTACCTATTAATTATGTGTTTTAATCCTAGTGGTGTTTTATTTTGGTTTCTTAGGTGATTTATTAGAGGTTTTGGAATAGGCAAGATAGGATCGGTGTGCTTAGAGATTGGAGTCTTTTCTTAAGGATACTTATCGTAGTCTAGGATTTTTGTTACTAAGTGTTATTCATGATTTTTTGTGACACCATGTTATTATTATTATGTGCTTAAATGTATGATTATTAATGCTATGATTTGAGATTTCATATTGTATGATGGAAGATTAAGTAAATGGAGATTAAGCAATATCGTTATTCTATGTGGAAAACCCTCAATGTGATATATGGTTCTAATATGGATTAATGATATATTCTAATTAGGGAAATGGGTATAATAAAGTATGTGGTGATAAATGGAGGATTTGGAAATAATATTAACAAAACATATAAGATCTACATGAAATAAGGGTTTTAGTTATATATAAGGGCATTTTGGTTAATATGGGAACCATGGTATTGTATTATGTTATATAATTTAAAATATGCTAAATATTTTAAAGGAAGTGGTTAGAGTATTTGTGCATGGCCTAAGTTTAATAAATTATGAAAATGGCCTAATTTAGGAATAGTAACCCTAAAACGGAAAGGTTATTATCACATGTGTGATATGGTAGAGTTAAACCACGAAATTTGGATATGAAATTAATATTGATGGTTTGGAAATTTATATTAAATTTGGTAATTGTATGGGCCTTACAAGAAAAGATATGATGTATTTGTAAAATTAGGATTTATAAGCCTCAAGAATAGTGACTCTTGAGATAGAGTTATTAGCACATGTGCAAGACCTTAGAGTTAATCATGGATATTTGATTATACTAACAATAATAATACTTGAGTAATAGGTACTAAGTTTGGTGGATAAAAGAGTAATAGGAGAGCAGTTATGACTAAAATGTGAAATTAGGGTTTTTGAAAAATATTAGGGTCTTAACCCTAGGGAATGACCTTAGAATATTTATGATGTGCTTTACCTACTTTAAATATGTTATGTACTTTTAAAATCAGTCATGGATAAGATATTAATTATTTAAAGTAAAAGATCACATGAATCAGGCCAACATGGTTATAGGTTTGTTACATTAGATAATAATAGTAGCTCTATAGTGTTTTGCTCTAAGAGGTGCATCAGACTGTTCCACTGAATTAATAATAGTGGGTCCCTAAACTCAATGTGAAAGCTAATATAATTTGAGATTAATGACCTAATGGATAAGATATTAATTTCTTAAAGTGGAAGAGTATGTGAGTCAAGATTGAGGTGTTGGGTCTGTTCCAACAAATGATAATGGTGGCTTAGGTGTGTTGTCCCCGAGTGGTGCTTCAAACCATTCCACTGATTTAAGAATTAAGAATAGTAGCTCTAGAGCATCTTACCTTGAGATGTGTTGGGTTTATTCCACTAGATTATAATAGTTGCTTAGGTGTCTTGTCCCTACCCTAAGAGGTGTTGGGTCTATTCCACTAGATGATAATAGTTTCTTAGGTATGTTATCCCAAAGAGGTACTTTAGACCTTTCCACCGGTTTAAAATTATTGGGGTCCCTGAAATTAACATAAATAAAAGAATGAAAATTATTATATCTAATAAAGAGGTATAGATCAGTACATACTGTGTGATATTTTATGTGTTTTGCATGTGTACTTATTCTTTGTTATGAATATACATATTTAACTATACCCCTAACTCAACAGTATTATCACCTCGATTAGTATGTAGCATACTGACTATCATTTTCATGGGTGTTTCTCATTACCACTGATGACCCTGATACTTTTGTGCAAGTTGTTGAGGACTCGCTGAATGATTTTGTTACCTATGATTTTTTGTATGGGGTAGAGTACTTTTCTATACTATGTATTAAGAGAGGAGTTATGTTTTCTGGATGATGGTTTTACCTAGATATCTTTTTGGACTCTTAGATCCATGGTATCTCTTTTGTCTATATTTTATTATTGTACCCGAAGTTAATCTCCGAATTCATATTTACATTTATAAAGATGGTATCATTTTCTATTTACCTTGGTTCACATTTTAATGGTTTTTTCTTTGTGATTGATGTAAGGTTGGTATGGTAAGCTAGACTTATATCAATTGAAGCAATAACACCCGGTATTTTTGTTATAAGCTTTCGCTATAAAACAAAATTTTTTAGTTGTAAAAATTGAGGGTGTTACAATAAGTCTCGTGTAAGATCCAGGTAACACATCCGCATAATCATTCCATCTTAACTATAATTACCCTCTAACCATAAGGTGGGATTTCCATTAGTGCTTAAAGAAGATTAAATCAACCCATCAAGATAATCCATTTAGGTTAAAAATTTATATTACATTATCCTTATATGAAGTCCTAGCATACCCATTTTGGTTCTTCCATTAAGACCTTCCAAAGCACTTAGTGAGAAAACCATAAATTATGAACCATTTAACCCATCCACTTGGTTATGTAATTTATTCCATGATGTGTGTTTTCATCATTAAATAATCATATTATAGAATTGTGTTTAGTCTCAAAATATATCAAGTTTAAAAGAAAAAAATTAAACCCTCAAACCAAACCAACCGATAATCTTGGACCAATCGGACTATCAGTTTGGCTCAGCCAAACCTAGAGTTTCCTTGAGCTAATTGACCGGCATGGTCATACCCGTCAATTTTTCTACTGCCGGTTGATTAGTTCTGAAAAATCGATCGATGGGTTTAAAAAAAGAAGAACCAAAGTCACCATAAAACATCCAGTTGATTGGTTTTGGCAACAAATCAACTATTTTAAAGGACTAGTCAAGCGGTTTGCTAAACCAGTTGATTAGTTTACTTCCAGATAGCATAATGGATATTTTCACACAATTCAAACTCTTAAATATGACCACATCCAAACCATAACACTATCATACCATAAGAGCAAGATTTAACATGCTCATATACTAAATCACTCATCATTTATAAAAAAAATTGACCCTATTTCTCATCAATCAAACCCCCTTTTTCTTAAAAATCTTAAATAACATAACATGCATTATTAAAATATCAAACTATAATATAGGCATATAAATATTAAGATTTTACATATTACACCAACTCACATACTTATTCATGCCACATTTTAAGGGTAAGAATAACTTACTTAAAGCTTAGCATAATTTTCCACCAAAAAAGAAAAACCTTAAGTTGAAAGATTTCAAATTCCAAAACCTTAAAACAAAAGATTAAAAAAATAGAAATCATCATATAAACTTTGTAAATCAAGAACTCAAATTAGGGATGAAAATGAGCTTACCACCTCTAAGAGAAAAACAAGGAAAGAGTCAGCTAAAAGCAAACTCAACTTCTTTCTAAATCTAACTATTTATTCCTTAAGAAAAACATGAAAGAAAGAGAGAGAGAGAGAGAGAGAGATAAATTATCAAAAGATTAAATTAAATTAGAATGAAAGTTCAAAGTGGAGAATAATTAGCGCAAGTGGTTGAGAAACACAAGTATTTAGTAGGATGGAAGAAAAGTAAGAAAAAAATATTATTAGGGTTATTTATAGCTAACTAGTCAGTTAAATAATGTGTAAGGATATGAAATATATTTAAAAAAACTAATTTTACCATTAAAATTTGAGATGAATAAGAAAATTTCTCAAGAATAGGTTGGCTCACATTTTAGAACTCAAATGGTAATTTTATAGAGAATACAGGTTGAGTTTATCCAAAAGGATCAAAATAAGAAGGGAAATGTCATATTGGCCTGGGAAGTAAATATCCCAGTCATACAATGATAGTTTGAAAATGAAACATACATTCTAGAGTTATGTAGAGGAGAAAGGAAGAAGAATACAAAGAGTGATGTTATCCTCTCCCTCTTCTCTTAAAATCAAGCCCTTGAATGGTTATATGATCAAAAAGGTTAAGGATTACTCAAGAATAACTTGCAATTGGATTATCCATCTTCATGCAAGAAATTTTTTTAAAAATCAAGCTTCAAAAAGCACTATGCCTAAAAAACCAATCGATCGGTTTGGCTAGACTAGTAAACTATTCAAAAGACTAGTTGATTAATTTTCTCAAACTAGTTAATCAGTTTTGTAGAACAAAAATGTTATTTGAAATGAGGGATTGGTTGATTGGTTCGCCAAGAAAACTTACTTTATTCCATTTTCCAAACAATTTCGAATTCCTTCTTACATCAAACCCAAACTACATCTCCAAAGAAAATTAGAAATCATCCAAATTTTATTAAACACAAGAATTTTTTATTTTATAAATATCATAAAATATGGGTTATTTTAGAGTCATTATGCCTTATTGTCTTTTTATTCAAGTGGTGTACAAGTCATCATTCTCTCTCTCTTGGATATATATTTTGTCCCCCTTGTGCCCCTCTAATGACTATTGTATGTTTGTTTTCATTAATTATTTCTCTATTTGGTTCCTACCTTGTTTTTTCTTTCATCTTTCCTCTTTTTATTTACATTTAGGCTAAGTTTTGAGATTTCCTATTGTTCTTGAGCCCAAATTTTTGAGACTCTTCCTTTCCCCTTTTCTTCTTATTCTTCTAGTTCCTCTTTTTTAATTCCTCTTATATAGACTTTATATATTTTTAGATAAGTAAAGGAGGTTATAGTAGTGGTTAATTTATAAATATGGGGAAGATTTTATCCATTTTAGTTGTTTTCCTCTCTTTGAAGAGTGTACCTCTTATCATTAATTTTCTTTCCCTTTTATTAATTTTTGTGTGATTTGTGATGTTCTTAGTTTTATTCTTACCTCATATGGAGTTTTTTTGGTAAGGTGCTCAAGGGAGACTTGATATTTATTTGAAATAAGATTATTTTATTTCTTTTTCTTGAGATTTAATTGTATATAAATTCAATTAAACTATTTAGATGATATAATTATGTGTCAGCATGTTAAGATTTTTATACTTAGAAAAATGCTAGGTTTTACTATTTTATACCATATTTTGATGTGAATATGTTCGATACTTGATAATGGGTATAAATGAGTGTGTGTATCTTACGATATAAGTTTTGACCGGGTATTTGAGCATAGCATAACATTGTGTTAATTCGTTCAGATGTTTTAGAAGTTTATTATAGTATGGAGATTTGTGTGACAAACACGGGGACACTATATTAATAAAAATAGACCATATTTTTGAGAGAAAACTGTATTCTGTTTTGGGTAAACGTTAGGAGGAAGGAAATAAACAAGAGGGCCTAATGTTTTTGCTTTCTTTTTGAAACATGGTTTTTTTATCCTATAAGGTATTTTTCTTTCATAAAAGGAGATATGATAAAACCCTAGCCGTTGAGAGTCATGTGTCCCAACTTATTCTTCTTCTCTATAAAATTTTCCATTAAAAGAGAATTATAGATTTGTGTATTTGATTGATTTATTAGTTTAATCATTTAATTACACAATAGCACAAATAAAGATCATTATTTGTGACTAAATCCTCAATTATGCATAATCTTGTTAATTCTAATTTGGTTTGGATCATTTTCAATCGACTTTATTCTACAATAATTTGGTTTTAGACCTACGTTGTTGAAAAGATCCAACTATTAGGATGGGTACAATATTCAATATTAATAAGTTTAATCGATCCGTTAATTTCATAATATGAAAACTGAAGAGGTAGGTGATTTAAATTCAAAACGGGTCAGAAAAACCTTTATCCGGTCATTTGAAGAAGCCATAATCGATGACAGGTGAGAGATTTAAATAATTAGATCTAAAGGTCATCCCTACAATATAATTATGTTTGTCAAGTGATGTATTGAGGGAAGTGGTAAAGAAATTAATGAAGTTACCTCATGGTTGAAGCTTGAGTCATTGTATATGATAAAGTTAGTAGGAAATCACTTATTGTTAAAGAGTCAGCTTTATGACCCAAAATTAGGCGAAGATTAATCTTTGAAAAGTCATTTGGATAAATTTGACTCTATAATTACGGAATTATATAATATAGATGTTAAATAAGATAATGAAGATTTGGCTATTATGTTGTTATGCTCTTTTCCTGCTAGATTTAAGCATTTTCATGAGACTATTTTGTATGGGAATGATAAGTTAGCCTTTGAGGATTTGAAATTTGTTCTAATACAATGGGATTTTATTAATAATTAGTTAACTAGTAGTAGTACTTTTAGGGAATTACATAGTGAGAGATTGGTAACCAAGGGAGGACATGTGAGTGGGGGTCTGGTGACAAGAAAATGTTTAAATCTAAGTAGAATAGTTGACAAAAAAATTTTACATGCCACAGTTGTCACATGAAGGACCATATCAAGAGATACTGTCCCAATAGGAAATCAACAAATACTATCGATGATATATCTAATAAGTGTGATGCTACTATAGATGATGGCGATGGTGATGTACTGGCTACCACAAATAGACAAACTAGATGGCTGATAGGTGGATTCTATATTTTGGGTGCTCCTACCATGTATGTTTCAATATAAGTTGATTCCAAACATATGACATTGTTCGAGGTGGAGTTGTTGTCTTGGAAAATAATGCTTCGTGTAGAGTTTCTAGGATTGGGACTGTGAAGGTGAGGATGAATGATGGTGTGGTTAGGACACTGTCTGGTGTTTGTCATGTTCCTGACATGAACAAGATCTTGATTTAGGTGTGTTCTTTAAATAGTAAAGGTTATAGATGTGTCATTGGGAATCGTACATTAAAGGTTGCTAAAGAAGTTGTGGAGGTGATTGTTGGCAAGCGGGTTAGGACATTATATCAGCTTGTTGGCACAACTATTACAGGTGCAGTTGGTACAACATTGAGAGTATCTAACTAAGATGTTGGTCGCTTTGATTTGACGCAACTAAGACACGGTAGTGTCATAAGCACGACTAGGGGGTCCTTTTGGGGTGACTTAATTACATCTAGATCGGTTACTTTTTCTGAGTATAATTTCTTCTTGACAAGAAGGTGGAGCAGGAGAGTTAGTTGGGTTCTTTAGACAAGGTGGAGATTGTTTTAATCTAGATGATATAGATTCTTTTGGTGAGTAGGAATGCAGGTGGCCAGTTGATCAAGTAGGCATTTCTTTAGGCAGATCTGGTTATGCACTGTATGATGCGAGTATTATTAGTGTGTAGGAGCCAATGTTAAACTTTGAGGTTATTTCTGGTGTTAATTCTACATGGTATTCTGATGATGTTGTTGAAGAGATGTGGTCTCTTTAGCGGACTCAGATATTGGTATGTGATGTTTCACTAGTTATTCTTTTATTGTGTGTTTATGTTTTGCTTTTTGTAGCAAAAAAAAATGTCTAAGGAGAATAATTTGAAGACTTTAGATGTTCCCAAATCCAAAGCGGTTGTGGTGGCTTGCTTATTTACTGGTTCATACTCTACAGTTGTGAGATACTTGATGTACGATGTGATTAGTACCAATTATTGTATTGTTGGCATTATGAGCATATGTGTGATGAGTCTATTAAAGACACCTTGGTTAGGTGTGGTATAAATTATGAGGTACTTGGTGCATAGAGTATCAGCTGATATTGAGTATGGGTTGTTAACTATTCAGTAGATGGATTACTCTAATCATGGTTACGGTCCTAATGATCAGAGGTACACTAGTTTGCTAGTGTTTGACCTTAGAGGTTCTAAGGTTGTGTGTTTGGTAATGACAGAGGCTTTTCAAGAAGTCTTGTGGCTTGGTGCTTTAGTACGAGGGTTAGGGTTTAGTCATGGAGATCCAATTATTTGTGGTGATAGCCAAAGTTCTATCTATTTAGCAAAGAATCAAAATTATTTCCATCATTGACATTAAGCATCACTTTATCTAGGGTATTATTGCTACATACAAAGTTGTGTTGGAAAAAGTTGGTACTTTGGATAATCCAGTAAATATACTAACGAATCTACTAACCATGGGTGATTTCAAGTGTTTCTTAGACTTAATTAGTGTTCATAAGCCATGAGTCCCTTTATTAGGCCATCATTTTTTGTAGAGGTCTTTACATATTATGCATCCCAAATACTATGTCAAGGTGGATAATTGTGAGTTTTAACGAGGTATTTGAGTACAACATAACATTGTGTTGGTTCATGTAGGTGTTGGGGAAGTTTAGTGTAATTTGGAGATTTGTGTGAAAAACACGGGGGTACCGTATTAATAAACATGGGTCGCATTTTTGAAAGAAAACTATGATGTGTTTTGCACAAAATTCAAGAGTAAAGAAGTAAAAATGGGGGTCCCGTATTTCCTAAACACTAACCATATTTTTATTTACTCGTTGTTCTACCCTAGCTATTGAGAGTTGTGTGTCTCAACTTCTTCTTTTTCTCTATGGAATTCTCAATTGAAAAAGAATTAAAGATTTATGTAATTGATTAGTTTAATTATTCTATAATTATATAATATCACGAATAAAGATCTATAATTTTTTCTCAATTTTTTGATTTTGTGATTAAATCCTCAATTGTGCATAATATTGTTAATTTTGTATTCTTTTCAATCCATGATGTTTTGCAACATTCAAAATTGCATATGGAAGCATATTTCATATGTACTTATAAGTACTTAGTTATTTATAGCTAAATGTATAAGTTAAGCAAGATATTTGTAGCTATTTGTGATATCTTAGAGTTTCAGAGCATGTTAGCCATATTGGTGAATTTTGGTGAATCATAAGGCATGATATTTTATTTGAACATTAAGCATAATTTGATGTAATAATCATACTAGCATGATTTTTTTTATGAGTATTGATAATTTAAGAGCATGCTACAATTATATGGCTAAACAAGGATTTTTATATGTTTGAATCAAATGTATTTCTGTGTATTGTTCCCAGATATGCCAAATAACTACTATGAGTAAAAATTAATTAAATAGTCCACCAATCCACTACTTTTGACCAAATAATCGCTTAGCTAAGTTGGAACTTGTATTTGATGGTTTCAACCTACACTAGTCAATCGATTTATCTATTTTGTTTTGCTTGTGTTTAGAAATTTATCAATTTTAGGAGGTTGAACCTATGCGTTGACCAAGAATTAACATTAGCTAATGTATGATGACCATGTTATATTATTTTATATTTAGTTTAAAAAAAATTTGACCTTATCATGGACATTTTACTTGGCTTTGATAGTTAACTTAGTATTAACTCTTGGAAAATTGAAAATAAAAGTTTGAAATAAGGGATTAAATTGATTTTAGTTTGTTAAGCATTTGTCTTATATGTTGATGCCTAATCCTAAACCTTAATGGATTCAATTTTAGTGGCCCTTGAAGTCCTTTAGATTTGAAATGGGTATTTGACTTGTTATAATGAACCTTGTATTTTTTTTTTAGATTGATTGTATTTTTAGCCTTGATTGATATGTTGTCATAGATCTCAAAATCATTAAAAATAAGACACTAATCGCTTGAAGAGAAAGACTTGAGTATGGAAAGTGATCTTGTGTCTTAGAATAGTTCCCTAAATTTATAATTGCACCTTTGGATCAAAGGGTTCATTTCTTCTCATGAGGATTGACACACCCCATAGAGAATATGCGTACTTAAGGACTTGAGTGTTAAGGTTGTGTATACATGACTTGTTATCTTGGAAATTAATTATTTGATTTATCACTTTATCCCTAATATTATTACCTTGGATTATGGGATTTTACTTCTCTAAATATTTCTAATAACTTTATTTTAATAGGATTAGAAAACTATCATGGCATCACTTTAACAATTAGATTAGGTTGTCTTGATAAATGTTTGAGATTAAAGTGATAACTTATGAGATTATACCCTTACTAGAGCATGTTAGTTATTATCATATGTTGAGTGTGGAATCATAATTATCCTTATATTTTATTGTCTCATGTGAATTTTTTGAATCATGTTTGGCTTTATATATTGATCTTTCATGTAATCTTATATTTTTTTTGTATTTTTCTTCCTCTTCCTCTTTCTCTTCTTCGTCTTCTTCTTCTTCTCCTTCTTCTTGTGATAATGGAGCGTTGTGATTTTCTTAGAACCTAAGAGTCACACTAATACTAAAGTTTTAGATGTCTATGCATGGGCCCTAAAATGGCACAAAGCTTCTTGCATGGAGAGAATCCTTGGGAAGAGATTCCTTCTTAGGAGTGGGCTTGGCTCAAAGAGTGTAGGACCATAAACTGTAGTTATGTTATGCTTTGCATTTTGGATTTTTCCTTGTTGTTTCCTTTTGGGAAATTAGGTTTTATAAATGCTTTATTGCTATTTTTAGTCTACTTCTCTCGTCCACTCTTGTTGGTCTTTTTTCTTTCATAATCTTTTATTAAGAGCTAACTACACTTATGTTTGTGTTTGATTTGTTTTGTCTTTACATATGACATTGGTTAATTTTATGTTATATCAATCTCCATGATGGATGAAGTAGTAACACCCAATGTTTTGTGTATTTGCTTCCACAAAAATGAAATTTTAATAAAGAAAATTGAGATTGTTACTTTTGACCCCTAGATTTCACCATTGCTTGACTAATTTTGAATTTAATCCTTGAACTTGAAGAACTAGACAAAGACCATGGTTAAAGTGGAATTATCTAGCTTATGTCCTTAATTTCATCATGCTACCTATGATATTTTTTCTATTCACTCTCAATGGTTTGACCACACATTGACCTTGAACCTAGGCTCTAACCTTAACCTAAATATTAAATAAACTGATGAAAATATGAACCATTAGCCTTAGAACTTTACTTGATATTGGCCTAAATAAAGGTAGAAATTTTGGCTAAGTATGGGAATCCCAATTAACAATCTAACTTGTGAAATTTTAGTTGCATTGAAAGGAATGAAAGGATTTGTAATGTGTTAGAAATGGCCTTAGTAAATTCATGAGTTGTATTCCCTATAAGATACAATGGAATAATGATTTTGTGATGTGTCTATTGCCATAAAGCACTTTATGATAAGAATGGTAGAGTTCTTAACTTTTCGGCCTTCATAGGTTGAGTGATCTTCTTTGATAGGAAACTAATCACTTAAATAGAATGAAATTGTCTAATCATATGATTCTCAACTCTAGGAGTAGCTAACTAAGTAAACCTTATATTATATTTGATTGTGGGAAAGGGAACACATCTAGGTTTTGACATTTTCCCTACTCTAGTTACACCACGAGTGTGCTTAAGAGGTGTCGACACTTAAGAGTTAAGCTACCCGGCAGTGTGATGCCATACAATGGTTCCTGCCTTAGATCATGACCTTGAATAGGGGTGTTTCACGTCCACTAATTATTATTATTATTATTACTACCTTATTTTTAAATTTGTTACGCACTATTACTAAGTTTCAAGGTGAAGACATAGGTAGGTTCTCAATATTCTTCAACAACTTACATATTATGTGATCTTGGCCTTAAATAGATGATAATCGGAATGAACCCTATGCATTTTAAATGCACATGTGTCACTTTACAATTTTGAATCAAAATGGGTATATAAGCAATGTGACCCTAAATTTTCCCTTAACCATGTAGCATGTGTATAAGTAATTTTGATGTTATATGTATCCATGAACATAAGGCCCATGTATGTCCTTGTCTTAGGTATTCAATGTACGTAGGTTTATCTTACCCTTAAATGTAATTATGAGCTAACACGTGATCTATATTATGAGTAATCCATAATCTTGTATGGTGTAAATTAAAGTACAAGTGTTGTGTGGATAATTATCATATGTCATATTGTGTATATGTTGTATGAGTTAAGTTTCATGTCACATTCATCAGGTATAACATAATCATTGTGTACGAAGGGTAGATGGGATCCATAATTCTACTACATAGAATACATGAAATTCATGCATTATGTCATTTTTTTTTATAGTTTATATATGACTTATCCCATGTGACTAAATATGATGCAAACAATGTATCCAAGTATGTATGTCTATCATAACCTTACATAAACATCACATGCATAGCATAATACTACTATTTCATGCATGTCTTAGTATGTTCAACAATGATCATGACCTTACGTGAATATCTCGTGCATGTTATGATACAAGTCTTGCGTACATGATTTAGTATATTCTAAGCATGATCATGTACATATTCCTTGTGAATGTCATTATTTATGTGATAAGGGTAGATAGGTTTAATTTGTACATATTTTTGTTGAAGAGATTGTTGTTAGGATCCCCTACTCATTTACAAGAACAAAGGGTCTGATGAAAACTCTCGAGGATGACTGGTGAATGGTCTTCCCTCCTTACAGCTCTTATTGACGTTATCAGAGTGTAGACATTCAAGTGTTTTTTTTTATGATACTTAGGGATTGAGATGTTTTCCATTATCACCTAATATTAATATTGTTGTTGAAACTTCTTTTCCCTTTGTATTTCTCTTTTGTTAGGCGTGAGAAGCCATGGTTTGTAAATGAAATACCCCAAAAATCATAATTTTAAGAATTATAGCTAATTAAGGATTTATTATGAAAATTAATTAAATAAGTTATTTTTATTAAAGTAAAAATGGATTAATTAGGGCTAATCAAGAAGAAAATAATAAATATTTTTAATTAGGAAAAATTAGGGTGTTTTGCTAATTAAAATGGAATTTAGAAAAAATCTTTCAAAATTCCTAAATTAGCCTAAAAAGGAAATTAAATATTATTTTATTTAAATATTATTATTTTTAAATATCTCAAAATGCTAAAATATTCTAAATAACCCAACCCACCTATTTTTCAATTTCCTTTTTTCCTTCTTCATTTTCTTTCTTTTCTTTTCTTTTCTTTTTTCTTCCTTTTCCCCTTCTTCTTTTCTTTTTCTTCCTCGTTCCCCAAATTGGGCCAGCCTACACCCGTTCACCTTTTTCTTTTCTCCTTCGGCAGCCCAGGACGCCACGTTTTGTTTTAATCTTCCCTTATCACCTCTCGGTCAGCTCTTCCTTCTTTTATTTTTCTTCTTTTCTTTCCTATACTACCGGTCCACGCGCCCTTCTTCTCTTCTTCTTCTTCTTCCTTCCTTCCTTACCTGTTGACCAGCAACGCCCCTGGTTTTTCACCGCCAGCCACACCCGATTTGGCTGGCCGTTTCTCTCCCCTCTCCTTTCCCCTGACTCGCCAACCACTTTGACCCAACCCACTCCCCTCTCTTCTCGCGCACGATCCCCTCTATCCTAGCCAACCGTCCCTGCCACGATTTGAATTTCGATACCTATCGTCGTTGGCCGATGCCCTCACCTACTTGCCCTTATTCTCCCATCCCCCTTCGACCTTGTTCGAACTTTTGATTCCAACCCAAAAAAATTACCCCATTTACGCCACCGCTTTATCAGACGCCATTCATGCCGCCGTCAACGAGCTTCGCCACCCACGTCTCCCACCTAAGAACTCCCTACACCACCCCTCTCCCTCGATTTGCCCAGCACGAGCCACCCCGGCAGTGCAAAGTAGCCTCCTCGATCAACCCTTCCTTTCACATCCGCCACCCTTCGCACCACCATCCACAACCACTTCCGCCACAACCACTACCCCTTTCACCTCCCAAAAACATATGCAGACGTCCCTCTATCTCCCCCAACCCTTCTTTTCCTCTTCTTCCCTCTCCTCCTCTCTTATTCTCTTTCCTCCACTTTCGACCACCGCCGCCGCCGTTTTGCACTGCCACCCTCATTCCACTCCTTTCCATCTAGGCAACCATAAACACCCCAACTCTCACCCTCTTTTTCCCAACACTCAACTTTCTCTCTTTTCTTCTCTTTTTTCAGCCACCGCCGCCGCCACCATGCACCACCGCCGGTGCTGCCTCTTACCACCAACCCAAGGTAGTACCCTAAACCCTCTCAACCCTTTTACCCTATTTATACAAGCTTTATTTATTTTATTTCCATTATTTTAAATATATTATTATTATTATTATTATTATTATTGCTATTGAGGGTCGAAGCCCTGTTCTGTTTTTATTTCAATTTTATTATTATTACTACTACCACTACTACTATGTGTTGTTGTTGCTGTTGTTGTTGTTGTTGTTGTTAGTAGTAGTAGTAGTAGTAGTAGTATTTCAAAGTAGGGTTGAAACCCTACTTTACATTATTTTCAATTTATACCATTATTATTATTATCATTATTGTTATTATTATTTCGTATTACTATTATTATTTTTATTAGTATTACTTTTATTTTATCATTACTACTAATATTAGTACTATTATTATTAGTATTATTTTGGTGAAGGGACAAAGCCCTTAATTTCACCATTTATGTCGAATGATACTATTATTATTATTAATATTATTAGTATTATCATTATCATTATTATTATTATTATTATTATTATTATTATTATTATTATTATTATTATTATTATTATTTTTAGTATCATTATTATTATTAGGGTAAAATCTTCAAACCTTATATTATCAACTTTTACAATATTACTATTATTACTTTTATCTTTAGCAAAATTAGTAATTAGTTGATGTTATTATTATTATATTATTATTATTTTATCAAAAACCCTAATCTTAGAATAAATTAGGAAAAAATTAGTATTTTTAGTAGGAGGGAACCTAATCTTTAGTTTTTCCCTCTTATAGGTGAGACCAATTAAAGCCCTAAGGAAGCGTAGGAACATGCTCCAAGATCGGTGTCGTATTAAGTATGGGTGTAGCTAAGGCCTTATATATGTTTATGTACCTTATATGCTTGTATGTCATGTATCACAATGTGTTATATATCTTATGTTTAACCATTTCATGTGTATTATGGCTTGGAGTTGAGGTCTGCTTATATGTTTTTATATGGCATGTGTTACTATGTATACGTTGTGGAATGTGATGTAATGTGTTATGACCCTTAAATACATGCATGTGAAGATGTTTAATGTGGTTTGGTGGGCTGGAAAGGATGAAAAAGGAAAATGGGGAAGTAAGTTGACCACAAGGAAATAAGTTGACCGAGGGATGGGAGTTGACCTTAATATTTTACTGGTCCATGAGTGGAAGAATCTAAGGTTTGTATGGGAGAATCTAATCTATGTGTTGTATTGGAGAATCGAATCTATGGTTTTGTATGGGAGAATCTAGGGTTTACATGGGAGTTTAGGGTTTGGGAGAATATCCTAATCTGAGAAGGTAGTAAAAAGAGAATTTAAAGAGGGTGAGTGGAGTACGACATGAGGGTGGAAATTGTCATCTGAGGGATGAGCATGATTAGTACGGAAAAATAAGAAATGGAAGGTGAGAAAAAGAGGGGTGATATATGGAAATGAGGAAGCTAGGATTTGGTGTGGCCAGGTAGGGTTTGACGTAACTACCTAGGGTTTTGTGACCACATGTGTGCTTGAGGAGTGAGGCGTAATAATGAGGGTTGAATCTAAAGGTTGTGATGTGTAGAGTATTAAAATGATTCGGGTTGTGTGAGGTGGAGTAGGATGGGCCACCTAGGCCTAAATTAGGGTTTCCGGGGAAAACCCTAGTGCAAGGCAGTGAGTGGACTAGAGATAAAAAGTAGTGGCCTTGACCCACATATATGGGAGATGGGCTCTAGTATGAGTTAGGGTAAGGAGGAAAGGATGTTGGGTCAAGTTAGAATGTTTATGAGTTTGATGATGTGGGACGGGGCCTTTTGAAGGATAAGCGTAGAGGAAGTTAGTCGTGCATGTCAAGGGTGAAACTTCTGAATAAGACACTTAAGACATTAATTACATAAAGTGGAAGATTATTGAGTCTGGCCCAGACCAGTCCATCAACATATAATAGTGATCAAGGCTTTTTGCCCTATGTGTGACCGATCCACCAACGAATAATTGTGGTCGGGCGCATTATGCCTGTATGTTTCCGGTCCACCGGCTATAATAGCAGAAGATTTCGTGCTCAACAATCGAACATAATTGTGTTAAGACCTGGGAAAGACACTAAATACTTACAGTGAAACACCATGAGAGTCGGAGCCAGACCGGTCCATCAACAATAATAGTAGTCAGGAACTTTATGCCCTGTATATCTTCTGTCCACCAGTAATAATAGTGGTCAGGAGATTTATACCCTGTATGTTTTCGGTCCACCGACTATAATAGTGGGGTTCTCGCACTCGTATGGAATGATAAAAAGCATGGTGTGAAATGATCATTGATCAGAGATTAAATAATCAGTTTATCAGAACTATAATTTGGCCATCATTTATTTATCCGAAGTGATTGTATGATGTTGTACTATCTTACTTGGATTGTGTTGCTTTTGTGTATTGGCCTTAATGCACAGTTACCTTACTCAGTATGTATCGTACTGACCACTCGTTTCATGGGTGCTGCTCATTCCCACGAGTAGAATACCCTTCTAGCTTTATGCGGGTAGGAGATACTTATTTTTTATGCCTTCGATGTTCATGAGGCATCAGGCGGGGCTGAGTGCTGAGTACGGACTTGATACAAGGATCGAGAGTGAGATAGCAGGATTTTCCTTTTATAAATTTCTATTTTGTTTTGAGTATCCTAAACTTAATTTTTATTGGCTGTAAATTTTATTTCCTTTTTAGAAACCTTGACTACGCACTCTGATTTCTATCTTATAGTTGATTGTATTCCTTTGAATTGTAAACTTTTTACTCGTACTCTGATTTCTATGTTATGATCATTCTAGTTCTTTTTATGAACTCTTGGTTTAAGTATTGATTAAAGTTTAACAATAATCATTTTTAGCCTTAGCACTTGGTATTGGAACAGTCAGAGTGAATCGGTCTGGTACTAAGTGTGGAGGTAACATTCTTGAAATTCACATGTTTTAATTTAATTGCTTCCGTTTTGTAAAAAAATAGTGAATTTCGGGGTGTTATAGTAAACCTCATGCATTTCTATCTTTATGATGGTTGTTTTATGTGCTTGGTTTTTTTTTAGTTTGGATTAGTTTTGGATACTCATCATTGTATCTATCTCAAGAAAAATAACTATTTACATTCCCAATGAAGTCATTTTTCTCATTTATTGGACTTAGATCATTCATATTTACTCTATAAACTTTCCATATAATATACTTAACCTATTTTGAACCATTTACCACATTAAAATTTCCAACCCATAATGATTAAATTATCCATAATATAACTAAAATACCCATTTTCTACAAAAATTTTATGAATCCCAATATGAATAATTTTTCAACCTCCAGTACCTTCTATCAACATGCTTAGACACAAGTATATATAGATACTTTGTATTCCCAATTCATATCAACCAACATTATATACAAACCATGTTTTCTCAACTTTCTTACCTTTTCTTTCAACATATAATACCATATATCATATAATGCCAATATCATGATAATATTTTCCATATAACAATTCCAAGCGTGAAAACTATGATACCCTGAATTTTAGCTAAACTTGATCCTAAGTAATTAATACATCAATCCAATTCTAATCTTGAGATATCGATATGTTTATCTTACCCTAATTTATTAATCTAAAATCTTAACCTAATCCTAATCTTTACTCTAGGTAAATTATATTTTTTTACCTAACCATAATCCTAGATAAATTATATCCTAATCCTACCTAATTTAGCTAATCACCAAAATTTAATCTAACCATTAACAAACTTATCCTTTTCCTTATTCATTTTATCCTTTTCCTCTTCTTTTCCTTTTTCTTCCCCAACTACTTGATCTCCTTTTTTTTCTCCTTTTCCTCCTACGTTAACCTCTTCCTTAATTATACCCTCTACCCTCTTTCATGCCATCACCTACACCTTACCCCCATTAACGCATCAAGTCTCACTTGTAAGATGTGTTGCTGACAACTCATGCCCCGATTGTGCACCCTCTTCCCCTATCATCTCTCCCCTAGTGCATGCCTTCTTCTCTATTTTTCACCATGTGCATGCCACCATATGTATACTCTTCCAATCTCTCTCAACCTCATTTAATGCTCAACCCTACACACTCTCTATTTTCTATCAAGTAAAAACCAACTCCATCACCTCTCTCCTTTTTCTTCTTCCTATTGCTCTATTCGACACCGAAAATCATCACCACCCCACATGCCACCACCAACCACCATTTCACTACAAAACTGACCACTACTACAACCCCATCTTCCCCTCGTCATCTCCGACTATTACTACCCCAATCCCTTCTTCTTCCCTCCTTTAGGTGCATAGTTGTACACTTCTCACAGTCATTCCCTCTCACAGAATTTAGGGGTAGAGTCATCCCCCCTTATACGCCTCAACCATGCATACCTCATTCCTTCGTGTACACTTTATGCACGACCATGAGAATCTCACACACCTCGCTCATGCGCCTTCACTGTTATCAAGCCATGAATGCAGTGCATGCCATGGAGTTCTAATTATGAAATATCCTTGTTTTTGTAGGTAATCTTTCAGTGATCTCGAAGGAGGTGCTTTAGAATTTTATGCTTAGAGCTCGATGTCCTTGTTGGTAGCAATACATGTCATAGTTAGGCTTGTATGCATACTAGTTGTCTGTATGTATATCTTGTTTATAATGTTATGTGAATAATATTGATTATGATCATACTATGATATAATATCTTAAAAGGGAGGAAATGTGAAAGTATGTATTTGGGGTATAATTTTGACATGTGGTATTTATGTATATACTATGTAGTTATATATCTCATACAAATATCAAGGATTGATATGCGGTGATATTGGGATTCATGATGCCTTTGAGAAATGTGAGTATCATAAAGATCATTTTATGGTAATATGAGAAATAATCTTGGCCTAATAAGTTTTGAGGATGTTATTAAATATTTCATAAGTAACGGGATTAAATGATGTATTGAGTAAAATAAAAGTTACCTAATATGATGTTTTGAGGTTTTGATAAACAAAGGGTATTTTGGTCCATCAAGGTTAAAATTATAATTTCAGTGATTTTGGGAGGGGAAATAGAACAACAATGTGCTAAGCAGTATACTCTGAATATTTTGTTAATGAGCGACTTGTTACTTAAGGTTGGCTTGATAATTATGTAATTGTGTTTACGTGTTTATCAATTTTATGACATGCATATTTGTATGAGTCTTGTAAAATGACTTTGTATAATCAACACTAAATAAATTACTAATCATTTAGAGTGAAAGATCACGTGAGTTGAGATGAAATGTTTATATGGATTTGTTCCCCCAGACAATAATAGTGGCTCAGGTGTATTTTTTCTTAAGAAGTGCATCAATCTATTCCACTGGATTAAGAATTATGGGACCCTATACTCAACGTGAATGAGAATATGATTCAAAAATAAGTACTAATGGATATGACATTAATCATTTCAAATGAAAGATTATGTAAGTCAGGACCGAGGTGTTGTGTCCATTCCGCTAAACAATAATAGTTACTCAGGTGTTTTGTCCTTGAGATGTACTCTATGTCATTTCGTTGATTTAAGAATAGTGGCTTAGGTGTATTTTTTCCCGATAGGTGTTGGGTTCATTCCACCAAACGATAATAGTGGCTCAAGTATGTGATCCCTGAGAAGTATTTCACCAATTTAAGAATAGTATGGTCCTTGAACTTAACATAAATAAAGAATTGATCATGTTATATCTAATAATAAAACCTATATTAGTAATTACCTTGTATTATTTTATATACATCACATATAAGCTTATTTTCTTTATACTCCTCTTACTCGATTACATGATTGTTTTGCTCAATACATAACGTACAAATCATCCTATTCATAGGTATTGTTCATTCCCACGAGAAAATGATCTAGATATCTATATGTGAGTTGATGAAGACCTGCTGGATGAGCTTTAGGATTAAAAGTTTAGGGTTAGCATTTGATTTAGGGTTTATGATTTTTTTTATTCAAGGTTTATGATTTATGATATTTATTTTAAGTGTTTATATTTGTTTAGGGTTTTAGGATTTAGGGTATATCCTAATTATATAAGGTTTTCATATTAGTTTAGGGTTCCATTTATCTTAGTTTTCTTAGATTTATTTTGGGTTTATGGTTTATCTTAGATTTTCTATATTTGTTCAGTGTTTAAAGTTTATTTCATTTATTTTAGATTATTTTTTTTATATGTTTAAGGTTTAGGGTTCCATTTATTTTAGGATGCAAGGTTTTTTAAATTTATTTTAGTATTTTTTAGATTTTTCCTATGTTCAATGTTAGAGTTTAGGATATATTCCGTTTATTTTAGACTTTTTAGTTTGTTCAAGATTTAGAGTTTATTCAATTTATTTTATCTTCTTTATATTTATTTAGGATATAAGTTTTATTTTATTTTTTAGATTTGTTCAAGTTTTAGAATTCTATTTATTTTAAATTTTAAGGTTTATTCTATTTTTTTATTTATTCAAGATTTATGATTTATTTTATATTTTTAAGTATATTTAGTTTCAAGTTATTTTATTTATTTTATATTTTTTAGATTTGCTTAGAATTTAAAATTTATTATTTTTAGTTTAGATATTTTGTTAACTTTTTATTATAAAAAGTTGAAAAGCTCGGTACCATGATATTATGGGTACAATTTATAAATAATATTATAGATAATTTAATAAGTTCACTAATTATAAGATAAAAAAAATAGGAAAAAATTCTTTGTAGTCTATTTAGGTAAAACTAATTGGATAAAAATTAAAATGGTCCCAAAGTATTTAGTTATAGGTACAAAATATTATGTACATATAATTATATTAATATGTACACCTAATTATGTATAAATATACATGTAATATTCTCTATATATATGTGTATATTGAAATGTCAAAAAAAATAGTCTAAATACTAAATAAATTAACCAACTTTAATTATTTTAATCTAAATAAGCCACCAACTATTTTTTTCTAAAAAAAAATTATATATAGCGGTATGTAGGACCTAGCTAAGAGATGACCGACAAGAGAATAGAGAAACTAGTAATTGAAATTTGGTGGTTAGCTCACAATTAAAGACTGAAATCGGCAGCCAGTCACAATCAGAAGAAGACTCACGCAACGCGAGTGATGGAAGATATGTGAACCAGTAGAGAAGACAGATGGGGCGATATATAATGTTACCTGCTTTTTCATTAAAGCATGACTTTTCGTTTGATTAGATCGAATGATCTTGACATGTTTTTATATATGTATTTTATATGTAATATGTATCCTTTAACAATACACGCACGTTTATTGATTGTATTAATTATTTAATTTTAAAAAATATTAAATTAGTAAATTAAGCGTTTAAATCAAATTAACTTGAACATCTAATCATATTAACGGCTCTACTTACAACTACATTGTGGACTACGTAGCATTGCCCAACGAATGCATTGATATTAACCGTACAATCTACCTACCATTTTCTTTGGTGGGCAAGATTAGAGGTGGCAAACGGGTCGGGCGGGTCGGGTCGGATCATTTCGGGTTAATTTGTCGGGTCGGGTGCGGGTCGGGTCATTTCGGTTGCGGGTCATTTCGGGTCGAGTCGGTTTCGGGTCGGATCATTTTGGGTTAATTTGTCGGGTCGGGTTAGGTCCGACTATTCGAGTTAAGAAAACTCGGATTCGGATAATTTTGGATTAACTTGATTGGTGGTAGGGTGACTAGGGTCGGGTTGATTTCGGGTCATTTTCTAGTTCACGTGAGTAGGTGGCTTCGACCGGTTTAGGTCATTTCATATTTTTATGTAATAATATAATATGACAGGTTAGTTATGTTCGAGTTGTTTCGAGTTAAATTGATGGGTGGAGTCATTTGACTCATTTTATACAATTTGACGGGTTGAATTCAATTAGTTACGGGTTAACTTAATGGGTCGAGTTTTGACGGGTTTACTCATATTCGAGCCTAAGTAATTATCATTTCATAAATCATAAATATTAGAGACAGACAATCATAAGATTAATATTGCAGATAAAAGAATTAAAAATATTAAATGCACTTTATTTTCACAAATAAATAGTAAAGATATTTATAAATTTTAATAATAAAAAATATTGCGCTTTGAATCAAACAAAGATATTTATCATTGATTATAATTTATTTGATAACTTAAAATATTTAATTACTTAAAAAAGATAATTTTATAAAATAAATATGATCAAAACAAGATTATACAATGTATAATTAATTATCATTTATTACATTGTATATATTAGATACAATAATAAGATTACTAGTAAAGATAAATGAAATAAGAATATTATATATGTTTTATTTTTACAAAGGTAAATAATAAAAATATTTATAAGTTTTAATAGTATTATATTCGATTGCTTAAAATATTTATAAATTTTAAAAGTAAAAATATTAGATATCTATAATATATTATATTTACTTAATTAGTTAAAATATTTGATTACTTAAAAAAATATAATTTTATAAAATAAAGATGAGCATAACAAGAATAAACAATGTATAATTATCATTTACTACATTGTAAATATTAGATACAATCATAAAATTATTAGTAAAGATAAATGAAAAAAGAGTATTATATGTGTTTTATTTTTACAAAGGTAAATAATAAAGATATTTATAAGTTTTAATAGTATTATATTTGATTGCTTTAAACCTTTATAAATTTTACATGTAAAAATATTAGATGTTTATCATATATTATATTTAATTGATTACTTAAAAAAAGATAATTTTATAAAATAAAGGTGAGTATAACAAGAATATATAATGTATAATTATCATTTATAACATTGTAAATATTAGATACAATACAATTATAAGATTACTAGTAAAGACAAATGAAATAAGAATATTATATGTGTTTTATTTTTACAAAGGTAAATAATAAATATATTCATAAGTTTAATAGTATTATATTTGATTTCTTTAAACATTTATAAATTTTAAAAGTAAAAATATTAGATATTTATAATATATTATATTTAATTAATTAGTTAAAATATTTGATTACTTAAACAAAGATAATTTTATAAAATAAAGGTGAGCATAACAAGAATAAACAATGTATAATTATCATTTATTACATTGTATATACTAGAAAATATACAATCATAGTATACAAAAAGATAATTTTTGGAATTTACAGAAATAGAAGAAGAAGAAGAAGGAACTTCTGTGGAGCCATCAAAGTCAATGAGTAACAATAATGAAATGGATTAAGGAGCTTCAAAAATAGCGGTTAAAGTTTTAGACGTTTTTGCTTGTAAACATGGGTGATTATTATCTTTTGTGGGCAAGGAATTTAATTTTTATTCAATCATGTCATTTGTTCCATATGTTGTAGATTTACCATACTTGGATAATCTTTATGTTGTTGGACAACTACTATCTATTGGTGTTCTTTTATTGCTGTTATAGGCGTTGTGTTAAATTTTATAAGTGGCATATTTTGATATTGATGCTCTTATTTTGGATCTTTTAATTTTGTTAAGTTATTGTTAGGTTGATGAGTCTCTTGATCAAAAGTTGGACTCCTTTTCCAGAACTAAATTTATGTGGAAAGCCAGTAAATAAGCTGTGCTTAATCACTCCTACTCTTTTAGCCGACATAATACGATTTTACCGACTATAGCTATTGTTCCTAAAACAAATCATGTTTCATATACTTCATCCAAATGGTAACCATTTAGATTTTTCGGTTCTCGATTAGGTATAAGCTATACCTATATATATATATATATATATATATATATATATATATATATATATATATATATATATATATATATATATATATAGATAGATAGATACACAACGCACACACTGGCTAGTTTTCATCCTTCTTGTAATCCGTTTTAGACTTCTAATTTATTTCTATACTTTTATTTCTATCAATATCCTTCATACATATTAACAATCTTAATTGCATTTTTAGTTATGAATAAATTAAATTTTATTTTTAAAGTCTCAAGAGATCCAAATATAGTATTAACTTACACAAATATAAACTTTACCAATACTTTAATTAAAAAAAAACTAACAAAAATAGTTTGACCAATTTAATATTTATTTAGAGCATCTGGTGTAAAAAAAATATTCTAAATTTAAATTTAAGGACTTTAAATTTAGAATTGTAGTTATGGGAAAAAAAATTTACCCACAAATTCTGTGTGCTTAAAAATTTCAAGTTCTTGATCCATACTTGCGGTACGTGGATTTTTTGATACTTTTTAATATATTTTTAGCTCAATTTATACTGTTAGAATATATATATATATATATAACACGGTTAATATTAACAGTAAAAAAATTTACCTACAAAAGTATTATTTTTTTACTAAATTACAAAAGAGTATTAAAAATATTAATAAAAAATATTATAAAATTAAAATTATGAATTCTATTTTTAAAGAATAATATAAAACTATGATAATATTACAAAGTAATTTTTAAATAATATTTAACGATTAATATTTTTTAATATATATTAATAAAAAAATATTATCGTAATATAATATATTTAAAATAAATTAATGATCTAAATTTTATCTTCTTCATACTGCACAACTGAAAGAATATATCATTAATTCTGGAAAAGCATGATTTACGATAAAACCATGAACAAGAGCTATATTTACATGGAGCTTCATATCAGGATAAACTGTTGAAGATATAGCTAAAATAGGCGGTTGCCTTAATGGTAGTCATCTATCCACAACATATAAACTCCGCGAAACTCTAGTAAAGTCTGAAGTGCATCAGAATATCTCACACTCAGCTTCTAACTGAAATGCAAAACCCAAACCTTACTCAGCAGGCAAGACAAAATAAGTAGAAAAATTATTAACCCAAAAGAAAAAACTTGATCAGCATGTCAAAGAGCAATTAAAAACTGCAGCAGATTCAATAAAACCATCCTTGACGGCTAGAATCCACCAACATGCTGCCTTTGAATGCCTCCATACCTTCCAGGTGGAACATTGCCACTCCCATACGCAGGAGGGATAGCCTTTACCCCAGGGCAGTCTCTTGCCCAATGCCCCAGTTGATGACATTTGTAGCACTCCGTACCAGTGTTCCCGGTGTCTGCTCCAGGGATTGGTCTATTAACTAAGGGTCCTGTCGATGGTCCTGGACCATCCTTCATTGTTGGGCAGTTTATGGAGCTATGGCCAGTACTGCCACAGCCATTGCAGGATGAATACAGACCAGATTGATTAACCATGGGATACCCAGAACCACCGTATTGGTTTGCAACCTGGGCTCGTTGGTTACCTGATCCTCCCATTACCATACCAGCGCCTGCCGCATAGCCCGATGCAACTGCAGATTGTCCAATTCCAGCGCTCGCAAATCTGGAACTATTTGGTCCAGTATTCTGAGTTACACCTGCCTGCACAACAAGAGGACTAGACTCTGCTTTCCTATCATTCATCAATTCCAGAAGAAACTTGCATTCAGATGAGAAATTAAGTCGTTCTGCTTTGACAACTGTTGACTTGACCCGTTGCTCATCACTAAATGTCTCCTCCTTAACTTTCAACTTAAGCAAAAATTTACTGAAACGGACACCACTAACAATGTCTTGAAATCTCGAATCGTCCTGTTCTTCATACTTCAATAGGAACAAATCTTTAGCAGACATACCCATAATCACTTCGCCACACTCTTGGAATGCTGTCACCCACGTCAGGCCAGAGTGATCCTGTATTTGAAGCTGCAGAATATACCGATAGTCACACTCATCAACCTGTTGCTCACACTTGTCACACCACCATTTCCCATCACCATTATTAGTCACCTTTTTGTTGCACTGCCGCTCCCCAATCAGGCGAGGGCATGCTGTATAACAGAAATTATCAACCTTCACATGAGTTACAGTAGCAGAGACTGTGATCCAATCTGGTTTCTCAAAGGTCCCTAACTTTTCATCCTTGATCTGAGAAAGTGTCTTACGAACATCTGCCTTGTTAGAACCAACTGACTCTCTCGAAATGGAGACAAATGCAACGTTATTTCCTTCCCCATCAAACCATTCCCTCAGCTTCTGACCCTCTGCTAAAAAATCTGGCTCTATAAATAACTGTGTCTGAGAAATAGTTCCAATTGCCTTCCCATTAAAATCACTGACACGGGCAGATTTGACAGCCAAAACAGGAGATCTTCCTGAATCACATATACTTTGCAAGGTTTGCCCATCTGCACTGCAAAAATTCCCCCATAAAGTCAATTCTACACTTCGACCAGAATTGTCCTTCAACTGAAGGGCCCTCTTCTGTGTTTCAGTCCCATTTTTCTTCATGATAGAAAAAGGAGGACTAATGGAAGAGACTATACCAATCACATCTACCAAAGTGTTGCTCTCCATGCTTTCAATATCACTAATGGGACGAAAATCAAATTGCTGCGTTGGAATGGAGTTGTCGTCTTCTAAACAATGCTGCACTATTGATGTAGTGTCCAATAAGATCTCATGATCATTGCGAAGATGATTAAAATTCTTCTGAGCAGGTTTCAGGCTTCCTTTAGAAATCAAGTACACTTTACCAGCATCTATTTGGTTGAAGAATTGATCGGCCACAGCATTAAAGCAGGTCACTCGAATCTCTCCGCCATCAGAATCTAACAGGTCAAAGGAGAAAACTTTACCTTCCCCTCGAGGGTTGTTATAATGCCTCATATCACTCTTTGTCGTCACTCTAGCTTTAATTGTCCATCGACCCTGATAGGGATTTAGGGCAGCGATTGGAATTGGCCTAACTGCAGCTTCATTTTTGGCAGTAGGACCCCTGTTCATGTACATAGGAGGATTATGTTGATAAGGCTGATAAGGTCGCATACTCATAGGAGGCCTGGAGGCTTCTGCCTTTGGGTTTTGATAACTCCCCTTTTGATCACCGTATAGACTAGTAATGGCAGCGGAACTAGAATTAGCAGGACCATATTCTGGTTTAGGGTACATAAATGGTGCATTTGCTGCAGCATGCCGTCCAGAATCAGCACCACCAAAAGCAGAACTCTGTGGCTGGACATCAACTCTACCCTCCAATTTGGGAGGTCTGAGGGAAGATCCAACAGCAACACTTTGTTTAGCAATAGGGACAGAGCCGGAAAACTGAGGAGTTCCGTGTTGTGCATTCCTAGAAATTGCACCCATTTGATCCACTGAGGGCTGCGCTTGAGCAGGAGGTCTAGGAACGCCAGTGCCATACTGCTTTGGATCACCAATAAGATCACATTTCTCTAGTAGCATTTCTAAATTTACAATGATAATAATCCTGCACATGTCAGCATTACAACTCAAACAATATACAAAATAAATATAAGGAGAAAACCCAAACGTTACCGAAAAAAGGTCATTATCAAGTATCAACCAACAAAGAAACAAACCAAAATGTCAAATATTGAGACATGTGAAGGCGACAAACTTCTACTCTAAGAGTTCCCAGAAACGGAGAAGTTTTTCCCTTTCTAATTTCTTCATTTTTATGGTGGAAGTGGAACGTAATTAAAAGTAATCACACATCTTAACAGAACACAAAATTAACACAAAGAAAGCAGATAGGTTGATTCCAAGTCATCATATCAGACTGATAAATGATAAGCTATGAGATGATTAAATCTTCATGCATTATGTCACAAAATGGGTCATGAATGCATCCTTATTCACAAAATAGCTTCCAGACTGGTCAAATCCATCATTTTATCCAGAGGAGCTAAACGCTTTTTTCAGGTATATAGGTAAACAAATGCGGATTTTTTTACCTAAGGACTTGTTTGTTACGAGGAGTCGAGGATAATAGGGGTGGAAACCCCCCCCCATTTGATGTCTTTTATACCGAGAATTTAGAAATAATAAAAATATTTTCAATGAAATACTCATTTAGACCATATTAAAATCTAAACTGAATATTAGTACAAAAAGGGTTATTTCAATTCAAATAAAGTACGACATGTAAAATATGAGGATAATTTTCTCACCCTGCACCAAACAAGCACTAAATGGTCCCCTGGATTGGGTATGCCAACCAAATCAAAAGGCACTCATACATGTCAAATGTAAAGCCAGATACATAAAAATTACAAACAGATGTTCCTAAGGAATGTTACAACTACAGAAACTTAATGCTGCTGTTTTTTCTTTTACTTTTTTGGTAAGCAAGAAATCTTTTGTTACTTCCAAAAAATGTATACAAGGAAATAGCAACTTAGTTCCAAACCATGTCATCTAGGAAATTCAACCAAGATTGGAAACACATAACCCTAGTATCAAATCTACTCACCACATTCAGCACATTCTCTTTCAAAAACTCTACTGTACACTGGAAAAAAGTCCATTGTTTCTCTTTCAAAACTCTAGTATGATAATGAAACTTTATGCTTCATGGATAAGGGTGATGGAGAATACCAATTACAGATTCATAACTTTCATTGATAGTCGTTATGTATCACACTCTCATATTCTATATAAGAGATAGAAAAGTTTTTTTGGATGCAGAAATCAATTGTTAAGCTGTAACAGAGGATAAAATCAAGAACTAATGTATGATTTAATCCGTAATCATACATATGTTCTTGATTTTATCCTCTGCAACAACTTAACAATTGATATCTGCAACCAAATAAATAAATCATCCACACACCTCACATCCTGTCATCCACATATCTGCCTACATACAAGCAAAACCCACTTACCGATATCATAAACAATTTACCACTGACCAGTGTTTTGTCTACCTACCTACTTCACTAACCCATCACAATGAGTAGTAATCGATACAAAAATGACTTTCATGAGCATAGAAGCATAGCAGAGCAGAAAGAGACAGTGGTCTTGGGCAATGAGACATGGGAAAACAAATAAGCAGTGCTTGGGAGCCCCACTGTTTGAAAAGGCTTAAAGCACACTTAGGCAATAGGAGTCCTAGAGCTTAGACATTAGGCACAAGGTAAAGGTGCCCACCTAGACGAAATGAGACACCAATATTATAAGTCTAATACTACTTTTGACTTTAAAATATATAATTTTTTCTTTCAAAATCATATCTATTGCTCTTTCTACAACCCTTTTTCTTCTCATTTTCCTTCTCAACATGAGATTGACCCCTTGTTTGCCATTACTTCTGAAAAGTTATTATCTAATATAATTACTTATTTTTGAATTTGTTTTATCATCAAAAGTTTTTTTCCTTTTAATAATAAAAAATTTCCAAAATTTTCAAGATAATCACTTTTCATGAGAAATACCAAACAAACTTTTAATTATTGTATTTATGAAAATGAAGCCCCAAGATAGCTAATTAAAATTTTATTTCTACACTAAACATATTTCTTTCCATTCCCATTCAAAATTACAAGAATTGGGCATCCTGTGACCATTTTCCCTCCTCCTTTTCCTCTCTTTCCCAATTGACTACAATTTTTTTTAATGAAATAAAAACCTAAAAGTAACTAATTTTTAATAAGGTACACCTTATTATGCATCGGCATCAGATGCACCTTGCCAATGTAGTCTCGCTTAAAAGGAAAAAAGCCCCAAACCCTTAGACCTTGCACCTTCAAACACTAGGGAGTCCTCAAAAAGAAAACTTTAACTTAGAGACTAATTTTGCACCACTGAGACTAGAAACAGTTTTCTAGAAAAAATCAAGGGCCTATTCAGCATGGGAATTGTTGATGGATGTACCAGAAGGTTAAATAAAATAATAATGTGCATGCTGAGCTCCTCAAATGTGCATGCAGTGACTAACAGGTTCATCAATCAATACTATGACCAAAGTAAAAAATCATCTAAGTTCCGAACCCAATATCTATGGCAAAACAAGAATGTTCAACGTTCCAAGGCAGAGATGTAAAACCAATCTGCAAGGTAGATAGACTTATTTCAATTTGGCATATGGTACCATGGAATAAGTTAAAGGCATACATAGAGAAAAAGAATGCCCAAAGGATCTAAAGTCCACCATATTCAGCAAAACTGTTTGCCTATCGTGATCACTTACTAGGAAACAGACTATTTTGAAACCCTGCACTAGAATTTTCTTATACCAAACATTAGCATGTGTTGATTACTCTACATGACATATTACTGCACAAATATTCACCTAGAACATTAGCTTCTCCATTTGCACATGTAATCATTGTGCAAGCCTGCAAGGGATGCACAAACCTCCTTACTTGCATACAATTAAATAGCAGTGTTGCTATAGTGTAAAGGCGGCATTTTAGGCATTTTAGCGGTTTTCGGGTCATTCGCAATGCAAAATTATGATTTTAAATGTTCACATTTTATTGGTGGTAATTCGGCAGTAAATCAGAAAATATCGGCGATTTATTGAAAATTATTAAATATGCTAAAAAAACATGCATAATAATTTCTTATTATTCATTAACTACATATATCTAGGAACAAGTTAGTCCTGAATTATAATAAAGTATTATTATTTATTACCTTCACATGTACCACTGAGGCACTAAACAACATGTGTTTTTTCATTCTAAGACTAATTTAGGATTATTAGGATAATATAACATATAATGACTAGGTAAATACTTTTAATATAATATAAAATATTAGTTTATTGAGTATTTATATTTAAATGATTGATAAATAATAATTAGAGTATATGGTAAAATAAAAATTCAAGACACATAATTTATCATTAGCTATGCTCCGATACTACAACCATAAACACGATTTTATTGCCTGCTTAGTTGGGTAGAAATAGAATGCAGGGTGATGAATCAAAGGATACATTAAACTACACTCCAACAACGCATTAAGACATAACAACTTCAAGAAAACAGTAAGATTCACTTAACAGAAACCAAAAGCGCCCTTGTAGAAAGGCACACAACTAAGATTTAAGTACTTCATAAAGAAAGGGCAAAGACAATTTGGACCAGAAACCCAATCAGATGATAAATGATATATGCCCGACTAGATGATGAAGGATACGTACCCAAGTAGATGGTAAAGGATTCATGCCCAAGTAGATGATAAAGGATTCACGCCCAATTAGATGGTAGAGGATAAGCGTCGAGGATAATGCAATAGGCAAAAGCTTAATTTGCAGAACTGTGCCCCAAATAATAAGTCATTTAAAAAAAATAAAAAGATCAAACCACCCCCACCTCCAACACCAAAGAAATAGAAGGAGAGAAAATAATTTAGAAGCTTCAGGGCACAACATTCACCCACATGAACTGGAAATTTTAAGATAAAACCCAAATTAAAAATTAACACGGGACACCACAGCACAGAACGAGCTATCTTCCATCCCACACAACGATTGAGAAACAATATATGGTTGATTATTATCGTCATTTTGAAGATAATATGAAGAAAAAAAATGTAAGAAAAAGGGAAATATTTTATTTTCATTACGATTTCTTCTAAAACACTCTCAAATAAATATAAATAAATAAAAAATGAATTCCCCAAAAATAAGAACAATCAAATAAGCTCATAAACAACTTAAAGTAATCAACTTCAAAAAGAAAACGAATTTAACAAATCGAAAACCTAAAAAGCAAACAAGCAAATCCTCAGAACTTACATGCGGCCTTGGACAGAATTACACACGTACTGAGTCAGTTGTACTACGGAAGTCTTCTGCAACTTTCCAGACTTAACCAAATCATTCATCTGTGTAGCGAGCATCCCCTGTTGCATATGCTTACCATCCGATAACAGTAAACGATATCTTTCGGTATTATTCGTACCAGAGCTCGAAGCATTGACCAATCTAATGTCTGACACTTGCAAGACTGGATTTAGTTCATTGCTTCCATTGCACATCAGCTCTATCGCTCCTTCCGTCAGATTAACCGCCATAATCGTAAATCAGCACGACTAAAAAAAAAAAGGGCCAGATGATATGGCAACAGCGGAAGTTAGGAAATTGATGGGGAATGGTTCAATTTGATGGGAGAAACCGAATAGAGAGAAGGGAGATGGGGCAAGTTTAATGGTAAGTGTTGAAAATAACGAGTGAGAAAACCTAGTTTGAGGGCAGAAGAAGCGCCAGGATTTTTAATTGAGTAGAGGGAAGAGCGCGAAATTGGTGGATTTTTGGAGGGTCTTATTTGCTCAGAAAAGGTCTACGGTTTTCTCAACTTGTCAAAATGACAGACTTCTCCTGTGCACGCACCCCGGGCAGCAGCTCTTATTAGACCGCGTTTGGTAGTTTGGCAGTATTACTTCATTTCGACTTATGTAAATATAAAAATTAAAATTATTTTTATTTATTACTGTATTTCCTATTATTACAATAACTTACAGTAAAATAGTCTAGAAATAAATAAAATAATATTTATAAAACATCTATATAAGATGATCTCACCTTCATTTTAATATTTATTAATACTATTATTATGTCGCCTTACAGAATTTGGTTACCGTGACAAATATTTGTATATTTTAATAATAAGAAAAAAGCCATTTTGCTACCGAGTTATGTAAAGTGGAAATCTTATTTTTACTTTATAAATTTTTTAAAGCAAAGTCGTGGGATCGTACGCGCGTTAAGTGCGCTAGGCCAGCTCCAAGCATTGCATGCCATATCAATTCATCAAGTGTAGCCGTACAGGATATGTTTGGTGACTATCTTATTTTTATATTATTTCTAATTTTCTAACGTGATATATTTTTTAAAAAAAAGTAAATAAATTTTATCTATATTTTATTACAGATTAGTATGAGCAATTTTTAAACAAATAAATTAGTATTAAATCACATGTTAAAAAATATTAAATATATGTCATTTTATATCATCTTCATTTCATATTGCTTTTTATGGCTGCAATAAAATTTTAAATGTATATGGAAAAATGTTATGTATCTAGATTTGAAACTCAAATTTTCTTAAAAACATGTATATTAGTGCACTAATTTTATTTTTTATTAATAATTAAGTAATACAAAGTAAAAATACACTATAAAAAAAGTGTAAATATTTTATATTATTATTATTACTATTATTATAGAAATAATGCTAATAATAAATTTATTGTATTTTTATGCCATAAATTTCATTTATAGTGTATTCTTATTAGTTTATGTTACTTAATTATTAATAAAATAAAATCATTGCATTAATACGCATGTTTTTAAGAAAAATTGGGTTTGGATTTTGGTTTGAAATCTAGGTATATCGCATTACTCGTGCATGTGTGTATGTATAATATTGAAAATAATGAGGGGGGAAATCCATATGTCATTTTGTTTTAAATTATTATTTTTAAGTTTTTTTATATTAATTTAGTTTCACTGATAATATAAGGGATGTTGTAAATATCCTATTTATATATTATAGATATATAATTTATAAATGTATATTGTATTAAACCCTAGGTGTAATACTGATATTATTACTATAAGCTATAAAAGCTTTTTTATTATGATTCCCTAGCTCTATTTAGTATCAACATTATTTTATATTATCTAACTCCTCGTAATTGATACAATAAGTATGTGTATTATATATATGAAGTATTGCGAATTGTAATTATAAGAGAAAACACACACATATCGATGAGAATCAGAAGTTACATTCTCTCTTCATTTCTATATTTTTATATTATCTTTATTTTAGTTTATCAATATTACAACACGTTATCAATGCATTAATGCTCTAGATGAATACACACACGTGCACATATATACATGCTTGTGTGTTGATTTTGTTCAGGATGTTGGCAGATAACCATGGAGTTGATGTTAAGTTCAATCGGTGCTTAGTGGAAGGACGTGTTCTATAATCATTAATTATCATTTTATATGAATATGATTATTATGTGTCACATACGACTAACCTATCATTTTTATTTGTGTGATATCTCAATTTTTGCATGCATATGAAATGTCACACATGTAGCATATATTGCAATCAAGTAAATTTCAAGAATATCAATCCCTTACTTAATTTGAATTTATCAAGAGTTTTAATGGGAGTATAGTATGATCCTAAAATTAGCTTAGGGTAAGAAAATTTATTTTTATCTCCTATTTGCTTTACTCTTATGCTAATTGATATTTTTATTAGTTTTAATTGTATATATTGTCAATGTGTAATTTGATTTGATTATATGTGTGATGATCTTCCTTCCAATTATAAGATGGAATGTAAAGATAGATGACGGTGGAAGGCTAAAAGTCTTATGTTTAATAAACTCGAATTTGATCTAATATGGTCAATTCAGCAATCCAAAGTGATGGATTGCCAGCCACATCGCCCATCACCATATGTAGGTCTGCATCGCTTGAAAATGATAGAAAATCATCTAAAGTGGCAATGTTAAGAAAATTACTTAAATTTAAACGTAATGGATCAGCAGTCTCATCACTCATCACCCTGTGTGTGAAAGTGATTGATCAGCGGTCTCGTCGCCCATCGCTACATACATATACCAACACTTGAAGTTGATTGGATAATGCAGTGCAAATCTCCATTACCTGAAGTTAAAGAAGGGCCACCAAAAGTGGATAATTTTTTCCTACATACCCAAAGTATGGATGAGTGATTACACAAGTGGTGGTACAAGCATGAAACTCCCAACTAATTATATTATTTACAAGTATGTACCTGAGGTACAGAAGAAAATGATACAATTGATGTGGAAGTTGAAAGCTTCACCTAATGATCAAAAGGTCCTATAGATAGAATGATTAAAAGGTGATTAATACCTTATGTACAATTTGAAAAAGGAGAGTAAATAGTTAAAAGTCTTTTAAGACTTATGTAATGCCGGTAAAGAAGATCGGATGTTATTAAATATCTCAAGTGTTTTTCAATCCAAAAGATCAAACTATTTGATGGTCTATAAACCCACACTAATTTTATTTTTGTACTTTCTATTTATGTAATTTTAATTCTTACGGTTTAGTTTTTGCAATTTTAGTTTTTATAACATTTAAAGTATTAGTTTTAATCACAAAGAAGTAGTGATGGCTTTGTGCATAATTTGTTAGCCACGTATTCATTAGGCTATGAACCTGCTTTGCAATTGATCATGATCATAATCTACCATAGTAATATCTCCTCTATCGCCACAATGATTAGAGTATTTACAATATTCTTCCCATTATATTATAGTTTCAATGGATAAAGACATTTGATAGTCGAAGCTTCAAGCTTGCCATTCAATTACTATTTTAATGGTTGAAACATGAAGTTTCCCATTTGATATAAGTAATTTAATAGCAGGGGATAAATGTTTCATGTGTCATAAACTTGAATATGATCTAGAAGATCAATTTATCCAATTGAAATGTCATTATGCATTATTTTTTAAAGATGAAGTATTTTATGAACTTATAATTGACAAAACGTACAGGTGTATGTAGTGTGATAAAATTATTAAATGGTTTCTTGATTTAATAATCGGATAATAAAATTGTTCGTGATGTTGATATTGCACCTAAGTTCTCGGAGAAATTATTATGGTCTATCAGTATTTGATGGTATTATTACCATCAATATCAGCTAGAAGTAAGCCTGAGATAAATGCACAATCTATGCATTTGGTATATTTGAAAAACTAAAACGTGTTGCTAACCAGAAGTTAGTAGACCATCAAAAATTATTTTTATGGCATGAGAAGTGAGATCGCATTAGTGCAACAATGATAGGAAATATCACTAAAACTTGCATAAGCACGCACTTAGAATCCTAAATATTCCTTTTAATTGGCAATGTCATATGAACGACATATTATTCTTAGCAAATTTATAGTCATAATAATATACGAAAACAAAAGGTCTCCTATGTCCTCGATAGAATTCAAGTTGACACATGTGAATCATTTAAAGTTATCATGGTATATAATGAGGCATCAATGTAAGATCACATGTTATATTTTGTAACTAATATTATTACATTGGCGAAAAAAGTGAGTAGACATTCAATTGGGGCAAAAATACAATAAATGCTTCAAGTTGGAAGCAAAATGACATGGTAAGGTCATTGATTATGCATTTGATTTGTAAGACCCTTGTTAGGGAGGTGTGGAAGTGGTGTGTAAATATGCATGCAATGATTGTTGGTACATATCAATCGTATATCACATTATTCCTTAATCTAGGTTAATTGCAATGAACCTGATGCTTATTTAAAAAAAATGGATGATTCTTATGTGTGCCTATGGTTTCTAGTGGATATGGAATTGAGCCATAAATAATGGTAGAAATGTTTGTTTCATCGCCCTCAAGGGGAGAGAATAGAAGATTGAGATTATAAAGAAAGAAATTACTTAGAAGAAGCCTTCCATGAGATATGGATCCAAAGAAAAATCAAAGTGCACTTGATTATGCTTATGCTTTCTAGACGTAACTCTGCTATAATTTACATTTGTTATGGCCGATATATTATAAAACCAATGTGTGTTTTGACTAAAGTTCAAACTCACATAGAAGTCATTGTAGTGACTTCAAATAAGTGAATGACAAGTTTGTTTTGACTAAAGTTGGTAGTTTAGATTTAAGAGCGTAGGACCATCTTGAAATGCCCCGAAATTTTCTAATTTTAAATATTATATTTAAATAAAGTTGTATTTGAAAATTTAAGTTAATAAATTATTTTATTAAAATAAAAGGAAATTTAGTAGGGCAAATTAATAAGAAATTTTATAAATATATTAAGTAAAGGAAATTTTGGTATAATATCTAATTAAGGATTTTAATTTGGGAAATTATTTAAATAAATTATTTAATTCAAATTAATAAAGATAAATAGTTTCAAATTAATTTTTAATTTTATAAATAATTAAATTAAATAAAATTTGAGGGATTTATTAATTTAAAATGGAAATTTTGGAAAAATCCTTTAAAAAGCCTATTTTAGCCTAAAAAGGGATTTAAAATTTATTTTATTTAAAAATTATTAATTTTAAATATCCTAAATATTCAGATTTATTTAATTTGACCCAACCTCAATTAATTCTCTTCTCTTTTTTTTTTTTCCTTTTCTTTTCTTTTCTTTTCTTTCCTTTCTTTCCTTTTCTTCTTCTTCACCGAATTGGGCCTGTTGCGCAGCCCAATTCCCTTTCTCCTTTCCTTTTCCTTCAGCGCGGCCCGGCCCGCGCGTCGTCGCCGCCCCCCTTCTTTCCACGCCGCGTTTTACTTCTTCTTTCTCTTAAACGCTGCGTCTTGCTTAATTCTTTATTACTGTTGCGCGGCAGAACGGAACGCCGTTCTTCAATCCTTTTTACACCAAAACTCGTCGTTTCATTTATGACTTTTTACCTTTGCGCCGAACCACCCGGTCTGCCCCTTTTTCCTTCTTTTCTCCCCCGCGAACCGGCCGGCCAGCCTCCCCCATCTTCTTCTTCCTCCTCTCGCCCAACGCCATAACCGTCCACCTTCCTTCCTTCCCCGAAAATGGCGCCGCCGGCCACACGTGGCGTGACTGGCTCTTCTCCCGCTCGTTTTCTTCCTCTCGACATGCCCGTTCATTTGAATTGTTCCAATCTCCATTTCTTCTCCACGTTTGCCCCCATTTCCCTCTCGAAGGTCGGGAAAAATTTTGAAATTTTGCCGCCCGACCAACAGCGAAACTAACCCATCTTATCACCGTAATTGATCTTCCGGTAACCTCCACAACTCGAGCCTACACTCCACTATTATAAATACCCCTCGTATGGCTCGAAATCGAGCTTTCTTTTCCCGAAAACCCTAAATACCATCGGTGCGCCACCGCAACTTTAGACGACTATTTCTCCTCCTCCGACCAACTTCAACACCTTCTCTTGATACCAATCTCTTCCCTGCAATACTATCTAATTAACTAAACTAACCTCATCCCTTGATTCATCGTGTGCAAGTTTCTATAATCATCCAAAGTTGGCTAGTTGATTCGACAAGAATCTTGACCCCGAGACAGTGAACCACCGTCCACCACCACATCCGCCACTCCTAACACCTCTCAAACCAACTATTAACTCCTACTAATTATCCTCTACAGCCCCATATAATTATTTTAATTTTCTTCCTCTCCATCACCTATTTTCCTAATTTTTAACCCCCTTAGACCCATTTTCCGGCCACCTCCGGGAACCACCGCCGGTTCCACCTACATCCTCCAACGCAAGGTGATGACATAGACATTTTAAATACTTATTTTCGAATTATTTATAATTATTCTAATTTTAGCCAAAATTTTAGTATTAATTCAACTTTAATTATTATTATAATTATTATTATTAGTAATATTGACTGTATTCTAATTTCTAAATTTTGGTTACAGGTATGGGAGTATTATTGAGTAAGATACAGTAATTATCTCGGCCTTTACCTATTTACTTAGATTTTTACATAATTGATGCTATTCTTAATAATATTAATAATATTATTATTATTAGTATAATTATTTGGTTGATACTGTGATTATTACTGGAAGAAAAGAGGCCTTAAATTTTAATTATGCCTCGCATTTATTAATTTTATTAACATTATTAACATTTTTCAACATTATTTTAATTATATTATCATTATTACCTTTATTAAAATATAATATAAGTATATATACATTATTAATTTTATTATCACAATTCTGAATAGTATTATATTTATCATTGTGGGATGGTTAGAAATCCAACTTTTAATTTTAAGAATTTTGATATCATTAATATCTAATATTCTATTTATAAAAAGTATCATTAATATTATTATACTTTATTTATATTACTAATTATTTTTATTACTATTATTCTTATTATCATCATTATTATCATCATCATCATTATACTATCATTTCTATTTTGGGTGAAGGATAGAAACCCTTAGTTTATCACCTTTTCAAAAGAAAATAAGTGAATTAATTATATTAGTTCCTATATTTAATTATTGAATAATAAAATGTCATCCTAAAACCAAACCTCGAAATAAGTTAGAATTATATAAGAAGGTCTAATCATAGTATGTTTTGAGTTAATAGGCGAACCCAATCAAATCCCTCAAGTGGAATAGGAGCGTGCACCAAGACCGGTGACGTTTTAGGTAAGGGTCTACTAAGGCTATTTATGTGTTTGTATGCACTATGTGTTTGATATGCCATGTATTTTATATTCGTTATTATTAATTATTTCGCATGTGGCATGATTGTAGAGTTGAAGTATGTTGGGGTGAATAAACTGTGGCATGAGAACTATGCGTATGTTTATGTCATTATTGTATGATATGACTTGAGACATGTTGTTAGGGTTCATGAAATGGCATGGTGCTAGGGTTTGCATGGAACGGCATGGAGTTAGGGTTTGCATGAAATGACATGGTGCTAGGGTTTGCATGGAATGGCAGGGAGTTAAGGTTTGCATGAAATGACATGATGCTAGGGTTTTGCATGAAATGTGGTGTTATGGTTGCATGGAAGCATGTCTACGTGGAGCTAGGGTTTGTATATGAATTAGGGTTTGCATGGAAGGGTGGTATATGTGAAGCTAGGGTTTGCACATGTGTGGTACGTGGAGTTAGGGTTAGCATGGGAGTGTGGTACGTGGAGATTGGGTTTGCATGGGAGCTAGGGTTTGCATGGAAGCGTGGGTCATGTGTAGTTAGGGTTTGCATGGGAACTAAGATTTGCATGGAAATGTGGTTTACATGGAGATAGGGTTTGCATGGAGTAGGGTTGCATGGGAGTTAGGGTTTTCATGGATTTAGTCACGCATGTCTGGGTAAATGTTTGTGAATGTCAAATGTTTTTGAATAAAATATTTAAGACACTAATATCTTAAAGTGGAAGATATTGAGACGGGACCAGTCGATCCACCGGTTAGGAATAGTGGTTAGGGTTTTATCCTATATGTGACCGATCCACCGATAATAATAGTGGTTAGGACATGAGGTCCTATGTGTATCCGGCCCACCGGTTATAATAGTAGGGGATCCCGAGCTCAATAAAAACAAACCAGATCGTTAATGCTATTAAAAGATACTAATTACTTACAGTGGAACACCATGCGAGCAGGAGCCAAGCCGATCCACCGGTTAGGAATAGTGGTTAGGGTTTTACCCTATATGTGTCCGGCCCACCGGTTATAATAGTGGGGTGTTCCTGTTTTCGCATGGATTTGATGCGGACAGGAACCAAGCCGATCCACCGGTTAGGAATAGTGGTTAGGGTTTTTACCCTATGTATGACCGGCCCACCGGTTACAATAGTGGGGTGTTCCTGTACTCGCATGGATTGATAAAGAACATGGTGTGTATCTACATTTGATAAAAGAAAGATTAAATGATTAATCCGGACATTTTTGGGCCTTACGTATGGACCTATTGATTTTAAGTGATTTCACTTTATGCTTCTATGTATCATATGTGTGGGTTGAAATTGTATGTGATCATGATCCTGCATGAATTAATGTGTTATATGCCGGCCTTAGTATTCGGTTACCTTACTCGGTACGTAGCGTACTGATCACCCATTTTATGGGTGCTGCTCATTCCCACGAGCAGAAGGCTCGTCTAATTTGTTGCAGGTAGGAGATACCTACTTTGATGCTATCGATGTCTATGGGACATCAGGAGGGGCAGAGTGATAGCTGGGCTGGATCAATCTTTAGAGTGACGTGGCCGTTGTTTTTTTTTTAATTTATGATTCACGTTATCTTTTATTATGTTTAAATTGTCGAAACAATTTTACTAAGGTTGTTTAGTTATTATCTGGAAAAACAATAGCCGGTATTTCGAATTATGTAAGACTTACGTGTACTCTGATTTCTGCTTTTATAAATTTAAATTTGTATGGTATTACTGATAATGTTTTCTTAGCCTTAGCACTTGGTACCGGAACGGTAGAAGTAAATTGGTCTGGTACTAAGTGTGGCGGTAACATCCCCAGAATTTACAGTTTTAAATTATGAGATTTGCTTTTATAAAAAAATGTGTAAATTTTGGGGTGTTACACATCTAGTATCTCTTTTGCTATATTACTTTCGAATGTATTTTGACCCTTATGTCCTCCTGTACTTTATCTCTTAGAATTTTATAAAAGTTGATGTTGTTTTAATTTAGCACGATATTTTTCTAATATTCTCTCTGTTTTGATTATTGTAAATCTGTTATTAATACAAGAGGAGTAATGATTTTAGCCTTTACATTTGGTACAAGAATACCAAAGGAAACCAGACTAGTACCAATTGTGGTGATAACACCCTTTATTTTTACTGTTTTAGTTTTCGTGTTTAACTCTGTAAGTGAAATTTAAATCCTAAAAATTGGGGTATTACAGTATATGCACGTATAGTGCTTATCTTATTATATGACCTTATGTGCTATGCATGCATTGCCTACTGGTTGTTTGCTATTACTCAATATATTGTGTACTAACTACCTTCGTGTTGTCACTGCTCATTTCCACAAGTAGATAACTTAGACGTTGATGTGTAGGCTTTTGATGTATGCTTAGATGGTTTGGACATTTTACATGCGGAGGAGTGACCTTTGCTTTTTTGGGGTATTGGACGCGGTTATATGATAGTGTACATTTTTTTTTTCTTGATACTTTTATGGATTATTAGTTCTAGTTCTATGGTAACCCTTTTGTTATATTTTATTACTGCAGCTGTAACTTGTACTCCTAACTCCTGTGCTATGTTTATGAAACATTTCCTAGTTTGGTTATTCCATTTAATCATTAATTGTTTTTGCTTTTACTTAATACAATAATGGTATAGCAATTGCACTTATATTGAGTATTGTGCTAACACCCTAATATTTTATGTATTAGCTTCCACGATAATGAAATTTTCAATAGTAAAATTTAGGGGTGTTGCACATTTCAGACCAAATTCATTCCTAAAAATAAAAGCCAATCTCCTAATCTTAACTTAACACCCAATCAACCAACACCCACCTTATATATCATATTCAATCATATTTCCAAAATCATATTTTTTTCCTCATATTAATGTAACCTATGTAACTTTTCATCTCTTCTCACTTCACTGCCTTCCTTAACTGCCATCCACTTAGTATATATATATGGGCAAGTGGAGGATGTAGGAATACACGTATGAATATCAATGAGAAACAAAAGACTCCTTATCTCTTTTTCTTTGTCTCAGGGCTTCCTTGTTTGAACTACTAGATATATGAGAAATTAATAATAAAATTAATTCCAATCAATCTAAACTAATCTTGAACCAAACAACACTTAAGTCTGTAAATGTGCAATTTCTATGGTATAGCCGTATATACCTTTTGCATTGTATATACTGCTGACATCAACAAAAATTTTAAATTGAAATATCTTTTAGTAGAACTATCAAAAAAGTTTAACAAACATATCATGTTTCCTAAGATATATATAGTGACAAGTATTGATAAATCATAACATTGTAATGGTGAAGCATAAAGATAATTATTGTGAAACATGACACATTAGTTTTATAAAGAATATTGCAATTAAAATGGGTGAAATATCAAACATACATAACAATGGAAAAAAGCAATACTACATAATGTTGGACCACATAATGCTAGACTATTGTGAAATATGAAGCATATTACGGTGAAACGTTGAGCAGACCATAGTAAAACATTAAATATATTATGGTGAAACATAACAATGAAGACAAATATAACTGCATAATGCTACACCATTGTGAAATATTAATCATATAGTGGTGAAACACCTGACATATAATGGTAAAATATAAAGCATATCATGGTGAAACTTCAAGTAGATCATGATTAAACCCACATTACATAAGACTGACGATGGTGAAGCATCAATGTTAATTACGATGAAACATCAACTATCATGAATGAAATGTTATTGGATGCCAAGATTAATTATGGTTCTCTATTACTTCTAAAGTAAATCATAGTGAAATAAGAAAGCAACCATGGTAAAACATGAAAATGACCATGGTAATACATGAAGACAACAATGGTAAAACACGGGCATGATACTAATAAAATATAGCATGATAGTGGTAAAATATGAAGACAATTATGTTGAAAAATGACATGTTGATAAAACATATAATACTATTTTGCATTATAGTTTTTTAAGTCAGGAGTACAATAACATGTCTGTTTGCATATAAAAATCTCATAAATAAGATGGTATACTTTTTATTTTTATAATGAATCTAAATTAAAGCCATTCTATTTTATAAAATGTGAAAAAATAATCATGCTTACAATATTGTTATTGTACAAAAAATACCACGTATATGATAATCTTGCAACAATTATTGATTTATTTACTTAGATGCCACCGCATACACCTTGCACGTATACACCATGCAAAAGATGTATACGGTTACACGGTGGTTGATTAATTGGTGCAAATTAGGTTCTTAAAGCTATCATCCAAGCACTGTTTACCATTTATGATTGACCATTATTAACGGGGTCTAAAAGCTACTAGGAAAAAGAAGATTAGAAAAAGAAAGGATATTGTTATTTTGAAAACATTGAGTTACTATATGAAAAACAATGGGCATGACTTGACTAATTTACCCATGCCCACTTATAATCCCTTATTCTTTCATTTCCAATCCCCGAATCTCCCTCCATCATTCATTTCCTTTCCTGCCACCCTACCCTCACCATTCTCTCATTTTAGCACCAACGTCTAATCCCAAACCCAACCCATAAATTATGTGAAGAAAACGGAGCCTTATAGTTACGAAGAAGAAATAATAGAAGAGGTTGGTAGCTACGAATACGACGACACAACAAATTTATCAGATATCAACTCTAAGATAGACGAAGAGGCACACATTCATCATTTTATTTTTTACATCTACTCGGGGATTTGGTTGAGGAGTTACATAACACTATGCATGGCAACGTGATGATCCAACACACGTAAGTAGGACCGATGTAAGCAAACATTTGGTCCTCACCTTGAGCCCCAAAGTGAGCGACTCATGATGTAACACCCCCAAAATTCACTCTTGAATTTTTTTTTGAAAGAATAAAACGGAAGGTAGAATAGAATTTGGGGAATGTTACCGCCACATCGAACACAAGATAAATGTCCACCATCTATCTCATACTAGATGCAAGGCTGAAACCTGTCAAACAAAATTTTAAACATCCATGTAGTAAGGATAAACCCCCACAAGGAGATATATATAGGCAGATGGCAAGTGAATAAATTCACTAAATAAAATCATCGCTGAATTAATCAGCGGAACCTGTGAAATAAATCAAAATTTTAAAAGCTTATCAGAGTACGAGAAATTGAAAGTTAATTACAATACCCTTGAAATTTTAAATACAACACTTGTAACTTCCAAAGATGAATACAGTTAAACAAGATAAAACCCGACGGATCAAATTCCGGATTTGCCTACTCTCTCACGTCAAGCCTTCCACCCCAAAACACTATCGGATCTTAAACATGCATAAGAGGTCTGCTCCCCACCATCAGTGGATCATCACATGACCCATTCAACCAAGGTAGCATCAATACAGGTCCAGTACTAAGTAAATCAAGACTACTCAACTCATGGAAAGGAAACATGAAACATGTAAGATATGAAAGACTTTAGCTTACAATTCTCATGCTCAATTATACACGTATTACGTACAATAAAACATAGGATCATAGATTCATACTTATAAGTACATTACTAGGCATGACGACACATGCAATACAAGCATACAATAAATCACGATCGCATGCTAAGTAACACCAACCCAACAATCTGATAATAATCATTACTACATTTGATTTTATTTATTTACGATGAGTTCAGGGATCCCACTATTCTTAAACTGGTGTAACGGTCTGAAGCACCTAGCACACCCGAGCCACTATTATCATCCGGTGGAACAGATCCTACACCTCTCAGGGCAAAACGCTCCTGAGCTACTATTCTGAACCGGTGGAGCGGCTTGAATCACCTCTCAGGGACAGGACACCTGAGCCACTATTATCGTCCGATGGAACGGACCCTACACCTCGGCCTAACTCACGTGATCTTTCACTTTAAGTTATTAGTATCTTATTCAAGGATTTTAACCGACCATAAATCAGGCCCACATGAATAATTCCATGACATAAGAATACAGCATAAGGTATCAAATAGTTTCAAATCCATACTCCACCCTTCACACACTCAAATACATATCATATTCAATGTCATACTAACATGCATTGGCATCGAGGCTATGAATTCATACATACATAAAATTACCACACAGAACACAGTATACGCTTGACATGATTAAATAATAGATTTGCATACTTATCACCTTCTACTCCGAACAGACATACATTCAGATTCCATCATAAGTAAAGGTAAGTAACGACTTACCTAAATCCGAAGCTAGTAAAGCAAATTGAGAAAGAGGGAGAGCTATCAAAAGCTCAACAATCCATGAGAAAGTTTTCCTAGATCACTGATAGAAATCGGAACTAGGTTAGAAACTATCCTATCAATTAATAATTCACATACTATAATTAAATAAACGCAAATAGATGCAAATGATCTTTCTTGAAAAACATGTCCAAAACTCAGGACTCAAGAGTATAACTCTATTAAGATTTAAGATTAAAATATAAATCAAATGATTTAAAACCCAAAGACAGAAATCGATTAGATAAAAGACACACAACACAATCAATTTTATAAAACCATCCCCGAAAATTAGGGGTTTTAATGCCAAGACTACAAATCGACCAAATCACTTCGATTACCTCAAATTGATAGTTTTAAAACACAATTACACTAATTTTAGATAAATCTAGATAATCAATTTCAATAAAACAATATTCTGATTAACCAATTCAAGACGATCCGTTTTTAAAATTAGGGTTTTAAAGCCAACGACATAAACTCAGGTAATTCAAATCAATTAATTCCAATTAAAGGTATTGGAATACAATTAGGATCATTTGAAATACTTCTATAAATTTAATTTTAGAAAAAACAACTATACAAATAACCAATTTTATAATCTCACTTGAAATCTAGGGTTTTAGGTCCGAAAATACAATTCGATTGAATTCTATTAATTTAATTAAATTGAATGTTTATAAATGCAATTAAACACATTTTATAACATATCAAATAATCAGTTGATCAAAACCAATAAAAGAAATACCTAATTTAGCACAATTAGGGTTTTTGAGCCCGGAACGCAAATTCGATCAATTCTTACTAAAATATATAAATTGACGGTTCAAAAATGTAATTAAATATATTATAATATAAATTATAGAGTCAATTGAATAAAACAACCCGATTACACAATCCAATTTAGTCCCGCAAGAGTTTTGACCTAAAAATCCAATTCTGATTAATTACGCACAATTTTCCCAAATCAACGCTTCCGATATGAAATTAAATATATTTCAAATGATATTATAAAATCAATTGAGCGGAACGACTCTATTATGCGACCCAATTTTATCACACACGAATTTTGACCTAGAAATCAAATTCCGATAAATTCTGCCTAAATTTTTCAAATTGACGATTTCGACATGAAATTAGATATATTTAAAAACATATTGTATAATCAATTTATCCAAAATCGCCAAAACGGGCGAATCCGAAAAATTTGGGCATAACCCGACAAAAAATTCAATTTCCCAAATTTCCAACATAAACCATACAATTAACATATCCAAATCAATCCTACAACACATATATATATATAATCAAACAATAAATTTAGCTTATCATAAGCTAATTCACATTCAATTAATCAAATCCATATTAGGGTTTTTTTAGAAATTTATACCAAACAAAAATCAACGAATCAAAGCAAAGGAAGGCCAGAGAAGCTTCGTCGGGGACCAGGGGTGGCTCGCTGGTGGTTAGCGAGGCTCGCCGGAGCGGGACGGCGGATTGTCGCTGCTGCTGCTGCTCCCGCGCTGCTGCTGGTGGTTGCTGCTACTGCTGCGGTTGACATGGCTGCTACGACTGCTGCTGCATTGCCGGCGGTCGCATCGCCCATGGTGGCTGGCGAGATTGATTGGAGCAGGGAAGAGGAGGAGGAGGCTGGGGCTTAGGGCTGCGAACAGGGAGCAAGGGTCGGGAGTAGGGGACTGACGGGAAAGAGAAGAGAAAGAGAAGCAGGGAAAAAGGAAAAGGAAGAGAGGGGGGTTAGGGGCACCGACGGGTTTGGGTGTGTGTGTGTGTTTCTTTTTTCAACAAATACAAGTATTAAATAAAATACTAAAAATCAAAAATTATTATTGGAAGAATTTTATCTAAAGTTTATTTAATGAAAATTTATTTTGAACGAATCCAAAGGCTTAAAATTAATAAAAGAGCTATGTAAAGAATTTCGGAAATATTTTCGGAAGAATTTACCAACGAATGCAAATATATATATTATTTACGGAAATATATTATAAGACCTCCAAAAATTATTTAAAGGCATATAATAAAATATTTAAGTCAAATTCTAATAAACCGAGACTAATTTAAATAATTTTCGAATTCGATTTTCTGCAAACCAAAAATTGTAAAACAGGAGAAAATTAATTCCGGAAAGAAATTCATAAATAAACTCTGAAAATCTTTTTAATCTAAAACTTTCCAAAAATATTATCGATTTTTGGAAACAAATAAATTTAAAGTCAGAAATATTTTCTAATGATAAAATTATTAAAATAAATTTGACTATTTAAACAGAAACTCCATAATTTAAATAATATATTTCGTTAACGAAATATAACTCCAAAATAAAGTCGTAATCACACGACGAAGTTATAATTGAAAACGAATCTAAAATATTAAAAATCAAAACACGAGAAAGAATGAAAATACATATTTTTAACCGAAAATCAAAATCATAAGAATATAATAAAATAATGGTCGTAAACGAATTTATCTAGAATGGTTCGCAACGACATCGATTAATTAAATTCAAATATGAATTCGAAATCATCAATAACTCTATAAAACGAATCAAAATTAAAATAATTAAATATTTATATTAAACTACACTAATAAAATTATTAGACTTAATAAAATTAGATTTTAAAAATACGGGGTATTACACATGAAAACCACCCTCCCCCAATGCGGGTAACCCATGAAGACACCCCCTCCAATGTCAGACCCTCACACACACCCCTAGCATCAAGGCTTCATGCAGGCCCCACCCAGTGTGTTAAGCTTACACAAGTCTCCCAACCCAACATAACAACCTCACATGGGCCCTCCCTCCAAGCCTCACCTAACTCACTCATTCCCTTGCATTCATTATAATCACCCGTATTTTATTTTTCATAATATTAACATCTATCACTAATATGATCAAATGATAATTGATTAGGTGTTCTCTCTTTTTTGGGATAGAGAATTTATAAATTAGTTTTTCAGAGGCTATACTTATCATAGATTTTTCATGATATATTGAATTTTTTTTCTAATTACGATGACCTTGTAGCATGTGTGCATGATATCAGTAAAAGTTGTATGATGGTTTTAATAATAAAAGGTTTGAGGAAAGGAAATGGTAAGGGAGCCAATATGGTATCACTTATATGCAAAAGATGGGGTATGCACATACATACATACTATGCGGTAGATAATGTACATGGGTTGAGGACGATGGACCACTAAATGATGATCGACCCATTGTTATAGTTTATTTACAATGTGATCTAGAACTACCCTCGATGACCATGTTAGCTAGAGATGATGGCTAACCCCTTGTGAGTTAATGATGATGAAATAATTACATTGGTGGTAAGTGATGGAGAACTTGGGTAGTCCACAAATGTCGGCGTTGTAGGTGGCTTATAAGTAGTATTGGCTCGTTGTTGAGCTTCTTCTTAGACTTGATCTAAAGTTTGTTTATGTGCTTGTTATGTACATTTTTTTATGCATCATAGTCCACTAATAAAATATTTTGTAATATTTGTGAAACTCCTTAGAGTCAGTTTTGGCATTAGTTCAGTTTCATTTTTATGTCATATTGAAACTGTAACTCGATGACGTTCGATCTTATTTGGTACCTTCCCTTGCACATGGCTTTTATGGATTTCAATAAGAAAAACACTTCAATTATAATAAAGTATATGAATAAATCAAACTAATTAAATCAAGAGTAATATGTTGATTTGAGCATGTAATGAAAGGTAAACAAATGTACTCAACTTCATAATTATATCAAAATAAATTAAGACTGTCTAGCCAATATATTTACCTTATGTAGCGAGTAATACTTAATTAGCCAAGTCCATGGAATTCTCATATAACTCATCACCAAAGTTCAGAGCTAATTGTAGCATAGAGGTAACGTACTGTATTTTATATTTACAAATCATACCAAATAAGCAAACACTAGTTGTTATACATTTTGAATGAATTGTTAGAAAATTTTCCATAAAGACCATGACAAATGCTATAAAGAGAGACAAAACTATAAGGCACAGTACATAAAACAAGCATCTTAGTATTTTCACTTCAAATTCAATTATCATCAATCAAAATAAAATAAAAAACCACATGCAACTATAAAGAACAAATTTTTGTTGTATAGTTGGGAAGGAGCAATACTTAGATCTACCGTACCAAACTTTATAAAGCGTGAATTTCTAAGGCTGTGGACCACTTTTATTGTCAAGTGTTATCGCTGGCTAGATGGAAAAGTATGAAGATCTACCATCGGTAAGCCACAACAACATGAATCAATTTCGGAGATCGATAACGACAAACAACGTGTTACAAAAATAGATGTGGAATAATTATGAATAGATCGACAAAATAATGAACATATCTCAAAATAAAAATAAAAAAATAACAGTGACCTTAGTTGTGTCTGGCATATAAATCTGATTATTCTTTTTTATGATGCGTTGGAAATTTGATGATTCAATTTGGAGGAAAAAGTTAGGTTTGAGAGAACTTAAGAATGGAGAAAGAGAAACTTAAGGGAAGAGGAGGAAGATCGTGATTCAGTGAGTGAGAAAGGAAGGTAGAATCGGGTGGAAATAAGGATGTAAATGAGATATATTTTATCTAAAATTCGAGGAATATTTAAACGGATATGGATAAATGAATACGTATACGGATATAAATGATGAGAAAAATACCTGTCAGGTTCAGGTACAGATACGAGTATGAGATATCTATATCCATACTCATAAGTTATAACCATACCCGTATCCATATCTATACCTCTTTATCGGATATATAATTACTCATTTACTCTTAATTTTAAAATAAATATAGTATAAATTAAGATTAAAATTATCATGTGACCTAACTTTAAATGGATTTATCTGTCAGATAATAAATTTATCCGTTGGATAATATGTATTAACAGGTAAACGGATAATCCGTTAGCTAACAAATATCCAACATATACGAATATAAATATATTAATGAATATCCATTCGAATACAGATATAGATTTTTTTATTAAATATAAATACATATACGGATATACTTATTCCGAACTCACCCGGTTTAGTGGTAGATATAGCCATATGGGCACGGGAAAGTAATTACGTTAGTATATATTTTGACTAAATGAGAGGATATTATAGGTTGTTCATATCTTTATTTTTCACATAATAACGGAACTGTATTCGATATAGCTGTTCTGCAAAGAAAAGAACAGAGAAAAAGAGAAGGGAATCACCGCTCAATCTATTCATCTTTTCCGTGCGCTAATGGAACTGTATTCGATATAGCTGTTCTGCGAAGAAAAGAACAGAGAAAAAGAGGAGGGAATCACCACTCTATCTATTCATCCTTACCTTGCGCGCTCCACCTCCCCGCGTCATTTTCTGGCGATTTTTCTCTGTTCTAGCCGTCCCTCTCTGGCTCTGTGATTGATTGAACAAAGAGCGAGAGGGCTAATGTCGGATGGCGGTGGAGAAAGACCGCTGAGAAAGATAGCAGACGCATTCAAAGATCTCGCTTCCACTGTCAGCTCCCAAAACAACGATGTCGAGGTTGCCCTTTTCTCTGAAGCTTGCTCTCTCGTATCCCCTCTTTTTGGATGTCTCGGTTTTGCCTTTAAGTTTGCCGAGATGGACTATGTCGCCAAGGTAAAAGAAAAACCATAACTCATATTCTCCAAGTAGTCGGATTCACTGATTGATTGATGATATGTTCACTTATTTTGGGTACGATGCTTCAGGTTGCTTTTGCTATCAAATTTTATTACGGTTGGTCATACATTTTTATGCAGGTTAATGATCTGTCGACTGCGTCTAAGTCAATTTCGACGTTACAGTCTATACTTGATCAAGATGTTCAGTCAGATACTGTGCGGATAGCTGGTAGTCACTCGAGAAATCTTTTGAGGGTGAAACGTGGGCTTGATATGGTCAAAGTACTATTTGAGCAAATCCTTGCAACTGAGTAAGTGTTTGAAGCTTCAATCTTTTATCTGCTCGTTTACGCTTCGTTCTTCATTGGGATGTGAGAATGCTTGTTTGACTGTTTGTTTGTATCTCTGGGCAACTCCTTTAGCCTTCAGCGTTTTCCATGTTGGTGGATTTTACTAGTCTGCGTTTGCGGTTCATCTAGGATGAGAAAATCAACCAGCGCATGTACCTTTTACTTTACGATGCCAAATTGTGACTCGATTAAGCTTTTGCTGCTGCAGATCGCACTGTGTAAGTTGTAGCCTTGGAAGTTGTGTAATAATTAATTTAGCTTTATGAGAAAGCAATTGAATCACAAAACAAGGATACTATTTTTCTTGGGTCCGGGGTTATTCTACTGCCTTTCTATCTGCAAATTTGCCGCCGCATAGTTCTTTATTTGCGTATGTGCTGGATTAAATTTAGCTTTCGTGTGCCCTTTTCTTGTCAAAATTAAATGCAGGTGAGATGTAAACTTCTGATCTCATATTTCCTGGTAGAAAACTTGTCCTTTTACCACTGTGAATAGTGACATAAGCTTTGTCAATGATCTATCAAATATGAAGTGTTGGAGGGGATTTTCACAGACGTTTTGTTCCATTATATGTAACTGAACCAAAAATAAGAATTTTCCCTTTCCTGCCTTGTTCCAAAAAAAAGGAGAGCAAGGAAATAACACAAGTAATTGTCTCACCATTTGCTTCCTGCTACTTCCTTCCACTACTTTCCTTCACATAGCATCATTTATTTTGAATGAAATGTGAAAGCAGTTTAGTCCATTCATTGCTGCTAATATTAATCCTATCCTTCTCTATTTACATTATCTATAATCTCAAACTTTATGGCCCTATACAACAATGCCAAATTTTGATGGAATCTAATACACACCAAATGTAAAACTTTCATTACTATTGGTTATCCTCTTGTATTTTTTTTTTGGTTCTTCCTCAGTATTTTTCACTGGTTGGTGAGTGGGTAGAATCTTTTTTTTTTTTTTTTTTGCCTTCGTCAATAGGAGTTGGATGCTTGTAAATATCTTTATGTTTTCTTGGATGAATTACAACATTGTGTAACCTGAACAGCTTTATTTTGTGCACTGATGTGATGTCTTCATATCAGTGATATTGTGCATGATTTATGATTCAATAAAGGTTGCCATTTTGCTGGAAATATTATTAACCTGTTGATGAGGCATCCATATTGAAATATATTCTGAGTTATCTCTCATCGGTGAGCAATATTGTTGGCAATCAATGTTGTGTTTAAATTTATACACTGTATCACAAGTGATGAAATATGAGTTTTGGAGTTTGCTTTTTTTGGAGGGTGGGGATTGTTCTCAAGCGCAACTTTAGGATTAGTTTGTTTCATGGAACATGTCAGGTATGCCTTCATATGGCTATGGCTTGTGGAATTTAAAAAGAATGAAAAGGCAGTGACGGCTTTGAAGAGGAAACTTAGTAGTTCTGTGTTTAGAGGTGGTAGGAACCTACACATCATGCTTCCTGCTTTAATATGGGGGAGTGTAGACTCTTTTATCATTGCAGATGCTGTAAAAAATTTCTTCAGACATCTTAACTTCTAAAGAAAACCTCTTATGCTATTGTTTCCATCAAGGGTTGAGTATATCTTCAACACATTATTTGATACACATGAACACGTCTTGCAATGAGGAAGATATGAAGTTAATGTTTGAGAAGCATTAAAGGCGTATGATTAAAGTTTTACAAGAAGTCATAATGAACAGACCCGCATTTTCTTGATAATGTTCTATCATGATGACATCTTCATTGGAAAAGTTCTTGGTAAAGGCATTGCTGATGAGTTAATCATTTTGCTTGGGAGAATCCCTTCAATTCTGGACAGGAATTTGGCAAATTTCTTATACAAAACAAATGAAAATGAGGTTGGGCATTCAAATTCATGCTTTATATCCAAGGATGATGTTAGATTTTCCGCAATCTTGGTTTTAGTACCACTATGCTGAGATTGGCTGCATATGTGTTCTTGGCATTCTTAGCTTAAATGCTATATGAAATAATTTTCAGCTTTTGCTTTTCCATACACGATTCTTTGAACTGTATGTTCTTGCTTGCAAAAGGGGGCAATAACATTTCTGCTGGACACCATTGCTGCTGGCTTATTTAGGTGGTCTGAAAGGAAAGGAACAGCATTTGATATAGAAGATGCCTTTGTAAACGCAAAAGGGTTATTTTAATCAAAAACCATCTACTATGAGGAAAACCTAAATTTAGCTCATCAAAGTAAATCAAATCTTATTTTTACACTCAACATTATTCTAGCTTTTTTTTTGGTTAGAAAGAAGAAATTTCGTTACCAAAATCAGTAATTACAACTCATAATCTCATCACACCATCTAAGACATTATAGACTTATAGTCTCACGGATTTTATTCAAGATTTCTAGTACCATACCTTTTTTCAGCTTTACGTCACTTGAAAAGTGAAGACAGCTTAATGCCAAAGGTTGAAAGTGGTGTTGCTCATTTCTTTGTACTGAGTGCCATAATGAAATAGATTCAAAAGTTTCCAAATTTTGCTGCTTTACTGTTAAGATATGCCTCAAGAGTTAAGCGAAATCTCCTTCAAAGGAACTGTGGGTGGAGCAATCTGAGGGTAAGATGGATATTATAAATCGTAACCTTCTAATCTTAGATACTATTTTTATAGTGGATTTTTCTGCTGCTCGCTTTTGATCACCCAATTAAATTTCAATGTAAAATCTCTTCTCCATTGTCCTTTATAAGTTAATTTGTTAATTGATTCGATTTCTTAACACACATGACTCTTACGAAAGATAAATCTCCAATCTTCACCCTTGATAAATCCATATTGCAAGCTAAAAATTGCCATACTTAAGATATAATATTTATTCAGACTTGTAACCATTATATCAATGAGATGAGGTTGGATAAAATACACAAAGTAAGGAAAGTTGAGAGACATAATGAAAATAAATTGGAAATCCATGTAGATCTGTAGTAATGTTATTGTTAGCCCTCTTAAATCACCAGGGACACATCCAAAATGATGTAATGATTACTAGTATCCCTTAGAAAGTATTGAAGTTTCTTCTTTTGAGTGTAGTGTTTCTCTTCACATTATTGCATCACTTGATAGGAAAAACTTCTTGTTCTTCAGAGTCTTGTGCGTCTTATGGTTGGAATTTTCATCATCTCTTTGTGCTGTATATGGACTTATTTGTAGGTACAACTGTAGACTACTGATGTTTTGGACATTGATTGTCTCTTAATATTAAGTTCATTTTTATTTGGATTAGTATTAGCTCTATTGTGAGGTTGGAAGTTTTGGCGGTTGGTGGTTTTGGAATTTAAGATATCGTATCAGTTTCTTAGGGAAGTCATCTTTCTCATTCCCATTCTTTGAGCTTCTTTTACAATTACCTTTATATGCTTCTCTATTGGGCATGTTGAAGAAACTGTACTCTTGTAAATTATTAAATTTTTTTGAACATAAATTTATCTTCCTTTAATGTTTTTGCCCTTGCCGGAGAAAAATGTATTTGATGATTATTGTTTGAGGGCTAAATATGACTAACTTGACTTAATTTTTTTTTGAAGGGGAAATTCTTTGAAGGCTCCAGCTTCTAAAGCTTATTCTCAAGTTTTTGCGCCCCATCATGGCTGGACTATCCGAAAAGCTGTGGGTCTTGGAATGTATGCCCTTCCTACAAAGGCACAGTTGTTAAGGATGCTTAATGAAGATGGTAAGCTCATGTTCAAGCTATTTTTCTGTGATTCTGTATGCTTTACTAGAGAAAGGCATGTCCAACTATTTTGACAAAAATTTGTAAAGTTCTGAAGATTATACATTGAAGTGTAGTTCTTGCTGCATTTTCCTCTTTGACCATAAACCTAAAGATGTAAATTCCCATTCTATGTGCCACCTAACGGTAGGGCGTAGCTGTGGCTCTAGCATTTTTTTCGACCATTGAAAAGAAGGCCTAGGTCCATGTACATATGGTCTCGTTTTGGCCCATGCTTAGAAGATCTAGTAGTTTTTATTATTTATGTTTGATTAATTTTAGGGCGCAGCATTATTATTTTAATATTTGGCTTACCAATTAGCATCCAAGCTAGGATTTAAGCTTATCTTGCTTATTATCTTAGGTTGTCTTGCATATAAGTTGGCCTATGCTTTCCTTATTCATTGTGTTTTGATGAATAAAGATTGAATCTCAAATTAATGGTTAGATTTTGTTTGATAAATCCCTTGGGGAGAGTTTACCTTGCATCACAAACCCTCTGAATTGTGTCACAACATCTTTGTCTCCTCATGAAACTCAAAGCTATTTAATCCGCACATATATATTTTAAGCCAGAGGCAATACGAAATAATATAGTCTGTCCAACGATATATATTCCTAGATTAACACAATGTGAGTTATATAATGTAATACTCCAAATTAGTGGCTGATGGTAGAGGCTTAAAATGATTGATAAGACTGCCATCAAAGTACACCTTTTGGGAAATCCATTCCACAATTAAGCTTGCCTAGCTTAGAGTAGTCCAATGATGAATGACCTTTTGAGAAGTTTCTTGGGAAGCGTTTGAGTAAGAAAAAATATGCTAGAAAGGGTGTATGTTGATTTGTTAGCTAATTGTCAATCCCGAAAGAACTCTAGGCAACTATCTAAGGCTAGTGTGGAGCCAAGGTGTTACAAATCATATCAAAGCGAAACTATGACTGTGAGATGAACATATATGAACTATTCAGCTGTCTGGTGGGATAATTCTTGGGATAAACTGTATTGAAACAATCATGATGTTGTATTTTTTTTGGGGGGAGGGTGTATGTATTTTTTTGGGGGGAGGGTGTATGTACTGCCCAAAATTTGTGGTTGATGACAGAGGATGAAAGGTCTTTATAAGACCTTTTTCAGAAATCTATTATAGGAGAACTCCACAGGTGCTTGGGTTGGAGTAGTCTAAAAATAGGTGACATATTGAGAAGTTTTGGAAAGTGTGTGAGTGAGGACAAAACACGTTGGAAAATACTCGTGTTGATCTATGGGGCTAGTCTCGAATCTTAAAAGTGCTCTACGTAACTACTTGCAACTAATGTGGGGGATCAGGTGTTACAAATGATGATATCAGAGAAAAATATGATTGTGAACTAAATTTGGATGAGCGAATCAATCAAGGATGATTTTTGGGATAGATTTTACTGAAACAACCCATGGTTGAGGTGCAAAGAGGACGTTGCGTTCTTTGGGTGGGGCTGTATGTAATACTCCAAATTAGTGGTTGATGGTAGATGTTTATAATAATTGATAATACTATATAAATTAATAAGGTGCACCTTTGTAATCGGAAATTTATTATTGGAGTGCTTGGTTTGGAATAGTTTGGGTAACCTGCTTGGAAGTTTTTTTGCAAAGCATATGAGTGAGGATAAAATACGTTTGAAAAGACTTGTGTTAATTTGGTGTCTAGTCGTCAATCTCAAAAGCGCTTTAGGTAGCTACCTATGGCTAATGTGGGGCCGGAGTGTTACTTATACAATCTAGAATATCAATACAAGCATCATCTCCACTCTAGGTTACAGCAATCCTCACCTAATTGCACAACGGACTCCTTGATTTCTCTGCAGCTGGTTTTAAAAGCCAAAGACAAGAAAACATTCCTGCGGGAGAAAATAATCCCCGAGACTTGTAAGTGGTTTCTCATAAATATGTTTGAACACATTTGTATATGTACATGAGAAAAAAATAAAAAACCATATAAAGAAATAACAACAAAATGACATAGATAATGAAAAATTGAAAATCTACTGGAGATCCAAACAAAAAATGTAACATATCCTAGCCCACAAAAAGGCTGAAAGGTTGAGTGTGACAAGATTGAGAATTTCCCTTGCCACCTTAGATGCCTAGATAAACTGACTGAGACCTACATAGATCAGTTGTGAAGGCCTGCCCCAAGGCATGTATAAATAAATGGGCAGGTGCCCTCTAAATCTCACAGTAATATTGATCTCATATAGGAATAAGTAATTCCAGGAACAGAGTATAGTTATATTGCATAAGTATTGATACCATTATAATAAAAAGTCCTGCAGAAGCTTAAACATTCGCTACGTTCTGGGAGCTCAAAGAGAAAAGGCCCAAACCCTCTGCTACCTTGAAAGCACAAATTCTATGCATGGTGGTAAGAGCTTACAATATATAACATTATTGAGAATGCGTTTGTTTTCTTTCTTTGTCTTTCCCTCCCTCCTTTCCCCTCCTCCACTGAAAGTGGTTAGGTGAATGGATAATGTGAGGGAAACATGTCTATATTCTGTATGGTAATGTAAATAGGAGTCTTATTGATGAGCTGCCAAAGAGATGTGAGTTGTTAGAAGCTTCTGGTGTTAATGGAAGTTGGTGTAAATATTTCTCTCATGTCTGCACTCACCCATATCTGATGCATTCTTTAATATTTTTACAAAAGAGCACAAGTAGACCTACACAATAACTTAACCTTGTGAACTGATTTTGTTTCTTCACTGGTGGACTTCATTGATTCTTGAACTTTTGACTAAGCATGTTGGTCAACCATATTCCAAGCATATAAAATACACTTTGCATCGCAAGTTACCCAAGTGTCACATTCTACCAATTCAAGCGATAGAGGATCTCGTTTGTTTGGAATTATCAAAACCTAGGGGATCCAAAAACATGGGATTAGGAAACTGTGCTATGGTAGATGTAGTTAAGGGGAGAGGGGGAGATCACATTTTACTAAGAATCTGATAGAATCCCTTATTAATCTGAAAATTTTCCTATTGGAAAGGACATAGGAACAAATGTGAGTGAATTCTATATGAAGAAAAATGTGGGGACATGCTTATTGCTTTCCGTGACTAGTAGACCAGTATTCATGAAGGCCACCAATACAAAAGGAAAAGCTTGTATATATAATGGCTGACAGTTAGGATGTCAGTATGACATAATTAAGCTGATGAAATTAATGGAGATCCTTGGATGTGAAAGGTGCATGGTGTTGGGTCTTGGATTTAGAATAGAACTTTGCTTTGTCTCTAATATAAATGAAGCCATGAAAGTGAAAGTAAACTTTTCATTTTTATCCTTTTATTTTGGATTTGGAGTGGAGTGGGGTGACTACTGTATATTGTGCTGCTTCTTTAGGATTTAGATGATTGTTGTGATCATTTTAGATTTCTTTGCTCAAGGACTATGTAACTGTTGTATTTTGTGCAGTCCATTTGGTGGTAGTAGAAGCAACAATGACTGATATTCTTGGTTAATTTTTGTAAGATTTCTCTCCCTCCAGTCAGTTGTGTTTCTATTCCTCATTATCTTCAGCAAAGTTCGTTTTTGGTCACTCTAATGAATGAGCAGGAACAGAGGGATGGGAGCAGAATGCAAAGAAGGCAGGGGTGATTGTTGTGGAAGTCTAGTATAGGAAAATGGGGTGAGGAAATGTAGCTGGAGAGGGAAGAAAAAACCTTAATCATCTTTCTTTATACATTTTCGTTAGGGGAGTCTAAAAAAAATCAGCTTCAAGGCTAGTATTGTTCAATTTCAATCCATTGCTTACCATCTCCGTAGAAAGGATAATTCCTACCTGGCCTTATGTTAATTGCAAGGAATACTGGATGGGAGTGCTGAATTTAGTACTTGTATAATTTAAAAGTTATGCTGAATTTTACAGTTATACAAATGGGGGCTGCTGTGGGAGTAGTTATAGCAGTATAGGAACTGTTCTATTCAGTTTTAACATGGTTGTTTTCCTGCATTTATTATTGCCTGTGACCAAAGATAAAGTAAGAACGAAATAATAACACAGAGTTACATGGTTCCACCCTCTTTGGTCTAGATCAACTGGTGTTGCAGTTCTTTAGAAAATGACTATGAAATCAAGAAGTCACAACCTAGCATCTCAAATCTGACTCTAGATAAATGCAGTCTCATAGCTAACTTTAGCTGTGCTATCCCAAATATAGAATCCCCTGTACATGCATCTGGAGTACAAAACCCCTCATACGTTGGTGAATGTTTAACTCTAAATGAACAAAGCCAAATGCAGAAATATGTGAATTCTAGTGCTTCTGAAAAGCAGATGTGAAGTTCAAGTCTAGTATAAAGCAACCGTAGTAATGAAACATGCTATGCCTTGTTTTGATGAAAATTGTGATGGGTTTACAACATGCTTGTGTTTTCTCGTTTGGTTAAGAATTCATGTTTATGTAAGATTAAAGTGTTGAAAGTAAGAAAGCATACTAGGTTTACAAAATGCTTTCTTATGGCTTTTTTCTCCTTTCTCAAAATCTTTCCATTTGTTTCCGTAGTGGTCTATAAGTAGAGAATTTACAGATTGGAGTGCTAAAAATATTTTCAAAACCTATAATAGAATATTTAGTTAAAATAAAATAGTAGATTTTATTTCCCTGTGGATTATAGCAATATATATTGGGATTTTCTCTTAAAGTGTCCTCTGAATACTTGGTTAAAGGTGGTAAAAAACGTGCAACAATCAAATAAGGAAATAACAAAAAAGACAGCTTTTCCAGGATCATTGGTGCTGATACTATATCATTCCATTTGCACTCAAGATGTGTATGCAAGCAATTAAATTGCGGCCGCAGTATCGGAGTGTTGCGAATAATAAATTATGTGCGGCTGTCGTTGTGGCTTGAGTTTTAATTTTTATTTCACAATATGCTATAATTTTAAATATGGATCATTTAATTATAATTATTCAATAAATTAATATTCTATATTATATTAGAATTGTTTAAATGACTAATATGTTGAATTGTCCGAATAACACTACATTTGTTAATAAATTTTTCTATAGTATTAAAGCTACTAATAATAAATTATTACTTTGTCACATTTATGCATGTTTACAATAAATTAAAACTGCAACATTTGTAAACTTGTTATCCATTAGTCTTCTTAACTCTTATTCTTGTACTAGAAAACTAATATTTACATTATTTGACTGAAGGTATTTAATTGCTTATTCAAGTCAAATATTAATATTTAACTTAAAAAATAGAGTGAAGAGCTAGGATAGAGGGAGGCAAACTTTTTTTGTTGCTGCTGCTGCTGCTGCTGTTGATAATTTTAGGTTTTGTCGATTTATCGGAAAATGTTGCCCATATCCGATGTTGATAAATTTGTGAATTTTTTTATCTGTCACGTTTCGGCTGTTTTGCGTATCATCCGACCTAAAAATTGATAAATATTGGTCGATATTACGTATTGGGACCGATATTTTATTCCATGTGTATGCTAAAGAAGCTGATGCGTCTAGTAATCTCATGACTCTTTTCCGTTGATTATTTGTTTAGCAAGGCATTGCCATTATTTGATACTTAGCTAATCCTATCAACCATGATATTTAAATAAAATAATTAACCTTAGAAGCTAATCTTCTTAGCATGTTCACTTAACTCTTAATTACTTTGTATCATTGTGATCTTGGTGTGTTTGTTATTCAATACAAAATACATGCTCTTTGCATGTAAGATTATCATAATAACAAATGTAATCAAGTTCAAACAAGTTACTCATTATTTTGTCTGGACGGTGGTCTAATCAGAAAGTGCAAAAAAATTCTTAGAGCACCCACAACCCTTCTTCCAATTTTTCTACCCTTCACTTTGTCCGATTCACAATTATTTTTACCTCCACAACTTTTCTCCCCAATGTAATATTAAAATATTTAATTTCACCAATTTATACACTGTTAAATTCATATATAATCTACCTGTCCCTTTCTATTCTTTTTCCTCCATGCTTGACCTTCCATGCAACTCAAGCAATAAAATTGCGGTCGCGGTCGGTGTCGCGGTATCGGAGCGTCGCGAACGATATTTTATATGCCGCGGTTGTCGCGGCGTGATTTTTTAATTTTTTTCACAATAAATATTAGCAAATACTAGTAAATATCAGCAAATATCTGTAAATATCAGTAGAATATCGGCAAATATCGGTTGAAAACCGATATATCGCCGATAAATATGTGACATTCTAAATCTATCGCGTATAGCCAATTTCGCGTATCGGCTGACCTAAAATCCGATAAATATCGGCCGATATTGCGTATCGGGACCGATATTTAATTGTATGATGCAGCTGTGCGTCTTCAGTTTTTCCTTAGTTGCCTCCTTTGCTCCTGCATTGTGGTGTGTTTCTGGGGGCAAACAAATTACGGCACTTCATCTTGTCCCCCTGTTGTGGATAGTCTTAGAAGAGGATACTCGTATTGACCAGCCTGTGTTTCAAATGGGAGAGCGATGGAGCAAATTTTCTGCCCCTTGTGTTTCTGACAATTATGATACTAGTGTTGTACTCTTTTACTGAAAGTTTAAAAGAAGCAAATGATGTTACAATTGTAGGTTTGCTTCTTTCGGCATTTTATTCCGTGAGATTGATATTGCTCTTATCAGATTCTTCTCTCTTGCAGAAAACTCCGCTCGGATTCACATGCAGAATTACGTTTCTGCATCTGCACCTGTGATTGTTTATGTTGAGAAGCTCTTCCGTGATAGAGATTTGGGCATAGATTGGTAGAGCTGTGACAAGGGAGGTAATGTGCTTGGTATTTTGATCATCTGTAGCCTCAGCATCAATTTATAAGCTTTTGTATCTATAATCTTGGGCTGTTGCACCCTTTGTAATCCCCTGTACGAACGCACCATAGAAAAATGAAATTCATATATTGAAGATGAGTGCCGACTGCCAAACGAATCATCGCTGTGTTAGACTTCAGGCCGGTTCTCATCGTCTGATTTTTTATTTGATCTGGAAAAAAGTTCAACATATTTGTGTGCTTTTTATTGACGATCATGTTTTTCTATGTTTTTAATGATGAACTAAAATGGGATGCGGAGAACATGCCCGTCCTTTCTTTTTGTTTTTAATTTGCTTCAGCATTGTTCGGTTGTGATTAGCTTGCCGCTATTTCATCATAGTAAGCCTGACTTGGTTATCGCGACAGCGCCTGATTTTGTTTAATATGGTCTAACTTGATTTGATTTCATATGCTTATGATCTAGAGTTGTTTAATATATGATTTGGTGGTTGTGGTGGACGAACTTATCAACAATGTCTTTTCAAATGTACAACTTCATATGCTCATGATGCTGCATAATGCATCGTGTCATCATCAACACCAAAAGCACCAACAAAATGAAAATGTTAGGTGAATTAATGTGAATGTTTTAATAAACTGTTTTGAGTATTTGTGAGGAGAATAGGTTATAACTTTATTTATTTTAAAGTGTAATTAAATTTTTTGAATACATTAATCTTGATTTTTTAATTACTTATTGGGTGGTTAATATTTTGGAGGTAAGTGGATGTTAAATAAGGTTATTTTTTAACCTTATCTAATTTAGGTTAAGTTCTAAAATAAGTTGCTGAACAGAGTAAACTAAAATATTAACATCCATTAACTTAGGTGGACTGCTATCTAAATAGGCTATAAGAAATCGTAGAGATGCTGAAATTCTGATTGGTCACTTCAAGGGAATAAGGGCCTTTATTCTATGCATGCCGCTCAAAGCTTCTAACGATGCACGATTACCATTTGATATGATTTGGGTGATAATCTTCCTTTGCTTAAGTTTTACATTGATTATAAATAAATATTGAGGTAATTTTTTTCCTTCAAATGTTGGCATATATCTTGGGAATCATATTTTTAGTTATGGGCAATTATATGTTTTATAGTCGGTTGAAGTTTTTGAAAAGCAAACAAAAGCTTTTGTTAAGGGGTTAATTATTCCTCGACGACAAGGTACATATACTACAAATGTGGTTTTGTGGGGAATACTTCAACCAACCTGAGATGGTCAAGGTATTGCTTCCGAACGATATTTGCACTGGATAATAAAAGCCAGAGTACTACTTCATGCTTGCTCAAATCGAATATAGTCGGCCATATTATCAAACCTTGTTGGGTGGGGCACATAGTAAGTTTGGACGGGAGGAGCTAAAAGATGGAACCAAGGGCTTTTGTGAGAACGCATGCTAACAATCTGTTTAGAGGAGGGGATGTATTGAATTGTAAGATCATGATGAAGAACCTTCTTTGGAACAAAATGGAAGTTAATCCGAATGGGTTTAGATTGCTGATAAAAATTTGGATGTTGAGTCATGTACCTGTCACAAATATTATCACAGAAAATAATCGGAGGAGATGCCTATGAGATAGGTGTAGCATTGAATATGCTTGTGCCGACATGTAGAGGTGTAGCCTATAAATGTGCCAACGACCTTAAAACCTAAAAAGTTAGACGGAAACTCCCAATATTTGATAGAAATAATTGATCTAGGGAGGTAATAAAATGGTCAATAAAAGCACCATCATTACCGGTCACATTGATATCATTGACATAAACAAGTACGTAGATCGATGAAGGACCACGTAAGTGAATAAAAAGGAAGGAGTGCATATAACATGACTTGAAGCCAAGCTGATGAAAGATACCTTGAAGCTTGTGAAACCATGCCCAAGGAGCCTACTAGAGACCATAAAGTGCTTTATGCAATCAAACATGATTTGGGTAAGATGAGTTAATGAATCTAGCTCATCATTAAGAAATGCATTATTAACATTAAGTTGTTATAGGGTCTATCCATGGGCAATGTTCAAAGATAGTTGTAAGCGGGCGATGGTAGGTTTAACAACGAAATTTAACAATATTAGGTGGTTAACTAAATCCTTTAGCTACCTATAGTGCCTTATATGCCATCAAACCAGTTGCATTATATAATTAACATGAAACACCCACTTGTTACCTACTATGTTAGTGTAGGGAGGTTTAGGAACAAGACTTCAAGTGCAATTACGAAGGAGGGCGGAATAATCATCATGCATAATTGTACACCAGACAGGGACTTAAAGGGCTTGGGTGTTGGTTTGCGGTATAGGAAGACACTGGTATGGAGAGCATAGCATTTGAGTTACTCTGTTCGAGAACAAGTAATCATAGGGTGGGTGGAGTTAAACGCTGGACAAAGATACGAGGGGATAGATGACAAATCATTATTGGATCGAATGTGAGGAGGAGAGTGTGAATGAGAGGAGGTAGTGGCCATATGGTGTGATGTAAAGTCATGGGGTGTAGCAGGACTGGACAAGTAGGATTTAGTTTGTGGAGTGGACAAATATGGAGTAGGAGGTAGATAGGATTGATGGTACATGACTAGGGAAGGTGATAATGAGGGAGAGGTGGATGAAGAAGGATAGGTTGGATGATGGACATGCATGCTAACTTGGTGTAGTAGGCGGAAAGAGGTAGATGGGAAATAATTTTGTGATATGATCAATTGCATAAGGGTGGTGTATGGGAATTGAGACTCAACAAAAATAGCATGACTTGTAATATACACATAATGTGGTAGGGTTAAGACATAAGTATCCTTTATGTTTGGAGCTATAGTCGATGAAGATGCAAGGGGTGTAGTGAAAAGGTAATTTTGTAGTTTGATAGTGTGTGTGCGTGTGTGTGTGTGTGCGTATATGTATAAAAGCAAAGCATGTGATGAGGTGATCTATATCTAAGGGTGGGTGGAGTAGTATAATTGATGAGATATGTGGTAGTGTGAAATGCATGCTCCTACATTAGAAGAGGTAGACTAGCATGGGTAAGGAGCAATATGCCTTTATCTATAATATCACGATTCCGTTATTCTATGACCCCATTCTATTCTTGTGTATGAGGGTATGATATTTGGTGCCCAGTGCTAAGGGTGGAGAGAAAATATGACATGGAGCGGTGTTCACTCTCCTAGTTAGTTTAGAAAAAATTGATCAGTTGTTGAAATTGAGTGTTGACCATAGTATGAAAGGACTAAAATATAGGAAACACTTTTGACTTGTGGTGCATAAAGTAAATCTAAACTTGTTTAGAGTAATCCTCTATAAAGGAAATATAATAGTAGTTGCCATTAAATGAGGAAGTAGAACTAGGATCCCAAACATTAGAATAAATAAGTTGAAATAGAACCATAGAACGTTTATGCGAAATGGGTAAATGTTCTCGTTGGGTCTTGCCAAGTTCACAAGAATAACACTCATTGGGAATTTGTTAGTCAAATCTGGTAGATAAAACCTGAAACAATTCTATGAGTTATTTGTTCATTGAAATACCTAAGAAGATCATGCTAACTATGGAGATCAATAGTGACCTATGAATGCACTTGGAGAGAATAGGGATGACACTTTGTAGATACCATTTTTATGATTAGCTTTGAGGAGTGGTAGACCGTGATAATATTTTACAACACATGTGTTAGCAAAAAAGCTCACCAAAAATACCATCATTGCCTTTAGTTAATTGATATATGCTCATTAGCTTTTAGAAATTTGGGGGACAATACACACAACATATTAGATAAGACAAGTGGTTGTTGATGTGTAGATAATGTAGACGAGCCAATGAGAGTAATGGGAAATTCCATACCATTGCCAACACCTATGTTTTTAGGACCATTATACTTACCATGGATAGATAGGTTGTTCAGATCTGCAATCACATGATTTGAAGCTCTAGAGTCAAAATACTGGGATGAGTCATCATATGATTTTAGCTTTGTTAAAATAACATATATTTTGGAGCATTTTTGGCAACATAAGAGTGATAAAAACAATTGTAGCATTGAATGGAAGAATGACCAAACAAGGTGTAAATCTAACACATAATACTTTGTTTGGGATTTCCTTGTTGCCACGTTAAATAATTATGATGTTGTGGCTGTTGAGGAAATATGTGTATATGTCCTCGAGTTCTCCTTCCTCAACTTGTTTGATTATTGTGGTTACATTATTTCCCTAAGAAGCTTTGGTGAGTAGTGGAACTATTGTTTAATAGAGGAATTTTTTTCTTACAACATTTTCTTACAATAAGCTGTTACGTACAAGAGCATTCTAGATGGTCCTATTCTTGAAACAACATGTCGAGTAAATTTTCAAAAATAATTGAATAATCACATGTGATGGATGTGTACAATGACGAGTAGTTGGATCGTGTCATCTAAAGGAATAGGTTGTAAATTGGTTACTAAATCATCCACCAAACTTTTTTGCTCTTTTTTTTCTTGCATATTCTACAACCTTTGATAAGTGTGTATAGTTTTATATGGATCTACATGACTCGTGCTCTAGTTTGAGGCTTGACATTTTTTATCAAGGGTTATCCAAGCCTCCCCTTATGTCTTTCTATTAGTGATATTACCTAAGAGATGATTGCTTATAGAGGAGCGACGCCGTAAGAGGACTAGTTTACCTATGATAATCCCAATCTCTTTAGTTTGTGCAGGTTGTTGAAGAAGTGTATAGCTTGGCTTGTGCATTTTGTGGCAAACATGGGAGGCCCGTGTTTACTAACACAAACTATGTATGTCCACAGAATGTTTTAGGTTGAATTTTAGGCAAATTTTGAGAGTATATAAAATAACACGAAGGGCCCATATTTCCTAAACACAAATTATGCTTTATGGGTCTTTTATGAAACACACTATTTTTCCTTGTGATATAAAAGAATTGTGATAAAACTCTAGCCATCAAGTTGAACATGTGAATATTCTTCTCATTTATTGTGTTATATTTGCTTTAGAAAATTACCGATTGTGTGAGTTGTTGAATGATTTGTTTAATCCTGTTGTAATTACATAATTGCACAAATAAAGATATTTAATTTTTCTTTATTGTTCTATCTTGTGATTGAATTCTCAATGGGTTTAATTGTCTTGTTAGTCATGATAAATTTTCAGATCCAGTCTTATTAGAATACAATCAATGTTATACCACAATAATTTGGTATTAGAGTTTGGTTGTTGAAGAGATCTGATGTTTAGGATGACTACAAGATTTGATATTGAGAATTTTAATTAGTCTTTCAATTTTAGTTTGTAGAATTTGAAGATGCGGGTGATTTTGATTCAAAATATATTGGAGAAAGCTTTATTCAGTCATTCAAATAAGCTAGAATCAATGAAAATAAAGATATTTGAGGAGGTAGATCTGAAGGCACTATGTACCATACAACTATGTTTGTTTAACGAATATTACAGGAAGTGGCAAAGGAATTAATGATGACTATCTTGTGGCTAAAACTCAAATCATTATATATATAAAAGTCAGTAGTAAAACGTTTACTAGCTAAGAGTTAGCTTCACGATCTTAAATTATGTAAGGGTCAATATTTAAAAGTTCATTTGGATGAGTTTGATTCTATTGTGATAGATTTTCATAACATAGAAGTCAAGTTTGATGATGAAGATTTGGCTATAATGCATTCGTATTCCTTGCCTGCAAGCTTTAAGCATTTTTGTGATACCGAGTTATATGGGAATAGTGAGTTGGTTCTTGTGAATGTTAAATCCACCCTACTATAATGGGAGTTGATTGATAGCTAGTTGATTGGTAGTGGTACTTTCGAGACTGACATAGTGAGGGACTTGTAGTTAAGAAGAGGCCTTAAGAGCGGGGGTCTGGTGACCGTAAGAAGTTTAGATTTAAGTTGAAGAGTTGACACAATAATGTGGTGTACAATGGGTGTCATAAGAAGGGACGTATTAGGAAGTTTGTATTAATAGAAATCCTAGTGTTAAGTTTCATGAGTCATACGATACGAAGGATGCTGCTGTTATTGCCTAGGATGATAATGACATAAATGCGCTGATAGTCACTGATAGATATACCAAGTTCAATAATAGATGGATCTTGGATTCTGGGTGTTCTTACCATATTTATCCTAACCGAAGTTAATTTTAGACTTTTAAGGTGACTTAGGGTGGAGTTATTTTGATGGGTAAGATGCTACTTGCAAAGTGCATCGTTGCTGGGATTAAGACTGTTAAGGTGAGGATGCATGACAATATATTTAGGACACTATCTAATGTGAGACATTCCCCTGAGATGACTAAGAATCTCATCTCATTGAGTTCATTAGATTGTAATGGGTATTGGTGTGTGATAGAGGGTGGTATCCTTAGAGTTACTAAAGGGGATCTTGTGGCGATGAAGAGAAAATAGGTTAGGACATTATATGAGTTGGTGATTTCAATATTTTAGGGACAGATATTGTGACATCAATGAGGTTGATAGATTCGTATGTTACGAGGCTTTAGGACATAAGATTGGGTATATGAGTATTAGATGACTGACTAAGCTCTTTAAGAGGGGTTATTGGATGGACATAGTACATATACTATAAAATTTTGCGAGGATTGTGTATTTGGCAAGTAGAAGCGGGTTATCTTTTTTAATAGCTAAGCATAGTAAGATGACACCTCTTGAGTTATCCATTTAGATTTATAGGTTCTCGTAAGAGTGGTTTCAAAAGGAGGTTTGCGCTACTTGCTAACATTTATTGATGAATTCTCTATAAAGATATGGGTGTATATTTTAAAGCATAAGAATAATGCATTTGGTGTTTTAAAACGCTGGAAGACTTGGCTAGATAAGCAGACTGGGAAGTAATTTCTCCTAGGACCACACTACATTTGTGTTGGAAGATCATAACAGAATAGGGTTGCTGAGTAGATGAATAAGATCCTATTGGAAAAAACTTGTTGTATGTTATCATAGGGAGGGCTAGGCAGAGAGTTTTGGCCTAAGGCATTTCACATGGCGGCATACCTAGTGAACTTATCACCCAATCGGTCTATTTATTTGAAGACACCTAAGGAGTTTTGGTTTAGCAAGACAATTGATTACTTTAATTTGCATATCTTTGGTTGCTCTACTTATGCTTCTGTGAATGATGGTAAACTGGAGCCTAGCACTAAGAAGTTTATCTTTCTTTAATGAGTGAAGGGATATAGGTTATGAGATCAAGCTACATCCAAGTTTTTAAAGCATGGATGTTATCTTTAATGAGTTTTTGTTCTTCCAGAAGATTGAGTCTTATGATAGTGTCTCTAACGAGACAAATCAATATGATGCTTTGAACTAGATGGAGGTTGATGTTGAATTGAATAACGAAGACCCTTTTGCTAGATCCACTATTCTGAGAGTGGGTGTATCAAAGCAGTAAGTAGATCAAAGGGGCATTGATCCTAGAAAAACACGAAGGATTTTAAACCTTTATTTAGGTATGGTTTTAAAGAATTAGTTAGCTATGCCTTATCTAGTGTAAAGGTAGTTGTTGATATGTATGAGCTAACACCATTCTCAAAGGTTATTGTGAGTATTGACTCTATCGAGTGGTGTGTTGCTAAAGAGGAGGAGATGCAGTCCTTAGTGAAGAATTAGACATGTGAACTTGTGAATACACGCTAGAAGAAGAAGATAGTTGACTGCAAGTGGGTGTACAAGTTCAAATTGGGAGCTCCAATGGTCGAAAGACCAAGGTACAAGGCTCATTTAGTTACACATATATTCATTCAAATTCCAAGAGTGGAATATAATGATGTATTTTTTCTTATGTTATACATACTTCTATTCATACCTTACTTACACTTGTGGCTATGCATGATTTAGAGTTGAAGCAGTTTGATGTTAAAACTGGATTTTTGCATGGTAAGATTGAGGAGGAGGTTTACATGTATTAGCTTGATGATTTTGTTTTTGAGGGGATGTGTGATCATGTGGGCCTATTGAATAGGTCACTATATGACCCGAATTAGTCTCCTAGATAGCGCTATATACGGTTTGATTAGTTTAAGCTTGAGCATGGTTTCTTTAGGAGCGTGTACAATGCATGTGTGTACGTGAAGGAGATGGAGTGTGGCTCACTTGTGTATCTTTTTTTTACATGTTGATCACATGCTTGTGGTAGCAAAAGATGTGTATGATGTGGATAAGGTGAAGATAAAGAGTAAACTTAAGATAAAGGATCTTGGAGCTGTAAAGAGGATCATTGGCATGGAATTCATAAGAGACTGTGAGCAGAAGCTTTTGTACTTGTCACAAGAGTCTTACGTGAACAAGGTGCTTGAGAGATTTCAAATGATAGATGACAAGTTGGTGAGCACTCCATTGGATACTAACTTCACATTGTTAGCTTTGAATTTCCCTAAATCTATTGAGGAAGAGGAGTTCATGACTAGTGTTCCCCATTCTAATGATGTTGGTTGTATCAAGTTGTTAGTATTGTAAGTCAATATATGATGAATCTAGGGAAGGTTCGCTATAAAGTACTTAAGTGCATCCTAAGGTACTTGAAGGATATGACATCATCTTGTTTGGAGTATGAGATATTAGTTGATTCATCAATTGGATTTGTGGACTCTAATTATGGTGGAGACCTTGATAACAAGAGGTCCATTAGTAGTTATGTTTTTTTGCCTTGGCAGTTTAGCTATTAGCGGATGTCTCCCTTGAAGGTGGTGATGGCCTTGTCCACTATTGAGGTAGAATATATGATTATGATTATGATCAAGGTTTTTCAGGAAGTCGTGTGGCCAGGTGTTTTAGTAAGTGATCTGGGATTTGGTTGTGGTATTCAAATCGTTCAAGATTATAGCCGTAGTGCTATTTTTTTAGAGAAGAATTAAAATTCTTTCCATCATAAAATAAAACACATCGATATCAAGTATCACTTTATTCGAGGTACTATTGCTGCTGGCAAAGTTGTGTTAGAAAAAGTAGGTACTTTGGATAGTTCAGCTAATATGCTAATGAAGCCAATGATCGTGGGCAAGTTCGAGTATTTCTTGGATTTTATTGGTGTTTATAGGCCATGCAGCCCTTTGTAGAAAAATGATTTTTTGTAAACGTCTTTTCATGTCACACATCATAAATACTACGTCAAGATAGAAAATTATAAGATTTGACTAGGTATTTGGTACACAACATAACAAATATTTTAGTTTGTGCAGGTTGTTGGAGAAGTGTATGGTTTGGCATGTGCATTCTGCGATAAATACAGAGACCTTGTGTTTACCAACACGGATCGTGTTTGTCCACTAAATTTTTTGGGCTGAATTCTTAGCAAATGTTGAGAGTAAAGAAAATAACATGAGGGTTCCGTATTTTCTAAAGATAGACTGTATTTTTTTTTGGTCTTCTAAAAAATATGTTGTTTTATCATGTAAGATTTTATGTGATACAAAAAAGTTGTAATAAAACTTTAGCCGTCAAGTTGAACGTGTGAATCTTCTTCTCATCTATAATGTTCTCTTTATTTTAGATAATTATTAATTGTGTGATTTCTTGAGCGATTAAACCTCTTGTAATTACATAACTGCATGAATAAATATATCTGATTTTTTTTTCTTATTATTTTGTCTTTTAATTGAATTCTTAATTGATTCAATTGTCTTGGTAGTTTTTATAATTGTTTAGATCCAATCTTATTAGGCTTCAATCAGTGTAATTCCACAACAAAACTCTAATTGAAAGCACCCATAGCATACTTAATGGTTGCACTTCGGAGATGGTGCTTGTCATGGCCTAATTTGATGGTTATAAGACGAAAACAATGCTAATGGAGATACGTTTGGTGCGACCATTTATTTATGTGCTGGTGGTTATAAGACGAAAACAATGCTAATGGAGATACGTTTGGTGCGACCATTTATTTATGTGCTGGTTGATCGCTTGAAGGACTGCAAGTATTGGATATGGAATAATTTTGTAAAGGGAAGAAGTAAAAATTTGAAGGATCGATTGAGATCATGTGGGTAGTCTAATGCTCTAATGCCATAAGAACAAGCACCGGCGAGGGAAGTGATTATTAAATGTTGTGAGATCCTACTTACGTCGGATAACTATGTATTAGTTACGACCATATATAGTTACAGAATAGTAAAAGTCAGAATACTACTTCAAACTTATTCAAAATTGGATTTAGCCGGCCATATTATCCTAAGAATATGCAATCACAATCTATTTATCAACTTCAACTATCTGTGTACTCTATAGTCAATCAAAATTTCTTTTAAAGCACATATCCTATGCAACCATAAGCTAGTCTTCAATAATCGTTCTGATTCAAATTTGTTCAACCGAGTTTCATACTAACACAATATTTATATTTTAGTTTGTTTAAACATCCAATTCACCTACCACTCTTGAGTGCTTCTGCTTCAATTCGTATCACGCTCACTTATAAAGTACACCGGGTTCTTCGTCATGCATGGTACCTATATTTTAAGATTACACGTACCTTAACGCTCGTTCAATGCTTGCTTTGACTCCTTTCATTTCTCACATTTATTCCTTGAGAATGTGAATATATTCTTCAAAATTGTGGATGGAGTGCGGCTGTCTTAGGGTTGATATAGTTACCTGTTTAGGTCCACTGGAAATATTGAAATATAGAGTCTGTCAATGCAATGGGAAGTCATATGTCGTATGTATGATAATGTAGTATTAGAGGTTATCTTATACAATTTGAGAGCTACTGGGTGCTTTTTCCATTGTAGTTCTCTTTGTTGAAGAAGGGCTATATGATTCAATTAATACGAGACGTGGGTGCGTACTTGAATGTTTGTGATCCCCCCCCCCCCAAAAGGCCATATATAGGTAATATTAGCCATGAAGTGGGTAGGTGTCGATAGAAATGACTGGATTTGTTGGGCGTATAAACAAATGTTCTAGTGGAATTATAGTAATTGAGAAGAAGATGTATACATGTTCACACTAGTACTAAATGTGCTACAATGACAAGAGATCACAAAAAAAACCCTTTATTATCATAGACATACATTGAATATCTAAGATAAATTATTTAATGAGATTGTGAAAAATAATTGTTGTGAAATCCTAATTATTTAAAAGCAGTCAATTGATAGAATCACATTGATATCTAATACAATGACAAGATATAACATCATTATTTTTATAACTTTAAAATTTTATTTTGAAGATTGACTGTAGAAGCTAAAGTAAGAAAATGGAAAATGTTATCTGCACATCTAACATCAAGATAAGTATAGTCAATTTTCTCATATCCAATGAATATGATTATAGAATTTCATTAACTTATAAATTTGAGCGAGTATAATAGTTTTACACCATGGATAAAAGCTATGGTAGTCAACCAAGGACATCACATAAGTACATCGATCATGATAAAGGAAAACTAAAGGCATCACACTTGTATAGTCATCATGGCAAAGGAAAACCAAAGGCATCACACTTGTATAGCCATTAAGACAAAGGAAACACAACTTAGGTAACCACTATTTAAGTAGACATACTTCTTACAGGATTCATAGAAAGTCTATAGAGTAAGATTGACACAAAAGCCTCTAAAGCATTGCTCAAAGGCTTTAACATCATGGATTAATGAAACTCATAAACATGATAATTGCTAACCCTTGGTTTGCAACTCTAGGAGTTAGAGAAATTAGGCTCGACTAGAAGATCTTTCACATTAAATATTAGTGTTTTATGAAGTGACTACACCAAACTACATATATTAACATCATTCCACAATTAATCATTTGCCAATAATTTATCTATTTATTAACCACATGATCGATCATTATAACCACGAAGCCATATAAAGATGTTGGCTTTCTAGGTTAATCAATGTCATTATCATTGTTTTGATAATAACAAACATGTTTAAAGATCTAAAAATGCTTGATTAAGTGTACATGTTCCATAATGATCATAATGATTAAAAACACACACACACACTCATGATATCCCTCAAGTGCAAAGCTTAAAAATGCAATCAACTTTCCAAGCATACTCATTCAAACATATTGGAGACATATTCTCCATTTTGCTATTGATTATTCTAAAATTCAACACCTTAGTGTTGTTGGACACTATGAGGTTGTGTTTCTCATTCCTATGCTCTCCTTGAATCCTTATTCTCTTTGAATCCATGATTAACTTCAATATTTCCTACATAATTCTCAAAAGGAGTAGTGAACTTGAACAAATGATCTAAATAAAGCCAAAATAAGAGTGAATCACAAAAAATAACAATCAATTAAGGGTTAAACATGATCAAAATATCAAAAATAATTTGATTTTATCATCTCCCCATTCTTTAATATTTTGTTATTCTCAAGAGAAATAACCAGAGCACACAAATAAAGACAAATGACCGATATGAAACATTTGATAATAAAAATAATAAATATATACAAAAAACATCCAATTTCACATTCACAAGTAGTTCATTTTATCTGAATTCAAACACAAATCTTACCTCACATTTTATATTGGAGAAAATGCAATTGTATGTGTTAAAATATACAAATGCAAGTGATCTGACACACCAAAGTTAGAATAAAGGATTGGCAAATTTTATCTTTTTATTGGTTCCCTAGAACTCCCCATGTGATAGGTACATATCAAATCACACTTTGGTTATAATTTTTCTACTCAAGACCTCAAAGGAATGCTTATTTTCTTTACATTTCAATTCCTATTCTTATTCTTTTTTTCCTCACAAGAGTTCTATCATAAGTAACACGTACTGATGTGAGAACCGTACTTCTGAGGGTGAGGCGCTAGGTATTTAGTGTGATATATTTAAGTACTTTTCTTTTATTTATCCTTTTTTTTCATAAATGATCAAATTATTCTCTAGTAACCAAAGAATAGTCAAAGTCACTAGAGAAGCTTAACTGCTAATTAGATGGATTATTATGAAAGCCATTCCTAGACCCCTAGAGTCTAGAGTAAAAATGAAAGAAAATGGAAGCTCTCATACATAATGACCTAACCAATTAGATGTAAAATAGAGATTTTGAGTTCAACAGCTAAGCAAGTAAACTGACACATGTATGTATTACCAATATTGCAACCAATTTCTCTCCATTCCTACAAGTTTTTTTAGAAAAAAGGAAAAGTTAAATAGAAAATAAAAACAAGCATTACAAAAGGAAAATAAAATCAAGCACTCAAAGTATAACTAACATCACACCAAAGACTCATAAAGACAAATGAAAACACATGACAAGTAAGACACAAGTGATGGAAGTGAGATATCTCATCCGCTATGATTTGGTGCCACATTACCCCTAATATGATATATATAATTGACTAGGAGAAAATAAAGGATATTTACCATATCAATGAGGTGGAGGTGGTGGTGGATAGCTTTAGGTTAGATGCCAGCCGTGCAACTACTGAATCATCTCGTGCGTGCTTTCAATAATAGTGATAAAATAGTCTAATTATGTGTCAATTCTACTAAAACTCATTTATTAGTCATTGAAAATAAATTAAATGGACTCATATAATTCTCTTTGGCCCTAATCCAATACATCAAAATTTGTGGTATAAGCAATATAGGACCAAGATGAAGAGGCACTAGGAGTGAAGTGGGTTGGGATGGGTGGTGGGAGAGGGTCTTAAGGTGGTAGTAAAGGAGGTTGTTAGTCAAGTTAATGGGTGATTAACAATTAGCATGTTTTTTATTGATAGTGTGAATAGGGTTATGAAGGGGAAAGACAAGTGCTCAAGGAAAGTCAGCTTATAGACATTATCGATCTTAGTGATAAGTCTGAAAGCTATATAATATGCTAAGTCGAGCTATAGATTTATCCACAAGTAGGTGGGTGAAAGAAATCACAATTCACTCAGTGAGGATTGTGATCACTTCTCTTATAACAATATCACCTCCTAATCTTCTCTAATTGCCTTGCCATAAAATACCCAACATTAACCATAACTTTATTAACAAGACAATGTAGTATGAAAACCTTAGTGTCCTAACAAACACAAACATTCTCCCTTTGGACAAAAAATGTGTTAGTTATCAGTCTTTGCATATATCTCAGTGAGGATTGTGATCAATTATCTAATAAAAATATTACCTCCCAATCTTATCCAATTGCCTTGTTATAAAATACCCATCATTAACCATAAATTTATTAACAAGATAATGTAGTATGAAAACCTTAGTGTCCCAACAAAAACCAACACTCTCCCCTTGGAAAAAAATTGTGTGGTTATAAGACTTTGCATATACCAAAATAAAGGATTATAGATCTTAGAGGCCATATTATTGGAAGGCTTATAAGATCGAATGACACCTACTCTACCTTCCCTCTTATGACCAAGTGTCCTCCAAAACCTAGAAGAATTCCATTAGTTAGGGGGACTTCATACCCTTTAATCAAGTAGGCTAAAGCAGCGATTAAACTCAACAACACTCATCCCATAAAGTATACTAAAATTTTTTAAGCAAAGCTTACCACATGACATTTGATTACCATTATCTTATAAAATAGAATTCCAAAATTCCAAAACTAGCCTCCTATAGGTGGGCTTACTCAATTGCACAAAATCACCCCACCTAATCCCATTTAATAGATTATAGACATTAGCATACACACCAAATTGTAATAACAAGCCATAATAAATGAATTTTGCAGCCATTATCCTTCTTGAGACTAAGTTATTATATGGGGCCTCTTGACTAATATAAGGATCAAAGATAATATCATAAGGATTATTGGGTGGTCTAGGTTACCTTTTATATCATGGTGATGGGTGTGAAATGATGTATTGGAAGCATAGTTATTAACATCTTGATTTGATACTATGATTCTACGATCTTATGATCTAAAAATATAAAAAAATTCGATCCTAGGTAGAATCTTAAAGTAGCCGAATAATTATAAAATTTTATAATCCTTAGTAAAATCCTACAACTCTACATAGTAACTATAATTATTTTTTATTGGTTCATCTCCAAATCTATTTTTTCTCATATTCCACATATATTTCTTTCTTAATCATATGATTCTCGACCTTACATTATTTTATAATGTTTCTTAAAAATAAGGTAAGGAAACAAAAATATGTAACACCTTGAATTTTATCTAAACCTAATATTGAATAATCAATATCGTAAATTAATTATAATTTCATAAAATTATTAATTGAATCATTCCAATGCTCTAACCTAAATTATTTTAGCCTAATTTTAATTCTAAACTCAAAATTATTTATCTCTTCCTCTTTTTCCTTTTCTTTTCTTCCTATAGGTTTCTTTTCCTTCTCCTACTTCATTTTCTTCTTGCATGTGATTTATTCCCTATCCCGACCAGATCCCCTTGCCATTATTCCATTCCATGACCTACACACTACCTTCACTATCACCCATCAACATGTCACCTCCCACTCCTCCCACTCCTTGCGTGATTTGCTTATTGCAATCCATGCCTCAATCATGCGTGTGCCATTTTCCTCTTTCCCATCTCCCCTCCCTTTGTGTGTATGTGTGTGTGTGTGTGTGTGTGTGTGTGTGTGTGTGTATATAGAGCACATTAAATTCTAGAACTACCTCCTCCCACCCTCTAAAATTCTATCAAAAACTACCACCACCAACTTGAGCCATTTCCCCATCTCGTCATTGCAAAACACATCATGAATACCTCCCCTAACAACCTTTACCACCGTCATCCTTCACCGAAACCTCACCATAATCACCAACCAAACTCATCATTCCTTTAGCCCTTGCATCGGCAAAACCCACTAAATGCATCCTTACCACCTTTGGCTAAAATAACCAAGCATCCCTTTTTCTTGAACATCTACCACCTTCAACATCCTTCACTATTCCCCCAACCCTAATAATTACATCATCCACCATTCCTACCCCTACCCCTGGCCAAAATTTCCATTTCCTACCATTTTCCTTTGACAAAAACCACTGAACCACACCTCCACCATTCAATAAACACCACTGATCCTCATCTCCCAACTACGACCAAACTAATTGTCACTCCACCCATCTCCATGGCACACTCAACCATTTCTTCCCCTCTTGTTACATAACTCCACTGAATCACTTACCTTAGTTTGCTTTGATTTTTCCTCCCTTATTTCCCTCTTCCTTACCTTAACCCTTCATTAATTATATCCTTAAGTTATAAATGTATTTTTTTTAAAATATATATATTTTATAGTTGGTTTACTGGAAGTTCCAAATGAGACAGGACATGATATACATATATAGTTACCAAAGCCTTATTCTGTAAGGATACTAGTCGTAGTCTAGGGTTTTTGTGCTAAGTGTTATGTATGGTCATGTATATTATCATGTTATTATCATTATTTTGTTAAATTTATGTTGTTAATGCTATGATATAGGAATATGGTATTATGTGATTAAAATGAGTAAGTTGATATTCATATGATATCTTTATGATAATATTTTACATGGAAAACCTCTAAAGGATTGAGGTGATATGTAATTATAACATGAGCTTTATGAAGTATGAAAAGTGGGAACATTTTTACATGCAAGATGTATGGTGATAAATGGAGGATTTGAAAATAATGATACCAAACATATAATGTTTTTGTGAAATAAGGGATTTTAGTTATCATTAATATGGGTTTAATATGTAAATTATAGTATTTTAATTTTTTTATGATTTAAAATATTCTAAATTTATCATATGAAATATTTGGAGTGGTCACGAATAACTTAAGTCCCATGAAATGAGAAAATGGCTAAATTTGGGTATTGTGACCCTAAATCGGGGATGCTATTATCACGTGTGTCAAATGTGAGAATGAGGCCATGAAATTTGTATATATCTTTAATAGTGGAATTTTATGAATGTATATTGAATTTGGTAGTTATATGAGCCTTACGAGAAAAGTTATGGCATACTTGTGAAATTAGGATTTTGTAAGCCTTGTGCATAGTAACTTTTAAGGTAGGAACGTTATCACATGTGTAGTACATTAGAGTTAGGAATTTAATTTTGGTTTTGTTAATAATAATAATAAGAATAATTGAGGAATTGATACTAAATTTGGTGGCTAAAAGAGCAACAGAGGAGATGTCTAAAACATGAAATTAGGGTTTCTTATAATGTATATGCATCTTAACCCTTAAAAGCGGCCTTATTGTTTATGTGATTGTGATTTAATTTATTTAATTATTTTTTTTACCTATAAAATAAATCATTAATAATCCATTAATCATTTAAAGTACCAGATCATTTGAGTTAGGCTGATGTATTTATGGGTCTGTTCTATCATATGATAATAATGACTCAGGTGTGGTTTTCTCTAAGAGTCCATCAGTCCATTCCATCGTATTAAAAATAGTGGAGCCCTAAAACTCAATGTGAATGATAAGATGATTTTTTTATAAAAAGGAAGTAATATTATATTATTATGAAAAACTACAACCAAGTCTATAGAATTGATCTATATGACCCAAAAAACCACTAAACTTAGCATTCTTACTAGAGTGATTACAAATAGAGGACAAAACAAAGGAAATTTGACTAACTATCATTTTCAAACTCCACCTAATCTTTGAGAAAATAAAAGCATTCCTAGATTTCCAAATCTCATAAATACTAATAGCATAAAAAACACATTTAATTTGAGTCTTAGCCACTCCTCTACCTCAAAAATAGGATACGAACTTTAACATTGCAGGCCATGAATAATAACTTCTTCTTTCTCTGAAAATGTTTCTAATGGATACCCAAATCTGCTTCAAAACTGGACACTGAACCAATAGATGATTGATGCTTTCCTCATGATGTCAAAAACATCATTGTAAGCTAATGGAAGAAGAAAATTTTGCCAAAAAATCCTTTGTAGGAAGCCTAGACTGAGCTGCAAGCCAGAAAATAAACTTATGCTTTAGAGAAGCAAGATTGCACCATACCGACCTCCACCAACACAACCTTATGGCTTCATAAACTTCTGAGATTTTATAAGGAAGGCCATCCTGCATTTGCTAGAAAATAGGAAGCAACAGAGGCCTTAAAGCAAATACACTATGCAAGATCCAAGAAGTAGTACATGGAAGATTACAAGCATCAACCACTGATGCTTGATATAATAAGAGTGAATCCATTTAATCCATAAAGAATCCTTTTCCTGACTCACATTCCAAAGATGTTTCCCCATAGCAGCCACATTCCACGCATACATATCAATAATGCCTAGACCATCTTCATTTTTAGGGAGGCACAACAATTTCCATGTCAAAAGAGCTCTTTTGTTAGCAGCAGCCTTACCTATCCAAAGAAAAGATCCGCATAAACCAATAATCCTCATCAAAAGATTTTTAGGTAGTAGGAATAATTGACTCTAGTACATGGTGATGCCAAATATGACATACTTCAGCAATTGAAGTCTCCCAGCATAAGTCAGCAACCTATTTGACCAATGTTGTGGTAAACCTGTTATCTTCTGAACCAAGGAAAGCATATCAGTAGCCTTTAGCTTAGAAGCATCCAATGGAACCCCTATATATCTAAAAGGAAACCTACTTGCCTGGAAGTGTAGCTAGGATAAAATGAGTTGTTTCACATCCTGAGAAATACCTCTAAAGAAGATAGAACTTTTCTTTGGACTGACATGAAGCCCAGAAGCAGTAGCAAAATCATGAAAAATGTCTTTGATAGTAAGCACAAAGGGCAAATCAGCCCTACAGAAAACCAAAATGTTATCTGCAAAAGCTAGATTAATAAACTTTAATCTTTTACACTTAGGGTGACCATGAAACTCAGTCTTTAACCATAAATATTATAACATCCTGCTTAAATACTCCATAACAATGATAGACAAATAGGGGGACAAATGGTCTCCTTGTCTTAATCCTTTTTCCCTTGAAATGGAGCCCGCATATCATTATTAATAAATAAAGAATAATAGGCATTTGATACACAGGCCATAATCAGCTTTACCATATGGAGTGGAAAATGCAAACCAAGCAAAAAATTCTCTAAAAAACTCCAACTGACCGAATCATAAGCCTTCTTTTGATCCACCTTGAGCATATACCTTGGTGAGGATTGTTTTCTTTTATAAAGATGAATTATTTCATGAGCCAACAAGATATTATCACTAATAAACTTTCCTATAACAAAACCAACCTGAGATACATGAATAATAGAAGGCATAATATTTTGCAATCTACCAGATAAAATCTTGGCTAAGATCTTATACAGAACATTGTAACAAGCAATGGGTTTGAAATCTGACACACCTTGATCTCCAACAAATTTAGGAATAAGAGAAAGTTTTGTCTGCCCAATGAAAGTAGGAACCATGACAAAGTAAAATATACTCTTCATCAGAAGCCATAAATCCTCTCCTAACAAATCCCATGTAGCCTTAAAAAATCCAATGGTGAAACCATCAGGACCAGGTACTTTATACTGCCCAATAGACCATAGAGAATCTTTGACCTCCTGCAAGGAAATAGGTCGTAATAACTCCTATTGATGATCCACAGACATGGAAGGACCCAAAAAAAAATACTCCTTAGAAGTGGAACCAGATTTGGACTCTCATATCCCAAAATATCTTTGTAGAAAGATAAAAAGGCTTGATTAATTCCCTTTGCATCAGTAATCCATTGGCCATCCCTGTCTTTAATCCTACACCCCACATTCTTCATCTACCTAACCTTCATCACAGAGAAGAAAAAGTGAGAATTTGAATCTCCTAAATTTAACCATTTAACACCTAAATTCTGCTTTAGGAAGCTCTCTTCACAAAGTGTATAATGTTCATACAATTTTATGTAACTTATTTCCTTCTCCTGTAAAGCCACATTCTGTGGCTGTAGATCAAGATGAGACTAAATCTTTCTAATCCTTGTTCTGACCTCCTACACCCTTTTAGGAATGCCTCCAAAATTAGTCTTGTTAAAAATGTTGAGATGAATCCTTACCTCCCTGAGTTTTCTCTTAAAAATACCCTACATAGATCAAGAAAAAGGCTGGCTCCAAACAGAAGCCACCAAAGGAAAAAACTCTGGATCCATAGTCCACATGTCAAAGAACTTAAATTGTGTCTTGCACTGATGATTCCTAATAATAATAGACACCAAAGATGGGCTATGATCAGAAAATAAAGAATCCAAAAACTCTACTGATGAAGATGGAAACATAGAAGACCAGAACAAATTTACCAAAACTCTATCCAATTTAGCCATAAGTCTATCCTCTCCCAGAATTCTATTTGACCAAGTAAATTTCATTCCTGAGTAACCTAAATCATGAACCATCATAGAATTAAAACATTCTCTAACATCATTAACATCATTGATATTTACTGCATTACCTTGAAACTTCTCATTAGGTTGTAGCACAACATTAAAATCCCCTAAAATATTCTAAGCTTCCTTTTCCACTTTGTGTTCACACAGCCAACTCCACAGACTTTTCCTACTATCCCTGGCATTAAAAGCATATATAAACGTAGCATAAAAATTAAGATTGGTATTTACTCCTGTCACAAAGACATGAACAACCTATTCATAACTTGTAATAATCTGAATATCCCATATAACTGTATCCCAGATACACCAAATCCTGCCATTAGAATGATGATCATAATTGCTATACCTCATCCACTTAAGCCCTAACCTTCCACAAGTCTTATCATCCTTATTACTCTTAATCCTGGTTTCAATCAACCCTATAACGGACACTCTATGCACTGATAACCAGTGTTTCAATTCCTTCTATTTATAGGACTTATTCAATCCTCGAACATTCCAAACCCCTATCATATAACTGATTCAGTATATAATGTAAAATAGGAGAGTCCCTTTATGAGAATTAGATTGCAATATGCTCCCCAAGCCTCCTTCTTGAAACACTCAAACTTATTATCAGTTGGCACTAAGACCTTCTTCCCTTTCCCTTGTTGAGAATCAGCCTGCTGGAGGTTCCCCAAGTCACCTTCTTTCAAGCACTCATCTCTATTATCATATGGCACTAAGTTTGTCGTCCCTGCAGCAAAAAAAGATGTTTTATCTTTAGAGCTATCATTATGATCATATTTCTCCTTGCCCACCAACAACTGAGAAGGATCCTTTTTGACCTTTCTCCACTTCTGATTCTCCCCCTATTCCTAATATCACCCTCTTTTTGATTAAAAATTCTATTTGGATGACCATTAAGCTCTCTTATCCTTCTACAGTTCTCTATCGAATGACCAGACTCACTACACTTCACACAGAAAGCAGACTCCATTTATATACTATCTTTTGGCTCAACATCTCACTATTTGGATCCATAATTTCCATCGAATCCAACAACTTCTTAGATACATCAACTTCTACAAGCATACAGGCATAAGATATCCTTTCTCCCACATAAGTGATACCATCCAAATACAATGGCTTGCCCATAGCACTAACAATCCTGCTTAAAGAATCAACATCCCAATAGTCCAAAGACATATTTAACAGCTTTATCCATAACCACAAGAATTGAAAATTTTTTCTTCAAAAATTGAAATTTTCGATTCCATTCTTTTAAGATAAATGGACGGTTCAAAAAATACCAATAGAGTTTTGAAATTACCCAATCCCTATCTTCCTTATATTCAAATTTGAAGATAACAAAACCTTTATCATGCAGCAAAACTTTAGGTTCCTTCACCCCCTTCCAGTTTCTTTTAGCAAACCCAATCATTTGTCCCAAGGTAGGCCTATACCTAGTAATATACCCCACAATCGCCCACTTTCAATCAGCACAATTGAGATCAGCCTTTTCCCTCTGCAAATTCACACAAATTTTATCCCCAACAATTGAAGGAGGTTCATAACGAATTTGTGATCCTATAGTAGGTAGCTGATTACCAAGACATATTGCTGAAGATCAGCCAAATCATTACAAACCAGATCTTGAACAACCGGAAGAGAATCTTTTTCACCTCGATTCCCTATTTCCAATCCATCTCTAGCCGTGAAAGGTAATTTGGAACCCTCCCTTGAGTCCATACAATGATAGACGTCCAACCCTACATGTTCTATGCATGCACGATCAGAATGCTTCACCTCCAAAGCCTGCACGTCCTCACCCAGCAAATCTCTAGCCCAAACACCGACCCTAGATTCACCACCTTGACTGGAATACTTAGCACCTCCCATAGCCACCTTCTTCTTTGCCATCGATGCTACTCTCCTTGTGCGAACCATAGAGGAGGAGAGAGGAGAGTGGCTAGGGTTTTTTCCTTCTATAATGATCGTAATAATGATAATATGATTTGATATAAGTAACTAATGGATAAGACACTAATGATTTATAGTGTAAGCTTATGTGTGTCACGACCAAAGTATTGTGTTTGTTCCATAGGATGATAATAGTGGCTTAGGTTTGTTGTCCTTTAGAGGTGATCTAGACTATTCTAATGGCTTAAGAATAGTGGCTCAGGTGTATTTTTTTGCTTAGAGGTGTTAGGCCCTTCTACTAGACGATAATAACGGTTCAGGTGTGTTGTCCTTAAGAGGTGCTTCAGACCGTTCCATCGGTTTGATAATTGTGGAGTCCCTGAACTCAATATAAATAAAATAATGGATCATGTTATATCTAATAATGAGACCCGCATTACTAATTTTTTTTATTGTTTTATGTATCTTGCATGTGTGCTTACTTTCCATTGTGAATGCATGTATTTGTATGTATCCTTTACTCGAATGTATTGTCACCTTTCTTAGTAAATAGCATACTTACCATCCTTTTTATCGATAATCCTCATTCCCACAAGTAGATGGCCCTAATGTTCGTGTTTATGTCGATGAGGACCTGCTAGATGATTTTGTAGCTTATGATGCTTTGTATGGGGGAGTCATGTTATCCGGATGATAATTTTTCAAGATACCTTTTTGGACTCTTAGATCCATGGTATCAATTTTGTATATATTTTTGGATATTGTAATTGGAGTTAATCTCCAACTTATATCCACATTTATGAAGTTTCTATCATTTTTTATTTATCAAATTTTCCGCTCTAATCATATTACTATATGATTGACATAAGGATGGTTTGGTAATCTAGGTTTGCGTTAATTATGATGGTAATACTCAACTATTTTGGTAATATACTTCTGCTGTAAAACAAAATTATTCAGCAATAAAATTTGAGGGTGTTACAAAATATGACTGAGATATTAATAAGACAATACAATCGACTACTAATATAAAATATTAAAACAGAATGTAATCTCCATCTAAATGGTAAAATGAATCTATTAAAATTTATTATTAATTATTCAATTTTATGAAATTTAAGATTATTTTTCCTTTATTTTTTATGGTCATATTAGCTTAATTAGACAACTGAGCTTTAGTTTATGGTTTATACATGCTCTCTATAGTAACTTAATGTGTGCACATATAGATAAAGCTTTTTTTTTCCTTAATTTATAAAAGTTTCAAAATTAAACATATTTTTTTTGGATCTTATTCTCTTAAATGATAGAAGATATTGTTATCTCATTTTTACTTTCATTATAGTATATGTTCTCCATTTTTTTGTGGTTTTTAAAGATGCCAATATTGTATATTTTGAATACAATGAGTTATATTTTGCCTCTATCTATAATCTCATTATAGTTTTCACATTTCATTTGACAATTTACTTCTAATTTTTTTGACTAAATATAATTCCTAATTTTTATAATTACTTCAAGAAATTATGCTCCTTATAAGTCACTACAACTCAATTAATTACTATATGAGAGCTTAAGAGTATAGTTATTACATTATTTTAACTTCAATATGTTATTTTTTATAACATATAAATTATAATTTTAATATTTTTATGGTTTTTGTGGGATATTATGATTTGATTCTATGATCTAATCCTAAGACTCTAAATCAATCCTAGATAGAATTTTAATTTTAACAGCCTTCATAGGTGGATGATGCATCACTGAATATTTTGCTTCTTGAAGTGATGAACCATTGTGTTAGAGAAAATAAATAGTTTGAATCCACACAAGGTTTAAATTTAAAAATAAGAGTCCAAGATAATTTAATTTTCATTTAATTTTAACTATGGATTGCCAATTAACAAGTTAATTTAAGAAATTGGGCAAGCGGATAATGGTAGAGTATGAGAAATGTGAGGTTTTTAGTCCTAATATTCAACTAAAAAACTAATGCCATAATTTATTAATTTATTGTGTAATTTATTGAGAGAAACCAAAGCTAAGATTATATAATGTATAATTATAGATTTGGGGGATTGACATAGTGCAAGGGCTTATGTTGGGTAACAACACTAGTGTTATGTGGTGATGTTGGGTCATTGGTGCTAGCATGAAGGCAGCGTAGTTGTTGGTTTTGTTTTGTTGGTGCTTTGAGTGGTTGAGTTGAAGTGTTTTTGTAGGAGGATGTGGGGGTGGAGGATGGGTAATTAGGTAAAGGAATGGCCGGTGGTGTGATGCAGTGGTGCAATGGGTATTATGTTGGCCAATGAAGGTGAGGTCAAAAGAGGGGAGACCGGAGTTGGTAGGTGGGGTGGTGAAGATAATGATATGGAATGTTAGGATATCATGGTTGAGGTCAAACATGGAAGTTTATTGTTTATGAGCACAACCTTTCTCAAAATCCCCTCTTTTGAGTCCCGACACTTGACATGATTATGTGGCCCAACACGCCTAGATTGTGTTGATAATAAAATTGATATTTTTATATGGTTATGTGTCTTGACACTGCTAGGCTGTATTTAACTTAGTAGGCTTTGTCATATTTTTTCTTTTTGATATGATTATAGTCATTGACACACTATAGTCATGTTCAACCCAGTGTAGCTCCATTCCATGTCATATTGATCTTCATCGACCCTGAATCTTTTTCCACCTCTTTTATCTTCCTTTTTCACCTACACATCAATACTTAATGATCTTTTCATTTGCCTAAAAAAATTCAAAAATGTGAATTAAACACTTAAAGAGAAAAATAAAGAAAAGAAATTTCAAAATAAATTTTTGGTTTGTCTCCTAAGAATCACTCATTTAATGGTCATGAGCTTGACCCTTTTAATGCTCAAGATGACGATAAATCACCAAGGGTAAGAATACCCATCTTTTCAATCAATTAACTTTCAATATAATGCTTTAGAATTTTCCCGTTGACCTTGAAGGCTCCCGTGGCTCTACTCTATACTTTAACGACTCTAAGTAGATATACCTTATGCACTTGAAATGGCCCTAACCATGTTGACTAAAGTCCTCCCCAAAAAAAATTGAGATGATAGTTGAATAAAAGCACTAAATCCCTTTCTCTAAACTCTCTATGGAGAATATGACAATCATGACACTTCTTTGTTCCTTCCTTGTAGACCTTGGTGTTCTATGATAGATTTAACCTTAAATCATTAAGATCATTGAGTTGGAGCTTTATTCTCTATCCTACTTCTTTCGAGTCAAAATGAATGATCATGAAAGCCTATTGTGCCTTGTGTCCACCTCAATAAACAAATGAAATGATTTCCCATAAACCAATCTAAATGGTTTTATGTCTATAAGGGTCTTGTATGCTATCCGGTGTTCCCATAGAATGTCATCCAACTTCAAGTACTAATATATTTTTTTATCAAGGCACCATATTTTTCAAAATTAATTTTTTATTATAATTTGCGATCTCACTTTTGTGATGCATATGAGAACCAACTTGGATAGGTATTGATGTTGTAGAACCTTAGAACAACTGAAAATGAATGAGAGAAATGGGGGAGATTTGAGAGGATAAAAATTGACTCTTATAACACCTTGAATCAATAACTGTAAGAAACACCTAAGGTATAAAATCTTAGGATAAATCTTATAAGAGTTTTGTAAGATTTTTAGACTCTTACACTTAGAAAATGAAGGAAGGCTCTTGGTATCTAGAGGGAAAAATATGCAGCCAAAAGATAAGTCGTTCTTCTTTCATTCTATCTTTGACACTTATAGAATAAGTGTAGGATTAAATATTACAACTTAGACAAATAATACATATGATTAGAGATTAAAAAAAGAAGAAATCTACCTAAGTTCTAGCCTATGCGTTTTAGTCATGGTGGTGGATATTCATGTAGATTTTTTGAATCCCCTTCCCTTATTATCACATGATCTAATTCTAAAATAAGCATAATACACAAAAGGAAAGAGACAAAGTTCCTTTTGTTTGTAAGTAACAAAAAAAAATTAAGGAATGTCTTTTAGCCTTCCTTATTCTTCCTAAATGCTGAAAGTGACTTGACATCCAACATAAGAGGGACTTGTGACTGATTTTTGTAGCTTCCAAGGGGGTTTATGATGCATTTTTGATGTATTTTTAGGGATAAAAATATTAAGAAAATATGGGGAAAACTTTAGGAAAAAATGTGGCCTTAGGTTCGTTCTTTTTGGTTGGTTTATGGATGATACAACGAGATGATTGGGATTAAGAAAATATGGGTAAAATGATGGGGAAAATCTTCGAAAAAAACGTGGCCTTAGGTTCCATCTTTTTGGTTGGTTTGTGGACGATATAAGGAGATGGTTGGAAAGCTTTGCATGACTTGCATGTCTAGGTTTTGCTAGATAATTAATTTATCCAAGTAAGGAGAGTTTTTGTCTCTCAAACTTGGAAAAATTAATGGCAAGATTATGATCATCTATTTTCTAAATCACTTTACCACTTGTTTAAGAGTGATATAGTTTATCTATTTTCTAAGTTACACCATACTTCATCAAAAGTGTACTTAGGATCTTGTTTGCAAAGTGAGATCCCTCATCACTGATTATTACTTTTGAGACACCAAATTAAGGGAAACCAATCTTCTGAAACACGTTAACTACCGCATTCATGTCATTTGTTGGAAATGCCAATGCTTTGACCCATTTTGTGATGTAATCTACCACTACAAAAATATACTTATTTTTTGTGATGATGGAAAGGTCCCATAAAGTTGATTCCTCACATGTTGAAGAGTTAAGCTTAAAAAAATGTTATTTAATGGAATCTAATTCCTCCTTGAGATGTTTCTTGTTCTTTGAAATTGGTCACAACTAAGCACATAGTTCCTTACACCCCTAAAGAGTGAAGGCTAATGAGATTATACTTGTAACATGTAAGTAGTTGTTTTTGAGGTACTCATGATCCCTGTATGGTAAAGAATGACAATGGAAAATGACATCTAATACTTCCTTTTTAGGAAAACACCTTCTAAATATTTTATCTACAAACCACTTTTAGATAGAAGGATAACCCCATTAGAAGTTCTTGGCATCCAATGGAAATTTCTTACAATGTTGGTAGGAAATATCAGAGGTTAGCACCTGACATGCAATGTAATTCATAAAATATACAAGTCAAGGGGCTTGATAACTTGTAACAAAAAAATTTTATATAGTAATGAATCATCAAACAACTCCTCATTACCTTCACCTTCATCCACTTATTGTTCAAGCTTAAAGAGGTGATTTGCTACCACATTTTTAGTACCTCTTTTATTATTTATCTCCAAATCAATCTCTTACAAATAGAGGATATATCTAATCAGCCTTCTCTTTACATCATTCTTGGCTAGGAAGTGCTTAATAGTTGTGTGGTCTAAGAAAATAATATTCATTGACCTAATAGGGTATAACAAAAAAAATTATCTAAGGCAAGCACAATAGCTAGGAGTTCCTTCTCAATTATGGAATAGTTCATCTAAGCATTATCCAATGTATTACTAGAATATTATATAGCATACACTTTTCCTACTCTCCTTTTCCCAATTACAACCCCAATAGCAGTGTCACTTACATCACACATATCCTTAAATGGAAGATCCCAATCAGTGGATCTCATCATTGGAATAGTTGTTAAAGCTTCCTTTAACCTATCAAAAGCATCTAAACAAGATTTATCAAATGTAAAAGTAACATAGTTAAAAAGTAAATGGGTCAAGGGCTTATTAGTTTTAGAAAAATCCTTAATGAAACTCCTATAAAATGCAACATGACCTGAGGAATTTCTAACTCCCTCGACATTAGTTAATGGGTGGTATCTTTGCAATTATATCAATATTTACATTATTGACTTCAATATATCAACTAGAGATTAATTGACCCAAAGTAATTCCTTCCTGTACCATAAAATGACACTATCCCAATTCTACTCAACGTTAAGTTCCTTACATACTTTCAAAACCTTATTAAGGTTATGTAAACAATCATTACAGGAAGTCCTATAAGTTAACAGGTCATTCACAAACACCTCCATTATATTCTCAATGGAGTCATAAAATATGGACATCGTACATCAGCTCCATTATATTCTTAATGAAATCATAAAATATGGACATTGCACATCAGCTTCATTATATTCTTAATGAAATCATAAAATTTGGACATCATATATCACTAAAAGGTGGTGGGACATTTATAACACCCCTATTTTGCTCAACTTTTTTTTGTTTTGTTTTGAAAAACAATTTGAAAGATACAATAAAAACTAGGGAATTTAATCACCACATATTATAGGAGAGGTGTGCATGTTCACTTAACTCATGATAGATGTCAAGTTGGGCTAGAAAATCAAGAAACCAAAAAGAGAATCATAATGCAAAGTAAAACTCTTTATAGATTACAAACTCTCAAACTAAGGTTCCATAAGACAAAAAATATCTCTCTTATCTATATTATTCTCATTATATCCATTATAGTGTTATATTATTAGTGCACGCATCCCTTTGTTTGTTGTTTCATTTTTTTTATTACAGCAGGCATGAGTTAGGTGATGATTACACTTCTCTTTTGGTTAATTTAGCGATGATGTCCCTAATTTTATTTTTAGTATGCTTATTCATTATCTTGAAAATGATTTTTTTTTCAAATTTGGGGGTGTTGCAATTGGGGACCCTGCATGCTAGCTCAATTTGTGCAAAAATATTGACAAAAAATGTTGATTATATTGTTGAAAGCATCATTGAAGTCCCTTTTCATTTATTTTCCATTAATCTAGCTAGTATTTTTTTGCATTTGGAAATGATGATCATAAGTGGACTACCCTTTTTGGTGGTCCATACATCGTGAGAAACTATACATGTCTTGAGGGAAATTCCACCTTGATTTTCTTTTGGTAAGGATGAAATCTCTAAGATATCGGTTTAGATAAGGTCGAGGAACCTTCAAATAGAGTTATGGAGCACTAATGATATTTGTAGAATAAGTCCTAATTAGGTTACCTTTTCAAATTGATCTTGTAACAATTAAATAACATAATATTGATTATGGGTGAGTATTAATGGAGGTGGATGTTTCCATCCCCACTATAAGTATGTTGAGGTGGATATTTATAAAGGTAGTTACCAATATTTTTTTAGTAAATACAATGTGTTTAGTTAATATTTGGATGATTCTAGGAAGGATGAGCACTATAAAACCTTGATCGCCATGATCAATCATGTTACTATGGAGAAGCCTCTTAATGCTGCTAAGGAGGTAAATATAGTTAGAGGATAGGGTTCTTTTCAACATCCATCTAAGAATAGAGCTTTTTTGGAAAGATCCTATTCATGTGATTATAGGTAGGAGTGGGAAAACTCCTACAGTCAATTATGATCGTCCCCATCATATCCACCTTCCATATATTTCCATAAATAAGATTAGAAGAGATCATGATACTCTCTCTATTAAATGTTCCCATTCAATTAATCTTCCATCAATACTTAAACCTCCTATAGGTATAGCCTTTGATAGAGTTCAATTGAATGAGATTCATGATTTTGGTTGGTAGTAGTGCCTTCTAAAGGTGCTAGGAAGAAAATCCCCCTCCGTGTAAAAATTATAGTCATAATATTTCTTTGTTAAGAAGGCTTAAAGAAATTAGATCCTCAAAAGCTTTTAAAAATTGATTTTAATGGGAGGTTGTTTTCCTTACAAATGAGCATGCCTTTTTATTTTTTGTTGTTCTAGTTATATGAATGCATAAGAATTATGTTTGGTGGTGTAATTATGTTCTTAAATAATATATCAAATTTGATGCTCTTTTTACCACTTTATTTAGATCTACTAGAGGTTTCTTGTCGTATTATGGGTTTTGTTAGCTTATAGGCATTTCAAACTTAGTTTTTGGTTGATTTGTTTTGTTCTTTTTTAGATTTTCAAGCCATACCAAACCCTTCTCTATTAGATTCTTTGGTTTTAAGGGGCCTTTTTTTCTCTTGACCTATTCAAATTAGATGGGCATTTAATTTATTTTTGATATTGTTGATTGATATATGGTTCTTGTTATGGTTTTTATGCTCGATATTGTTAGAGTGTTGGCTGCTATGATGTTGTGTCTATGTTGGGTGCATTTTGTGGAGGGTATGGTGGTAATTTTTGTTCACTTATATCCTATTGGTCGAATCTTTAACTATGCTTTTGTTTATAATTTGTTAAAGCATGCACCATGGGATCCCTTGGTTTATATTTGTCAACCAATTTCTTGGTTGGGTGACTGCTATTGCTCTTATTCATGATTTTCTCTAGCTATTGTTTGGAATTGGGTTGTTACCAATGTAGGAATAAAATCACCATACCTCATGTCTTATGCTTGAATTATACATCCCATTATGATATTTAGGACTTTTTTTGGTTTGTAGAACTACCAACATGTGTTGTGGGTAAATTTTGGTCTTTTAGGTCTTTATTTGGTTACAGTGTTGCTATCTTGTGGTATTGCTACATTTTTTTGATAGTTTAAATTTATTATTGATAGAGTTACCATCATATGGTCAGCATACATAAATTTGTTTCATCTTGGGTTATAAGGTGGGTGCCCATTATGTTGTTTTCTACCTATGTATGGTAAAACTGCACTTTAATTGATCACCTAGGGTTTTGTTAGGTAGTATATCCACAATATTTGTGGTATGCCTTTTTATTTTGATCATATTTGGTATTCCCATATAAATTTGTTTAAATCTTCATATATATATATATATATATATATATATATATTACCTATTTACCTGAGTAGATTCTACATGCTTAATGGTGAACTGAATTTGATATATAAAATTATGTATACTATATACTGAAATAGTTTATATATATATATATATATCGTAATAATATTTTATTCATAATTTCAAAATATATTAACCGTGTAATTTAGAAATAAAATCTCATAGCATAGAGGAGCCCAATAATTCCTCACACGCTATATGCCACATCGCAAAAAGACCTTGTCAATGACAAAATCTCCATTATTAGAGATACCACTGGTTGCTAACGATTTCTAGAGGACCATAATTTCTCTCTCTTATGCCTTGGTAATTCAAGAATCTAAGGCACTTACACCTCCTTTCCCTAGAAATTATACCCCAATTTATATTAAATTTCTGCCTCTTGAGGATTCACCAAATCCTTCCCATGTAGTTGATCAAATTTCACCATGTGATGATAAGGACTAAGGAGGTGAAGGTGTGATGTCATAGATATAAAAATTGATGAAGAATATATGACCAAACTATATAACACCCTTGAATTATACCCCCTATGATCCATAAAGTATACTCCCTATGGCTCGCGAAGGTTAATTCATTACATAAATTTAAACAAAAAGAAATTGTTAAGAGAAGCAAGCATTAGGAAATGTAAATCGTGAGTGTTGTGTTTGGAATAAAACTCTCATTTATCTAGACAAAACAATTTATTTGTGTTGGCTTGAACCATATCAATTTGTAAAAATCATTCTACATAATTTTAGCCATTTCCTTTTCCAATTTTACTCATGTGACGATTGTGACTCCATACGTGATGAACCCCACTGGAAATTTATAAATAAATCCTTGGTATTGAAGGTTTGACTGTAACCTAATTTCATATTCCAATTGAGTGATTTTCAATTTATACACACATGAATTAAGCTTCCTAATATCCTCTTAGGCTACCGATTACTAAATTCATTGGGACAAATTAATAGTTGTGTGGGAAGGCCTTTTGGCATCGACCATGTTACTATTGGCAAAAGTAAATGATTTATTTTCCACATCTAACAGAGGAATTATACTTCCATAAACCACTCTTATATGTACTTTCAATTAAGAAACCCCATAGTGATATGTTCTTACAACCCATAAAATATGAGTGGAAACCAACATTGTGTTTGTTCTATAATTAAGTTGGTTATGTACCTAGTAATTACCCATCACTATAGAAACTACACATATAAAACATATACATATCATTCATGAGAGGATATAGAGAGTGGTTAATGATCATAGACCACCAAATATAGAACATGTGGATACCTAATTAAATGTTCCTCAATCATCTCAGTCACTTCCACCACAAATACCTATTACTTTAGCCCATCTTCTTCTACAAACTCCCATTTCACTTGAGTCAGCCTTGTCTTCATGGCATAAGTTAACTAGAGACAATATTAGAAGGCTAAAATAATTCATGGTTCATAGTGACTTGAGGTATGAAGGTAGTGAAAGAATCATATGTCCTAGATTTTGACATCCAATTAAAATCAAACTCAGCTATTGGAATGTTAGGGTAATGAATGGCCCCTCAAAAACAAAAGGAGATTCATTATTATATTAAGAGTAATAAATTAACTTGAGTAGGATTTGTGGAGACTAAAATTAAATAAAATAAAGCAATCATAGTTACTAATAAACTTCCTAATAGGCAGTAATGGAGGCAAAATTATGCATGTAATCATCATTGCCAAATTTAGTTCAATACATTTTCTCACTTCTTGAGCAACTTCCTATTATTTCATATGACGCATCTATGGTAGTGAATATTAGTAGTTCACAAAATTTTGGTCTCAAACCATTTAGATTCTTAAATATTTGGCCCTTTGATAAGGAGTATCTATTCTTAGTAAGACATGCTTAGTTGAAAGCCTAGTATTAAAAACTGGTCCTGATCAGTCGATCCGACCGGTGAACTGGTCGGGTCACCAGCTAGATTTTGTGTACCGTTCTAAGGATCTCGAAACCAGTAAAAACCGATGAACCAATCAAAAAGCCAATCACAGAACTGGTCAAAAAATCAGTTGGAATTCAATTAAATTCATGTGTAGTATAATTTTTTATATATATATTTCATATTATTTGACTTAAAATGTACCACTAGTCCAACCAATACAAACTACTAGTCCGATCACTAACCCAGTGAACCAATTATGATACCGGTTCAATTACCTGTCCGATTTTTAAAACTATAGTTGAAAGACTACCCTAATAGTCCTTTATTGCCAAGATGTCTAAAATCAAGGAACCATAAAGACCGTTGCAATAATTAAACAAAAATAAACATGGGAACATTAATGAAAAATTCAACCAAGCTAGAACAAAGCTTGAAGAAGTTCATCAACAACTTACCTCTTCACCTTTTGATAATGAACTGATAGAACACGAGAAGCAGCAACATGCTTTATTTATACACCTTTTAAAGTGTGAAGTAAGTTTCCTCAAGAAAAAAACTCAAGTTTATTTGTTTAATTTTAGAGACAAAAACCTTAGGTATTTTTTGTAACTTGTAAAAATGTAGAAGATATATAGATCAACTCAAGGTAATAAAAGATAATGCTAATGTACTACAACTTGATCCTTCAGGTGTTTAACAAATACTTACTAATTTTTTTTGAAGATAAGTTGGGAATAGAATATTACTCCACATTCTAGTTTCTTCATGAAAGTTATTGATATGGACTAAAACTTTATCTTTCATATCAATAGCAAATGCTTGCTCTAATCTCTTGATCATGCTATATTTTCAATGCACTATAAGAAATCATCATGTCTTGATGGATTTAATGCATATTTCTATAAGTCAAGTTAGGAGGTGATTAGAGACAACATTTGGAGATGTGTCTATTCCCTTTTCATCACATGAATATTTTATTCTAACATCAATGCCACTACGCTCAATATCATCCCCAAGGTGCCTAATATAGATAAAATAGATGATTTAGGTAAATTTATTATCTAAATTTACTTTATAAAACCATTTCAAATGTTCCCGCTAACTAGTCTATGACACCCTTTATTATTTGTGGAACTCAATCTTGTTTCATTAATGGTAGGATGATATGTGAGAATATCCTTTTAGATGCATAGTTGATTAAAGGATATAATCAATGCCACCTCTCACCCCGATGTATGATAAATATTGATATGAAAAGGGCTTATGACATTGTCAACTAGAGATTCTTTTAACAAATGTTGCTTACCTTGCACTTTCACTACACATTGTCTTTCTTATAATGACTAGTGTTACCATTATTAGCTATTCACTAAAATTTTATAGTTCTCTTCTTTCTCTATTCAAGGAAAAAAAAGGGATGTGAGACTAGGTGTAACACCCCAAAATTCACTAATTTTTTTTCTTAAAAGCGGAAGCAATTAAATTAGAAGCACTGAAAACCTGTGAATTCTGGAAATGTTACCGCCACACTTAGTACCAGACCGGTTCTCTCCGACCGTTCCAGTACCAAGTGCTAAGGCTAAGAAAAGAAATAATCAATACAATCCAATTTCCAAATAAGCATTAAACGGTTGTAAAACAAAATCAGAGTACGCATCAAGAAATGTAATTCATTTCCAAAAGAGAATTAAACTTACAACCGATAAAAGGTTCATTAAAATACTCAATCGAGTAATGAATCAGAAAATGGTAAATACTATACCAAAGAAACAACAAAAGGAATGAAATCGCGTAAAGAATGAATACGGCCACAACACTCTCGAACTTCGAGCCAAACATGCTCAACACTCAGCTCCAACTGATATCTCGCCCACCTGCACAAATTCAGAAGGCATACTACTCGTGGGAATGAGCAGCACCCATAAAAAGGGTGATCAGTACGCTACGTACTGAGTAAGGTAACCGAGTACTAAGGCCGGCACATAAGCACATAATCCATGCATAAGAATAAAAGATCATAAACATGATAACATAATTCATGTGATCATCCAAGTAAAAGTATAAAGGCCCATATGTATATAATCCGACTCAATTACTTAGTTTATCTCTTATCAGGAATCATGTCACACCATACTTTTATTCAAGTCCATACGATTACGGGAACCCCACTATTTTTGCCGGTGGATCGGTCGCGAGGGAAACGTTCCCTGCCACTATTTTAGCCGGTGGATCGGTCGCGAGGGTAACATACCCTGCCACTATTATAGCCGGTGGATTGGTCTGGCCCCTTCTCGTACGGTGTTCCACTTTAAGTGATTAGTGTCTTCCCATATCTTTCAACATATAACGTTTTGTTTTGTTGAGCTCGGGATCCCCCACTATTATAGTCGGTGGATCGGTCGCGAGGGAAATATTCCCTGCCACTATTTTAGCCAGTGGATCGGTCGCGAGGGAAAACATTCCTTGCCACTATTATGCCGGTGGATCGGTCTGGGCCCGTCTCAACATCTTCCACTTTACGTGATTAATGTATTAAGTATCTTATTCAAAGGCTTTCATCATGCACATGCACAAATCATAAATCATAAATTCCATATTCATCATCATCTTTAATCACCACATACACATATGCTACCGCCAAACCCTAGCCATGCATGGATCGCTCCCTTTACACTTATCCTCCAATTCTACTTCCCATCTCACTCTAGGGTTTTATCCCAAAACCCTAATTTAGTCTCCTTCGTACCCTTAATTTGCTCCACATGCTATTTTTCATCCCAAGTGCTCAAACACCCAAACAACACTTACATTACCTTCCTTACATCCCAAATTAACTTTCCACACATAAATTTCATACCCATGCAGACATTAATCTCCCCATACTAACCTTCGAACCTTTTTCATGTAAACCCTACAATTTCATGTGAAACCCTAATTTCAACCATGCAAACATTAACCATTATGTAAAACCCAAAATCTCATCATACAAAACCCTAAATTCAATCCACATAACCCAAAGATACATTCACACCAAACCCTAGATTCAAACCATATACATCCCAAAGATTCATTCACACAACCCCTAAATTCAATCCATACCAACACAAGGATTCAAATAATATAAAACCCAAAGATTTTTCCACATGATACCATTGATTAGATTCTCCCCTTTCATAACCACAAATTATATTCTCCCATACAAGACTATAAATTAGATTCTCCCACATAAAATCATAAATTAGAATCTCCCAAGCAAAACCATAATTTGGATTAATTGGATTCCCCAAAACAAATCATAAATTAGATTCTCCCAATCAAATCATAAATTAGGTTCTCCCATATAATGTCATAAATTACATTCTCCCCAAATAACGTCTTAAATTAGATTCTCCCTAACAAACCATAAATTCAATTCCCCCATATAACATCATAAATTATATTGTCTCCCACAAAACCATACAAAACCATGAATTAAACTTCCCTATATAAAACCATAAATTATATTCTCCATACAAAACCTCAAAATTCATAAATCAGATTCTCACACACGAAACCCTAAAATTCTCCATTTTATTCCTTTACTCATGAATCAATGGAATACTTAGGTCAACTCACATCCCTTAATCAACTTCTTTCTCCATCATCCTTTTTCATCCTTTCTCCCACATAAAATCATATCAACATCCTCACATGCATGTCTTATAGGGTCGTACACAAATATTACACATGCCATACGAAAACATACTTCAACTCCACGTCATATCATATACGGCATAATTAATAATCATAAACATAGAATGTATAGCATATGAATCACACAATGCACATTAGCACATAAAAGGCCTTAGCACCCCTTACCTAAAACGACACCGGTCTTGGAGCACGTTCCTACGCCTCCTTAGAGCTTTGACCAAATAATAACATACTAATAAAATAACCTTAACAAAATTCTAACTTTGCTAAAGACATAAAAATAATAGAGATATTATAAACCTTTATAATATAGGATTCAAGACTTTACCCTAATAATAATAATGATACTAATATAATAATATCAAAATTAATAAAACTAATATCAATGAGAATATAAATAATAATAATAATAATAATAATAATAATAATAATAATAATAATAATAATAATAATAATAATAATAAGCTTTAAAATTTAAAGTGGGGTTTCGACCCTACTTATAACTAATGACTTACCATTTATTTAATATTAATAATAAAATTAATAACCTATACAATAATATTAAAATAATAAAGATAATGATAATAATATTATTAATGGTTATAAGAACAATAGAAATAATAATACTCAAATAATTAAGTGCAAATGTTAATACAATTTTAGGGCCTAAGATTTTCCAGAATAAATAATAAAACAATAATAATAATTATTCTAATAATTATAATATTAATAATAATAAGAAGAAGAATGATAATAATCCTATAATAATTCAATTAATAACTTAAAATTCGAAACTATCAATAAAATTATTTTATCACCACTCTCCACCCTGCAAGTACAATTCAGAATAAAATTTCTCATCAAATAATAATAAAACATATTAAGAAATAAATATTAAGAATAATAATAATGGTACTTATATGCAAATAATTGAAATAAATTAAATCAATGCTTATAATAATATGAAAAATGGTTGAGAGGGTCTAGGGTTCAACCTTAAGCTGGTGGGGATAGGTGGCACCGGCGGTGGTTCACGGCGGTGGCCGAAAAAATAAAATAACATAGACAAAGATGGATGTTGGGAAAAATATAGGGAGAATTGAGGTGATATAAGAGGTTTTTATTGTTGCCCAGGAGTAGAGGGACAAAATGATGGTGGTGGTGCAGCCAAAGGTGGCGGCGCACGGCGGAGGAAGGCGGTTTAAGGCTTCGGGGTCAAAATTCCGGCGAGAACGAGCAGCCAACTTGGCACGGCTATTGAGGCTCGTACAAGAATAATCGAAGGTTGAAAATAGTTTGGTTAACTAGAGAGTGTTGCAGGGAAGAATTTGGAATGCGGAGGTGGCGCTGAAGTTGGCTGACGGCGGCGGAAGAGGAGTCTGAAGTTGGGGTGGCGGCAGCTCGGGCCGAGGGTTTCGGGGAAGAAAAATCTTCAAAACTCCTACAACTAGGCTATATATAGATGTTGGAATGGATAATGAGGAGCTGGAGGTCGACATGGAAGTTTTAAATGCAATAATTTGGGCAGTCGGCGACGGAAAATGGTCGGTCGACGTTTGGGTTGGTTCGAAGGTTCGTGATGTTGGGGAGAAGAAACGGGCGAGATTTAAGGAACGAAAATTATGCCAATTTATTCCTGGAGTTAATAGGAAGGCAATGAGACAAGAAACAGACGATATTATTCACCGTAACCGGAGATGCCATTGACGGGTCGGGAGCTTGCGTCGCAGCGACGGAGGAGGAAGGAGGAAGAAGGAAGAAGGAAGGGAGGCGGTCGGGTCGGCCGGGAAAAGAAAAGAAAAGGGGAAGAACCGGGCCAGTTCGCGCGCGGTCGAGGGCGTCATTAAAACAAACGACGCGTTTCGGTGTAACCGGAGTCAAAACGCGTCGCGACGGAGGGCGGAAGGAGGACGCGCGGGCACGGGCTGAGCCGAGGGAAAGAAAGAAGGGGAAAAAGATTGGGACGCGGGAGAGGGCATCCCAACCGGGGAAAAAGAAGAGGAAAAAGAAAAAGAAGAAAAAGAAAGAAAAAGAAAAGGAAAAAGGAAGAAAGAAAAAGAAAAAGGGAAAAAGGAAAGGAGAAAATAATTAGGTTAGGGTCAATTAAATTAATCTGAATATTTAGGATATTTAAAATAATAATATTTAAATAAAATAATATTTAAATCCCTTTTTAGGCTAAATTAGGATTTTTAAAAGATTTTCCATAAATTTCATTTTAATTAGCAAAACACCCTAATTTTCTTCCATTAATTTATTTATAAAATTAACATTAATTTGAAACTATTTTCTCCTCATTATTTTAAATAAAATAATTTATTTAGTTAATTTCTAAAATACAAATCCTTAATTAGCTAAAATACCCAATTTCTCTTAATTAATATACTTATAAATTTATTCTTCATTTTCCCTAATTAATTTCCTTTTATTTTAATCAAAATAATTTATTTAATTAATCTTTATGATAAAATATCATTTAAATATAATATTTAAGATTAGAATTTTTCGGGGCATTTCATTGTGACCCCTTCTCCTTACTTATTTTTTAGACTTATGGAGCAGCTCTATAGGGTTATTATTAGGTTTTTGGTTGAATTCTAATTTTAAGGCTCATCCTAAGTGTAATAAAGTGAAACTTATATATATATTATCAATGTTCATTCAAGGTGATGTTCCATTTTTTTAATGTCTCTTATGAAAACATTTACTCACTTCTCAAAACTTTCTGGCATAAAGCTTACCGTGTCAAAAAGTACCATTTATTATTAGGTTTTTGGTTGAATTCTAATTCTAAGGCTCATTCTAAGTTTAACAAAGTGAAACTTATATATATATATATATATATATATATATATATATTATCAATGTTCATTCAAGGTGATGTTCCATTTTTTTTAATGTCTCTTATGAAAACATTTACTCATTTCTCAAAACTTTCTGGCATAAAGCTTACCGTGTTAAAAAGTACCATTTATTACATTCAAGGTGATGTTCCTTTTTTTTAATGTCTCTTAATGAAAACATTAACTCACTTCTCAAACCATTCTAGTGTAAAGTTTACCATGTCGAAAAGTACCATTTATTACAGTGGGCAAGTGGCTAAAGATACTAAAAATTTACCCTAATTTGCATTTAATATCTCACCAAGGCTCTTACATGTGAAATATCTTAGAGTTCTCATTTTATTCTTAACCTTGATAATATGACACTATCATCCATCATTACCAGTGGAAGAATAAGTTGGTTAGCTATATAAGTCAAATTCAACTAATTAACTCCGTACTCATAGGAAAGTAAGATTATTAGATCTTACTTTTTATACTTCTCAAATAGGTCTTACATAACATAAATTTAGCTTGTCATTCACTCCTTTGGGTAGGACTAGATTCATTATGTAAAAGTTCAATTGTTTTGGATAATATTTAAGCTCCAAAGTAAGGAAGGGGACTTGGTATATTAAACCTTTGTTTGTTGAATTTAGCACCCATTTGAAAGAAGCTTTGGACTATCATCCAAAGCAAAGAAATATTGGATTAGGTGCATCCACACATACTACATTAAAAATAGAGATATATATTTTTTTTATTATAAATACAACATCATGGATTATTTGAAACATTATGGATATGATTTCTACTTTTTGGGTCTTATTTTCTCTGACTCAAAATTAGAAGGCATGCTTCAACAAAGGTGATTATTTTTTATCTATAAAGTCTATTATTTAATTTTCCCTAAGAAACCTATGATTATGTGGTATAGTATGGTGTGGAACAACCTAACTCTATCTTGGCACTAGTTCACTCTTGAACTAGTCATGTAAGGAACAATTTTCACTAGAGATCATATGTAGTGCTTGGTATTTAGCAACCCTACTACATGAAATTGTTAACAATAGATTAAGACAGTAACCCACTTATTATTTACATGTAACTTCTCACATTCAATATGGGTCTCACTTCTTACTAAAATAGGTAGTGCACATCAGTTAGTCTTGTGGGATGGTATTTCTCATTAGCTCATGAAAATAATAAGAGGGCCTAAGGTACAAAAAAATTCCTTTAGATCCTTAGTAGCTATAGTGGTTTTTCATGTTTGGTATGAATACAACAAGAGTAATTTCCAACATCTTACCCATCATCCAATGTAACATGTTAAGGATGTTACTTGAGAAATGGTGAGATTCATTGATTTTTTTTCCATTATAAACCCTATAAGAATCTTTTTGGTCTAGTGGGCATGCTAGGTAATCATTGTGCTTCGTATTTTCACACTAATTTTAAAATTTTAATAATATCATATAATCATTTATCAAAATATTAGTAATCTAACTATAGGTTTTATGTTAATTTGATGTTGTTTACATTTGAATTTAGATTTTGATTCCTTAAATGTATATGCTATATTGCTATATATATTTTTCATGAACTTTCATATATTATCCATTTTATTACATAATAATATTGGATATATAGTTAAATTAATGTGACATTATAGGTATAAAACTACCTTATACTTGTGTAATTACTGTATAAATATTATAATGTTGCAATTTTCTTCTTTTGTTAAGGTTACACAATGCTAACTTCTAGATTAGGGGAGATTAAAGAAAAAAATTGCTGCTAATAGATCAAATCAAGGTTGGGAGCATAACTTGTAAGTGGATAATATTGATAAGAACCTAAGGTATAATAATGTGGGTTTGTTTATTCTGGGCCAAGGGAAAAAATCACTTTTATGGAACTCACATTAATAATCAACCTTTTTTTTATGATTCCTAGAAGATCTTAAAAAAAATAAAGACATTTTGTCAATGAGTGAAGAAGAATAAGAAAACAATGAAGAATAAACTTAATGATACCACATAGATTGATACTTTTGAAAAATTTAGATGTGGTTATGGATGAAAGGGAGGAGGTATTATAGATTCTTTTGTTACTATTATATGACTGTTAGTCTAAACCATGCTTAATCAAAAGTTTACGAAATGAATAAAGAGAGAAATTTTATCAATAAATTACATGATTTTTCATAACTTGTGTTGTTCATTCAATGTTGTCAATAATCTTTATTATGTACTTATGGTTGAGAAAATAGGCAACCATAGAATATGAGTGTCGCAATGACACATATGCTTTAGTGTTTTAGATTCTACAAATCAATGTTATAAAACAAAAAATTTCAAATTGACAAAATAGGGGTGTTACAAGCACACACAAATTATGGAATCTAATATCTAAAAGTTAAATCGGAAACTAATCTTAAGTATACAAATAAGATATTCCTTGTAGCCATAGTTAGTATTTGGTATGTACTAATTTATTATAATAAATTCAATAATATACTTAAAATATGTGTAATTTATCATTTAAACCATAATGTAAGCCATTGACTATTATTTTCGTGACCCTAAGAAATGAAAATGAAACTCTTCACCAGTTTGATTAAGTGGGAAATGATAAACATAAATATATAATTCAAGATATAAACAAGTAATTATTTGATTATATTACTTTATCATATAATATGTTTCATAAACTAATAATTCTATATATTATATAAGTATAATTAACATGAATATGTAATTCAAGACATGGAAAATGGTAACATTGATGTAGTTAGGATCAAGACGTGATGATGGGGATTATGCATGGTTTGTCGTGGAAATTAATAGTCATTTTTTCTTGCAACAAAGTGGTTGATTAATTAGAACTAGAAAGTTGAAGAAGAAAAAGTGTAAGTTGTGGTTATAGTACCAAGGATTGTAAAAAGAGGAAAGGTGGCATAAGTTGATTAATTAATCAAGTTGTTAGGGACTTGTAACCAAAATCAAGACAAAGGTAGTAGGAAGAGAGTGAGTTAGTTTTATACTTGAAAAAATTTGAAGGCCTATGGAAAACTTTCATGAAGTTGGATGGCAACATGTTCGTATAAATGGGATTTAATTAGCTGACCCTATAGTGAAGTATATTGTAACTAGAGATTTTTTTTACTAGATGGAGAATATTCATTTTGAAGTGCGTGCTGTATTTTTTGGTGATTTATTAGTTTAATAAAGTTACCCCTATTCTATGCTCTAAAAAGTTGAATCTTTATCTTTTTGTTTCTCTATGATTGTCCTAAAAAGGACAATTATCTTAGTCAAGATTGTACATAATAAGGTTTATGAAGGACATTATTGATAGAAGACGAGATTGATCAAAATCTTAGTTATGTTATGACCGCTATTCCTAATTATTTCCCCCTTTTGAGATAAACCATGTATACATTACATAATTTAAGCATTGTAATGTTATTTTATAGACATATACAAAAGAAGAACATAACAACCTTTATGGAGAATATTGTTGGATGAGGTTAGAAGAGAATGATTACATTATACTATTCCCTAACTTGTAAAAGGAAAAGGGTTCTCTTATGGGCAATATTGTATCATTTTTTTATGATTAATAATCAACCATAACAATTACAACTACAGGTTACAAGTCCCTTATGTTATATATAAAATCACCCCTATAGTGTAGGTAAAGCAAGACAAAAAATAAATCTACCCTCACAACGAAGCTAAAGGCCTTGCAAGTGCAATAGGTCAAAAAATCCCACCTCAAATTTAAATGAAAATCTCTTATAAAGTCCTTACACATAGTGATTACAAAATTGAACTAAATCACCTAGTTCACCAGTACAATCGGGTACCAAGGTTCCTGTCGATACGAAACTACTTGGTTTATTAATTGGCATACCGATAAAAAAATTGTGTTGGACTGGTTAACTTGATCCAACTAGTTTTAACTTAGTACACCCTAAATATTATCAATTAGTTGTAGGAGGAAAAAATTCGAGGCATAAATCAGACCGGGTTATATTGGGATCATATTGATAGTTTTATGAATAAAAGTAATTTTTTATTAAATCACGGTCAAATTGGTTGGAAAATGTATTGAGAGGTCTACTAGGCTGATTTTTAGTCTAGTTTTTAAAACATTGCTCATACCTAAAAACAACAATAGAGAGGAACATGTTTTCGATTTCCTAAAATTTTCATGTCAAGGATGGTCCATGGAGCACCCCTATCCTTCTGATAATTTTCTAGGATATAGTTTTTAAACTCCCACTTAAGAGTATCATAATCTTTATGAAAATTATTCCCTTTTGTCTCAAGTCCTTGTTAAACCAATGAACTAATTTATTTTCCATGAGTGCTCCATCTAAAATAATCCTTCTTGCAATGAAGTCTAATTGAGAATCATTGATAAATGGTTCTATCTCTATCTTTATCCTTTCTAACATAATCTTAGCAATGAATTTATAGATACACCCTGTTATGTTTATCGGTCTAAAGTGTTTTACCTACTTCGTGTCTTAGATCTTGGGAACCAAGGTAACCAAGGTGGTGCTCACTGATAGGGGCATTTGGCTTGAAGCAAAAATTCCAATATAAAATATGTGGATTTTTCACCAATCACACCCCCTCATATTTCGTATACAACCCATGTGGTATCCATCATACCTAAGGGATTTCAAAGGGTCACATGCCCACATTGCTACTTTCACATCCTTTTTCTAGAGCATACTCTCTATCCAACTATTATATTTGTGCATGTTTATAATTTCTAATGTCAATCTATAACATATTAATAAATCATGTGTACACATATAAAACTATTAAGTGTATATATTTAGCCCATTATGAGTGCATGTCAATTGTGTAAGATGTGTATGTGTGCGTGCACACACATATTGTGTAAAATATGACTGTGTATATGTTAAGCATAATTATTGTTTTTTTAAGTCAAATTGTGTAAGATGTGTACATCCTAATCACTAAATCTTATGTAAGTTATAATTTGATCAGATTTTGTGTATTGTTGGATATAAATTATAGGGATTTGTAATGGTCTATATGTTGATTATATGTAATAAAAATTTTCAAAAAAGTGTATGTATTTGAGATTACGATAATGATTATTTACGACATACCACCTTTATATATATATATATATATATATATATATATATATATATATACACTTTCAAAGATGGTTATTAACTAAAAAGTGTGAGTGAGTAGATGTACTACAATACAAATTCTCTTTCAAAAGTGGTTGCAATAACAAAACTATTTTTGTATATATAGTTTTAGAGGAAATTGCAATAAGAAAATCAACATTGTATATCCATCTTCTAAGGTGACCCATTGAACCATCGGCCTTTTATCCCATTCTACAATAACATTTTTGGTTTTCTAACATCATGGTAGGTATTTATGACAATGCTTATGATGTACCACCTATTTAGTCATCATTAAATGAGGTATTTTGTAATAGTCTAAGAAAAAGGTTAGATGGATATTAAGTGAATGATATTATTATTATTATTATTATTATTATTATTATTATTATTATTATTATTATTATTATTATTATTATTATTATTATTATTTAACATTACTAAAATTCATCTAATTAAGGAAAAATATTTCTTAAACTCATTGCCACATCGGTAGTATAGGTTTTAGAGTCAATATTTTAGTAAATATGTAAAACTTTAATTACCAAGTAAGACACAATGGTACAAACTCCAAATTAACAACCTTATCACGGACTCTACTCTAAGTTGTAAACATGGACAACCAACTTATCAAAAGATTTACATCCATAGATACTCTCGATCCTAGCATCTAACGCCAAAACTATAAGTTTAAAGGCATGTATCAGAGTAGTGTTTTTGACATGAAATATATATATGTTTGATAGGAATTTGGAGTAAATAAGAACCAAAGCATAGCAATCTGGATAGGAGGTCCCATTCCTCCTCTTTGCAGCCAATTCAATATGACAAGTATAATGTCTACATAGTGGTTACAACCAACTCTAAGTAGTAAGTGAGTCCACACATCCTTTGTATAATCATATTAAAATATCAAATGTTTTGGTATCTCTAGGTGCTAAGAACATAACATACAAAGTCAATCCACCTCCATTCCCATAGCATGCATGCAATATTTGGTGAAAATAAGTCTATGAAAAACATGCTATAGGTGAACTCAATGTTGGGGGATCGAGAGTTCATTCCAAACCAATTTGTGCCAACCAACAAAATCCTCCTTAGGTTAAATAAGATCATAACATTTCCAATATTGTAAACCCCTTCCACCAAAACCTTGTTAGAATCGTAGTTCTCAAAAAAAATCATGTGATACCAAACGTAGCCTCAATATATTTTGCAAAGACCATGAAATAGTAGGTCTAATAGGAATTTTCCATAGATTATTATGTTTTAAGAAGTAACTATGAACCCATTTAACCCATAGTATATCCTTTTGGAGTAATATGCCAAATATGTTGTCCTAGAGCAGCTATAATCCACCATTCCACATCAAAGAGACCCAAACCTTCTTATTCCTTTGGATTAAGAACTTTACTCCAAGAGATTGTTATTTTCTTGGTAATTTAGTTACGGCTAGACCATAAGAATGAGTGACACCTTGCATTAATTAAAATGCCCCAAAATTTTCTAATTTTAAAGATTATATTTAAATAAGGTTTTATTGGAAAATTTAATTTAATAAATTATTTTTAATAAAATAAAAGGAAATTTGTTAGGGAAAATTAATAAGAAATTTTAGAAATATTTCAATTAGGAGAAATTTAGGTATTTTAGCTAATCAAATATTTTATTTTCGAAATTAATAAAATAAATTATTTTATTTAAAATAAGAAGGAGAAAATGGTTTCAAATTCATATGAATTTTATAAATAATGTAATTTGGGAAAATTAGAGTGTTTTGATAATTAAAATAGAGTTTATGGAAAAATCTTGGAAAAATCCTAATTTAGCCTAAAAAGGGATTAAAATATTATTTTATTTAGATATTATTATTTTTAAATATCCCAAATATTTTAATTAATTTAAATACCCAATCTAATTATTCTTTCCTTTTTCCTTTTTCCTTTTTCTTTTTATTCTTCCTTTTTCCTTTCTTTTTCTTCTTCCTTTCTTTTTTCCTCCCCTGAACTGGGCCTAGCTCGCGGCCTAGTCTCCCTTTCCTCTTTTCCTTTCCTTCGGTGCAGCCCAGCTCGCGCGACTCCTTCCATTTTTCCTCAGTGCTGCGTTTTAGCTTTTTCCTCCTCTAAACACTACGTCTGGGCTCCATTTTAATGATCACGCCCGACTAGCCGGCTCCCCTTCTTTTCTTTCTTTCTTTCTTTTTGCCCCGAACCGCCCGGTCCAGCCCACATTTCTTCTTCTTCCTCTTTCTCTCTCCACGTCGACGCCACCAACCTGCAACTCGCCGCCGCCCGTCTGAGAAATCCGTCGCCGATCTCGCCCCTTTGACCGGCCTTTTCCCTCCTATTTTTCCCTACTGACCGTCGACCTTTTCAACCCAATCAACTCCCCATTCCTTGCACGATCTCCCTCTCCCCCCAACCATTATAGCCCACGATCGGGAAAAGTGTGCCGATTGCCCTCACCGGTCAGTTACCACGTCTACCTATCACTCCCCCACTTTCCCTTCGACCCTAACTTCCCCTTTAGTCTATAAATACCCTTAGGTTGGCCTCGTATCGAGTTTTTGGTCACTTACCCAGAATTCCCCGACATTGTAGCCGCCTCACCTTTAGATGCCACTTTCGCCATCTCCGGCCAACACCGCCGCCCGTTCTCTCCACCTACACCTTCCCTACACCTCCCTCTAACTAACTAGACCACCCATACCCTTTGATTCTTCCTGAACAATCCACCCTTACCATGCGAACTTCCCTTCGTAACCAAACCATTTTCTGTCTGTGCCACCCTTCGTGCTGCCGTCTGCCACCTCTTCCGCCGCTGCAGCCGCTTCTTTCACCTCTCATCCTCTCCTTCAGACCCTCCTCTTCCTTCCCCTACCTTTCTTTTCCTCTACCTCCCTCTCCTCCTCTCTTTCTCTTCTTCTCCTCCATTCAGCCACCACCTCCACCGCTGTGCGCCGCCACCTCCATTCTATCCCTCTCCTTTTGGGCAACCATAAACAACCCAACTTCCACCTCCATTCTCCCTATCTTTTTCCCAGCATTCAACTTTTACTCTTTTCTTCTCTTTTTCTGGCCGCTGCCACCGCCATGCACCATCGCAGGTGCCGCCTATCCCCACCAACCTAAGGTCAAACCCTAAACCCTCTCAGCCATTTTCCCTATTTTTATAACCTTTAAATTATTTTATTTCAATTATTTGCATAGAAATACTATTATTATTATTAGTATTTATATTTTAATATGTATTATTAGTATTATTAATATTAATGTTTTTATTATTATTCTATTGAGGGTCGAAGCCCTATTATATTTCAAATCTATTTTTTTTATTAGTATTATTATTATTGTTATTATATTTATTATTAATACTAATATGTTATTATTATTATTATTTACTATTTTTAAATTATTATTATTATTATTACTGCCTTACCATTAGTGTTGATATTATTATTATTATTATTATTATTATTATTATTATATTCAAGTGTTAGTATTATTATTTTATATAGGGCTGAGACCCTATTGTGCTTATTTTACATTTTAATAGTAGTATGATAAATATCACGTCTTATTATTATTAGGGTTATTAGTATTTTTATTATTATTAGTATTTATTCTTATTAGTGTTATTATTATTATTATTAATTATTAAGTTATTATTATTCAATGTAGGGTGGAAACCCTACTTCTTTTTATCTTCGATCATTACCTTTACTATTATTACCATTATGGTTATTATTATTTTGTATGGCTTTTATCATTATTAGTATTACTATTTCATCATCATTATTATTATTATTAAATTTGTTTATTTATTTTAGTAATATTATTATCATTATTATTATTTTAGTAAAGGGGTTGAAACCCTTATTTCACTTTGTTTTGAATAATGTCCTTGTTATTATTATTTTTACTATTATTATTATTCTTATTTATATTTATCATTGATATTATTTTTAGTATATTTTCTATTATTATTTTAGTATTATTATTATTATTAGGGTAAAGTTTTCAACCTTATATTATCAACTTTTATAATATTTCTATTATTTCTATATCTTTAGCAAAGTTAGTAATTAGTTAATGTTATTTTATTAATATATTATTATTATTTATTTAAAAACCTAGTTTTATAATAAGTTAGTGATTAATAGTATATTTGATAGGAGGGAGTCTAATTTTAGCTTTTCCCTCATAATAGGTGAACCCAGTCAAAGCCCTAAGGAGGCATAGGAGCATGCTCCAAGACCGGTTTCGTTTTAGGTAAGGGTGTTACTAAGGCCATTTGTGTGTTTATATGCATTATGTGCTTCATATGCCATGTATTCTATGTTTATCATTATTAATTATTTCGTATGTGGTATAAAGTGGAGTTGAAGTATGTTGGTATGAATAAATTGTGGCATGAGAATTATGTGTATATTTATGTTATTATTATTATATGATGTGGCCTTAAGACATACATGTTACGGTTGTAAAATAATGATGGGGAGTGTAGCAATATGGTGTTAGGGTTTTGCATGAAATGGCATGGTGTTAGGGTTTGCATGAAATGTCATGATGTTAGGGTTTGCATGGAAGCATGTCTATGTGGAGCTAGGGTTTGCATATGAATTAGGGTTTGCATAAGAGTGTGGTATACGTGGAGCTAGGGTTTGCATGGAAGCATGGTCTACCTGAAGCTAGGGTTTGCATGTGAATTAAGGTTTGCATGGGAGCATGTCTACGTGGAGTTAGGGTTTGCATGGGAGTGTGGTCTACGTGGAGCTAGGGTTTGCATATGAATTAGGGTTTCATGGAAGCATGGTATACGTGAAGCTAGGGTTTGCATGTGAGTTAGGGTTTCCATGGAAGTATGTCTACGTGGAGTTAGGGTTTGTATGGAAGTGTGGTTTATGTGGAGTTAGGGTTTGCATGGGGACTAGAGTTTGCCTAGAGTTAGTCATGCATGTCTGAGAAAATGTTTGTGAATAAAATATTTAAGACACTAATATCTTAAAGTGGAAGATATTGAGACAGGACCAATCGATCCACCGATTAGGAATAGTGGTTAGGGTTTTACCCTATATGTGACCGATCCACCGGTAATAATAGTGGTTAGGACATGAGTCCTATATGTGACCAGCCCACCAGTTATAATAGTGGGGATTCTCGAGCTCAATAAATACAAACCAGAGTTATTAATGCTCTTAAAAGATACTAATTACTTACAGTGGAACACCATGCGAGCAGAAACGAAGCTGATCCACCGGTCAGGAATAGTGGTTAGGGTTGTACCCTATATGTGACCGATCTACCTGTAATAATAGTGGTTAGGGCATGATACCCTATGTGTGACTGGCCCACCAGTTATAATAGTGGGGTGTTCCTGTTTTTGCATGGATTTGATAAAAGGAATGGTGTGTATCGACTTACAATGAAAGAAAGATTAAATAATTAATCTGGATCTTTTTGGGCCTTATGTGGGGACTTGTTGATTATAAGCTATAAATTTTACTTTATGCTTTAATGTATCATATGTGTGGGTTTGTAATTGTATGTTGATAATTATCTTGCATGATTTGATATGTTATATGCCAGCCTTAGTACTCGGTTATACGTAGTGTACTGATCACCCGTTTCATGGGTGCTGCTCATTCCCACGAGTAGAAGGCCCTTTCTGAATTTGTGTAGGTGGGCGAGACATCAGTCAGGGATGTATGTTGAGCTTGTTTTGGCTCAAGGTTCGAGAGTTGTGGCCATATTTATTCTTTATGCGATGTATTTCCTTTTGTTGGTTCTTTTGTATCGGATTTATCCATTTTTATTTATTATCTTGCATTGAGTATTTAAAATGAAAATTTAATCGGTTGTAAGATTATTTCTCTTTAGAAATAAATTATAATTCTTTATGCGTAATCTGATTTTATTTTATAACCGAGTTTAGTTTGTCTTGACTTATAATTAATCGTTAATCTTTTTCTTTATCCTTAACACTTGGTACTGAAATGGTCGGAGAGAACCGGTTTGGTACTAAGTGTGGCTGTAACATCCTCAGAATTCACGAGTTTTGAATTAAGTATTTTAATTACTTCCATTTGAAAAAAATAGTGAATTTTGGGGTGTTATATTAATAGCTTGTAAAACCTATTTAGGAATCAATATTATTAAGGTCCAATACACTTATATGCCAAATAACATAGATTTTGTTTGCTAAAGTCATCCAACCTAACTAAGTAACCAAGTTTGCCACCTAGAGAGCTTGGCTATGAACTTCTCCACCAATTGATAGCCATTAGTTGCCAAAGTCTTTTTAGCCAATGGTAGTTCAATATATCTCATAGGTAAGTAACCCTATATGAATTTGTTCATCTTCTACGAATAAGTTTTGGTGTCCTCATTCACCCCTCCCCCATAATAGATCACACTATTTGAGGTATTCAGTTATAGTCCCGATAGAGTTGAAAACTTAGATAATATAGATAATAGAGAACATATGGAACTAGCATCACCATGAAAAAGAAGAGTAGATTATCAACAAATAATAATGAAATGAGCCTCACACATTTACATTTAGGATGAGGATGAAACTTTGGATTGTCTTAAAGAGTGAAAAGGAGCCGAGAGAGGTATTCCATAACAAAGAGATAATGCAAAAATAGATCCCATTGCCTTAAACCCTTATAAGCTCTAAATGGAGAGTGTAGTATGCCATTGAGGGAGATTGGGTAACTTATAATCGATACACACTTTATGATCAAATTCACAAAAGTAATTGTAGGGCTAATAGCATGTTATTCAAGAAGTCCAAGCTAATATAGTCATATGCCTTTCTTATATCAAGTTTTAGCATACATTTCATGATAAATACTCGTGGTTATATCTATTCGCCATCTTGGATTCCATCAAAGTGTTGAATCCTACTTATCCTCTCTCGTTAAAAAAAAATTAATTATCTCCCATAATGTCTGCCAACCATGGTTGCGTATAAGGAGTTAGAACCTTAGATATAATTGTATATATTGTGTTGTAACATGCAATAGGTTCGTATTGCCCTAGAGAATCAGCATTTTTCACCTTTGGAATGATGTTAAGAGTAGTCACATTAATAGAGGGTGGTAGGATACTTGACACAAAAAATTCCTAAACTACATACCAAATTGAGTCCCCTATGACATGCCACTATTTCTTGAAAAAATAAGCATTGTATCCATTCAAAACCCTAGCTTTATCATTACCTATAAATGTCACAGCTTTATATACTTTTTGTCTATTGATTAACATTAACAAGATACTTAAGTGTAATCATTTATGTTTATTTATAAGAATAATTTTATAGTCAACTTTGACCTTTGAAGCATATTTTTTACTTAATAAATGGGTGTGCTTAGTTATTTATTTCATCATATTAATTTATAAAGACTAAATAAAAAAGTTCTACTATATATTTTTTAATAAATTCTCAAACTATTGTACTTCGCTAAACTAAAAATATACGTAAATTACAAAAGTGTGTACTTGGAAAACTATACATTTTTAAGTATTGAAATTACATATGATCATTTAAATAAAACCTTGATTTTCAAAGTGGTGTTGGTTTTGTTGTTAACGCTATGATATATGGTTTAGTTAGGTTTGAACACATTTCAACTGCTGATTTTACTGATTTTATGAAAATAATTCATTACAAATATACAAACTAATAAAATTAAGGTTAAACTTGTCTTGGCAAGTGAAGATCCTATCAATGACATGATTCATATCAAATACTATCTCTAATCCAAAATATATATTATTTTATACTTTACACATTTATGAGAAAAGTGTACAAATTACCAAATATATCCTTATTAAATAAACCTCATTAAGTGATGTTTATTGTGAAAAATATTTGATGAATAAGGATAAATTTAAAAAAAAATGACCTTTTGCTTTGGAAATTGAAAACAACACTTGTTATGACTAAAAAAACTTGACTAAAATGATACTTAATTTGAATTTAAGGTAATATTTTCTTTATAATTTTCTAGTGGAAGAAGCATGTTTTTAATTTAGTTTTGTTAGTACCAAGTACCTAGGAATGTCGATTTTTTACACGGACCACCTCGATTAGGTAGGGTTTGCATATATACTTTTTTAGCATGAGTTCACTTTCGGAGAAATTTTTGTGTTTAATTTTGAGTTAGAGATAATGGTGGGTTGGGATCTGCATGAGAATATTCAATTTTGATCATGGATTTTTTTTATATGTGTTTCCAATATAGGAATGAGGATTTAATACCTATGAGGTATTTGGAGTAGGGATTGGAGTAGATATTGGAATTTGATTTTGAAAGGTTGATATTTTCTACTATTAAAACCTTATGGATTATACATTTTTATTATTTATATAATATTTTTGTATTTGTTTCCAATATGGAAATGAGGATTTAATACCTATGAGGTATCTGGAGTAGGGATTAGAGTAGATATTAGAATTTGATCTTCACATGTTGATATTTTCAACTATTAAAACCTTAGGGATTATATTTTTTTGTTATTTATATAATATTTTGTTCTAGGGTTGATGGTTATATCATGTTGTGAAATATGATTATAATATTTCCCCTATAATCTCAAAATAATTCAAGGTTGAGGATATTTTAATTGGAATACATGCGCTTTGACTGGGTATTTGAAGAATAACATAACATTGTATTGGTTTATGTAGGTGTTGGAGAAATTTAGAGTATAATGGTGAGTCATGTGAGAAATATAAGGGTGCCATGTTTGTTAGCACGGGTCGTGTTTTTTCATTGAATATTCTGATGTGTTTTTAGGAAAAAAGTTGAGAGTAAGGAAATTAACACGAGGGTCTTGTATTTTTCGTTTGTTTTTAAAATACGTTATTTTTCCTAGTGAGGTTTTATCTTCTATAAAAGGAGGCATGATGAAACCCTAGTTGTCAAGTCATGCGACCCAACCTTTTCTTCTCCCAAAAAATCTCCATTGATTAGATAATTATAAATCTATATAATTGATTGATTGATTAGTTTAATCATCTTATACTTACACAAGAACATGAATAAAGATATATAATTTTTTCTCATTTGTTCATAATCTTATTAATTTTGATTTTTATTTTGAATTCTTTTAATCCATGCTATTTCACCAAGGATAAACAAAACAAGATTAATGATAGATGAATCTTGGATTCTGGGTATTCTTACCATATATGTCCTAATCGAAATTAGTTTTACACATTTGAGGAGACTTAGGGTGGAGTTGTCCTGAAGGGCAGTGATGCTTCTTGCAAAGTTTCTAGGATTGGGATGGTGAAGGCAGTGTAGTTGGGACACTGTCTAATGTGAGATATGTACCAAATATGACCAAGAACCTGATCTCTTTGAGTTTCTTGGATTATAATAGGTACAAATGAGTTATTGTGGATGGTACCCTGAGACATAAAAGGGCTCTAGTGGCAATAAAGGGAAAGCGGGTACGGACACTGTATGAGTTGGTAGGTTCCACTATTGTGGTATAACTACTTTAACATTGTCGAGGTTATCAGACTTGGATTTTATGAGACTCCAACACATGAGTGTCAATGGTCTGACTGAAGTCTCTAAGAGGATGTTACTGGATTGATAAAGTATAAGTACTATGGAATTCTATGAGCATTGTATATTTAGAGAGAAGAAGAGGATTAGTTGTTCAATAGCTAAGCATAGTACGAGAGGGATTCTTGAGTAATCCATTTAGATTTGTGGGGTCTAGTGAGAGTGCTCTCCAAATGTGGTTTGCGGTACTTGCTCACATTTATTGATGACTTCTTTAGAAATGTATTGGTTTATTTCTTAAAGCATAAGAATTATGTGTCTAGTGTTTTCAAATGTTGGAAGACCTTGCTAGAGAAACATATTGGAAAACAGGTTAAGTATCTAATGATAGTTAATGATCTTGAGTTTGTTGAGTAGAGTTTCACTAATTTATGCTAAGACCATGGGATATCAAGACACCACACATATCTTGGAAGACCACAATAAAATAGGGTTTCTGAGTGGATGGAAAAAATATTATTAGAGAAGGCTCGTTGATAACTAGGCAGAGAGTTTGGGTCTGAGGTGGTTCACATGGCAGCATTTATGGACTCTAATTATGGTGGACACCTTGATAAAAAGAGATTCGCAAGTGGATATGTTTTGTGTCTTAGTGGTTTAGTTATTAGCTGGAGTTCTTCGTTGCAAGAGGTAATGACCTTGTCCACTACTAAGGGAGATTATATAGCTATGACAAAGGCTTTTCGAGAAGTCTTGTGGCTTGGTGGTTTAGTACAAAAGTTAGGGTTTGGTCATGGTGCTCCAGTTTTTTGTGATGATAACTAGAGTGCTATCTATTTAGCAAAGAATCAAAATCTTTCCATCGTCATATGAAGTACATTGACATCAGGTATCACTTTACCTGGGGTACTATTGTTGCAAGCAAATTGGTGTTGAAGAAAGTGAGTACTTTAGATAATCTTACTGATATGCTAATGAAGCCACTAACTGTTGATAAGTTGGATCTTTTCTTTGACTTGATTTTACTCATAAGCCATGAGCTTTTTTTGTTGGTATAGCACCCCAATTTTAACTACTAAAAAATTTTGTATTATAGCGGAAGCATTCAAGTAAAAAATTGGGGGTTACCGCCATGATTGACATAAGTCTGGTTTGCTCAACCATCCTTACATTAATCAAAAGGCTAAAATCATCTATAGTAAAATAAGAAAATTAGAAATGGAAGAAACATTTATAATACAATACAAGTTTTGAAGTTAACTCTAAATTAAAATAACAAAATATAAAGTAAGGAATACCATGGATCAACGAGTTAACAAAGGTATTCGGGTAAATACATTAACTGGATAACATTACTTTTCACCTAACCACCCAGTATAGATAATAACTCACTTATCCCTATATAGTACATTGTAATTAGCATAGTTATCTAAAGAATCTTTTGAGACCTACACACAATAATCAGGGTCTTCTACTTATGGGAATGAGCAACACCCATGAAACGGGTGGTCAGTGCGCTACGTACTGAGTAAGGTAACAACACTATCGAATTAGGGATATAGATAACACATATGTTCACAACAGATGATAAGTAAATAGTCAAACCAAAGATACATCTCATAAGATAAATACTGATCCATACCTCTTTATTATATATAACCATTTCCATTCTTTTATATAAGTTGAGTTTAGAAACTCCACTGTTCTTAACCACCTTCTCAAGGATAACACACTTGAGCCACTATTATTATCCGGTAGAATAGATGTGAAAATGATCACCTTCTGGGGGCAAAATGCTCTAGAGCCACTAGTATAATATGGTGGAGTGGATATAAAAACATCACCTTGAACTTCACTTACGTACTCTTCCACTTTAAATCATTAGTGTATTTTCCATATGATATACTATTATATTTTCATTCATGATAAGCTAGAGCTCCGTTATTCTTAATCCAGTGGAACGAACTGAAACACCTTCTTGAGGCAAAAATCTCTTAAGCCGCTATTATTTCCGGTGGAATGGATATTTAAAAATATCATCTTTTTGGGGCAAAAAGCTCCCGGGCCACTATTATCTTTTGCAAAACGGATATTTAAAAATACCATCATATCGGGACAAAATGTTCTCGAGCCACTATTGTCTTTGGTAGAACAAACATATAAAAATATTACCTTAGCCCTACTCATGTTCTCTTTCACTTTAAATGATTAATATCTTATTTATGATTGATTTAGAGGCATCAAATACATTGAGGCAAATAAATACATCATGCAGGTCTTGATGCTTAATCTTCTCAAACGCTAATTCCACACTCCTAATATCATTCTATCATATTGATGATTCAACCACCAATTATAATATATCATTCTCAATATCATCATTATTATCATACCCGAAATTTATGGTTTAACTCCCCCGTCGTACACATACAATAATAATTTTATCCCAAAGTATTACTCCTAGAATTACCGAGACCCTAATTTCATAGGTAGTCATAATTATTCCCATAAGACTCATATGGATACCAAATTCAATATACATCTCTATAATGCCAGCATTAGCAACATATCTAGAATCATGGAATAACTTTAGGGTTTTTTACAGATGGAATTATAAGATTATCATTTTAGGTCACTATACTTGAACTAGATCATTATATCATTTTAAAGGACGTAAGACAAACAATAATCCTTCTAAAACATTTTTTATGATATCATTATCATATTTTAATCTACCTCACAAATTATGATACGAAAATTTTCATATGAACCTATAATGACAAAATACTATTAAGAAATAACTTATAACCTTTATTTTATAAAACCTCATACCTTCAACAACAATTATTTTTTCAAATCCACCATTTATCATCATACCACATAAATATTATTATTTCCACTTATCATAGGTTATTTCCTGGTCTATAATTCATTTCATAACATATATTTCCACAAATATGTCATTAGCATAACAAAATCACATCCACACCTCGTACTCCTTCTTACTTTCATCTCAAACATATATTCCATATCATCACAATATATCATCAACAATTTATGTTAAATTACATAGCAACAATATTATGAAAAATGCACATATCCATACAAGCATTTAACATAAAAACCCTAAAACATTGATTAGTATCCTTACTAGCTAAGACACCGAACTCTAAGCATGTAAAAACTAAACCTCCTCCTCTGATATCACTAGAATATCATATACGAAAAATAACATAATACATGGCTAGGTTCAAAGACTATAACTGAGGGGGAAATTAAGATAAAGAGGGTAAAAATGGAAATAACTGGAGTCAAATGGAAGCTTGAGTTGTGTGGATGTGTGGGGGAATGTATGGCAGAGGTATGGTGAAAATTTGGTGGTGGTTGGATAAGGTTTGGGGGTGAAAATAATGGTATATGATCGAAATGGGCGACTGTATGGCCATTCTACAAGCAGAGCACACCCTGGTCGAGAGTTAGAATTATACACAGCCAGATCGTGCGAAGTGGCACGACTGTGATCGATCATTGGGTATAACAGGCTTAAGTTGAACAGATGTGCACAGGCGTGTGACAGGTTGTGAGAGGGTGCATAGGCAAGCTATGTTAGGTTCCACGGGCATGTGATAATAAATGTTAGTGTTGCATGATGTTGCTTAAGGCAATGTATTTTATAAAAATGTGATGGATTCGTGTTAAAGAGACGGACAAATGGCAGTGGTTAGCGGCAATGGCCGACGAAGATGATAGGGGAGGATAGGGTGGCCCTAGGTGGTTGGTCCATGGGTTTTGGGGGGTGTGTGGTGGCACATGGTGGTGATGGTGGCTTAGTAAGCAAAATAGAGTAGAGAAGAGGAAGAAAAGAAGATGGAAAAAGGAAGAAGAAAGAGAGGGGCTTTGTGCTGGGTATTTTGGACACAAAATGGGTAGAAAGTAAGGCAAAACAAAAGAAAAAGAAATGAGAGAGTAGTGTGTACACACACACACACATGCAGGAGACATATGATCGGTGAAAATGCAGAGGGAGGCTTGCGACAGTTGTGTAGAGCGATGGTGTAGAGGTCACGAGGGGTGGCAAACAATTGATGGTTGCGTGGAAATAGATGGTAATGGTTGTGTGTGAGCATGTTGTGTGAGAATGAAAAAGAAATGGAAAGGGTGAGCATGATGGTTAATGTAGGTTGCAAGTTGCATAAGAAGGAAGTCAAGTTTTACGGCACAAGGCAACAGGAGAAAGGAAGAAAAGGAAGAACGAAAAATGTTGTATATAGAAAACGTTAGATTAGGAAAAATAGGTAGGATTGGCAATCAATTTTAGTGCAAATAAGATCAGGTTACAAGATATGGTTTATCCGAGTCAAAGATTAGGATTCAGTTAAGGTTTCAAGATTAAGAAATTTAGTTAAGGCTAAAATAATATTTTCTCGAGATTAGAATCAAATAATGGTAATAATATTAGATTAGGTTAGGTAAAATTTTGAGGTATTATAGTTAGGCCAAGGTTTTTTATAGAGGTCTTTACATATCATGCATTGCAAATATTACTTTAAAGTATAGAATTGTCAGTTTTGGCTAGGTATTTGAAGCAAATCATAATATTCTGTTGGCTTGTGTAGGTGCTGGAAAAGTTTAGTGTAGAATGGTGACTTATGTGAGAAACATAGGGGTTTGACACAAATCTTGTTTTCTCAGTTTATATTCTAATGTGTTTTTAGAAAAAAGTTGAGATTATGGAAAGTAACATGAGGGTCTTGTGTGTCCCAAACATAGACCATATTTTTCCTTTATTTATGAAACACGTTATTTTATCTCGTAGGATTTTATCTTCTATAAAAAGAGGCATGATGAAATCTTACCCGCCAAGTCGTGCGACTTAACTTCTTCTTCTTCTTCATATAATTTTCTATTGGTTAAAGAATTTTAAATATGTGTAATTGATTAATCAATTAGTACGAATCCTCAATTATATAAGAGTACGAATAAAGATATCCACTTTTTGTTAATTTTTCTATTTTGTGATTGAATCCTCAATTGTTCATAATATTGTTCATTCCGATTTTTTGTTTTGATCCATTCAGTCCCTGCTATTCCAAAACAGAATATATTTAAAAGTTAATGAGTTTGCATGATTAATTTACATTGGTGTAACAATCGTTAAATGAAACTATAAATACTTTTTATTTTTAATTTTGAAAGATAAGAATGCAATTATCCATGAAAAAAAAGTGTTATTCATATTATAAAAATGACTTTGTAATTTTCCATTTTTATAACCATAATGTATTTAAAATTATATTCTTACATAGGTATTTATTTTTTTTAAATTACTTAAAAACATTTCATTACATGAAAAAGTTTAAAAATTACCATGAATTTATTACAAAAATTGTATTTATTTAAAGTACTTAAATTTGTATTAAGGTCAATCAAATTAAACATGTCATTACCATGTGAAGAAAATAAAATGCATAAGGCAAACCAACAAGTACAAAGTGATATTACAAAAGGAAAAGACCACAATAACCATATAAACTCTAATTTCACAATTACGTTTTAACTTCATCCGTACGACTTTTCCGACTCACCAAAATTATATTAAAAACATCATATCTAAAAAATACAACTTAACTATAAATGTTTATAAAATATTGTTGTTACCCTTTGAAACACCCCAAAATTGACACATTTTTTTTAAAAAAAAAAACAAGACTTATAAATTAAAACCTGTAAATTCTGGGAATACTACCGGCCACACTTAGTATTAGACCAGTTCACTCCTACCATTCCATTACCAAGCGCTAAGGCTAAGAAAACTACACATAACATTAATAAGTAACCCAAATTCATAAATACAAGAATCAGAGTACGTATAAGTCTTTACATAATTTGAAATACTAGCTATTTTTTTTCAGAGATGAAAAATAGCAACAATAATAAAATTATTTTCACAGACTCAAACATAATTAATAGATAACAAGGATAATAATCTCAATGGAAAAACCGGCCACGCCACTCCTAGGACATTGAATCCAGTCCACTGATCACTCAGTCCCACCGAATGTCCCATAGACATCAATGACATCGAAATAAGCATTTCCTACCTGCAACACATCACACAAGCCTTCTACTCGTGGGAATGAGTAGCACCCATGAAAGGGGTGATCAGTATGCTACAAACTGAGTAAGGTAACCGTGCACTAAGGCTAGCATACAAAATTCACACAAATAGTGTATAATTACAAAGGAGAATAAAGTCCAATCATAATAGCACAAGATAATAAATGCTCAGGTAAAAATGCCAACATCCAGGTACAGTTCATAATAATTACTACATCCATCTTTTATCGAAATTATTTTCACATCATACTCTTTATCAAGACTATACAAGTATGGGAACCCCACTATTTTTGCCGGTGGATTGGTTTCTAGGGCACTTTGGCTCCTAGCCACTATTCTAGCCAGTGGATCAGTCACTTAGGGTACATACCCTACCACTATTATATGCTGGTGAATCGGTTTGGCCCCTTTTCTCGCATGGTGTTCCACTGTAAGTCATTAGTGTCTTCCCACATCTTAACAAAATGTATGGTTTGGTTTATTGAGCTTGGGATCCCCCACTATTTTAGCCGGTGGATCGGACACAAGGGTAACATACCCTACCACTATTATACGTCGGTGGATCGGTCTCCCGGATACCGTAGTTCCTGGCCACTATTATGTCGGTGGATCGGTTTGGGCCCGGCTCAACATCTTCCACTTTAAGTGATTAATGTTTTAAGTATCTTATTCAGGAACCCATGTCAAGACATGCAAGTCCGAATCCTACCATGCTTACCCTTCAACTTTAGTTAATCACTCCAACCCTAGTTAACCAACACCACCAAAGTTAATCATGGCATATGCTAACACCCATGCAACCTTGACTCCATGCAAACCCTAATACCACCATACAACCATTAATACCACCATACAACCCTAATACCACCATGTAACCATTAATACCACCATGTAAACCCTACTACCACCATGCAAACCCTAATACCTCTATGCAACCATTAATACCACCATGCAAAGTTATATAGTGCTTAGACCACTCCCACATTAATTCATATCATAACACCATCTCCCATAACCTACATGCATGTCTTATGGGTCGCATCAATCATATTAAAAGCACAACTTATACATATCATATGCATACCATAAAATACCGTATGAACATATCTCAACTCCACATCATAATATATATATACAATAGATATAAGATACACTTAAAACGTATTATATTTCATGTCACATGGCAAGTAAGGCATGTAAAACACATTACACACAACGGCCTTAGATATACCCTTACCTAAAATGTCATCGGTCTTGGAGCACGCTCCTATACCTCTTGAGGGCTTTGAATGGGCTCACCTATTATGGGAGAAAAACTAGAATTAAGTTCCCACCTAAAAATACTATTATTTACTATCTTACCCTAAGACTAGGTTTTTATTTAAAATAATACTATACTAATAATAACTATGCAAAATACTACTAAAAATACTAATAATGATATCAATGTAATTTAAAATGAAAGGTGATATAAGGGTTTCTACCCTTCACCAAAATAATGTTAATAATGATAGTAGTAGTAATAATAATAATAGTAATAATAGTAATAATAATAATAATATTATTATTATTAATAGAAATACTAAAATTACAAGGTAGGGTTTTCGACCCTACCTCCAAAAAAATGAAGTACTATTCAATAATAGTAGTATTAATATTAATAACGTATATTACTTATAATAATATTGAAATAATAAAGATAGTAATAATAATGATATTAATAATAGTAAAAATATTATTAATAATAATAAAATACAATTATGAAAAACATTAACCTATAATAGGGCTTCGGCCCTTCTGGATAAATATTAGGAATAATAAAATAATAATACTAATAATAATATTATTAATGATAATAAAACTTATAATAATACAAATAAATGCTTATAATTTGAAACTAACCACTTCATTAACTTAGGACTACTCTTGACCCTGGCAAGAAAATTTAGCATTAATATTACATCCAATAATAATAATCAAAGAAATGCTAAAATTTTAAATAAATTAGATTATACTTAAATAAATAGTGGAGAAGGGTTGAGAGGGTCTAGGGTTTTACCTTAAGTTGGCAGAGATGAGTGGCACCGGCGGAGATGCATGGCGGTGGCGGCGGTGGCCAGAAAAGAGGATTAAAAGGGAAAAAGTTGAGGTTTGAGAAGAAAGGGTGGAGAATAATGGTAGTGGTTGAGGTACTGGTGGTATCCTAGGCTAAGAAGAGTAAAATAAGGGTGGTGGCACGACAAGGGGTGGTGGCGCACGACGACAGAGGTGGCGACTGAAAGGAAAAGATGCAGAAAAATAGGGGAGGAGAAGGAGAAAGGAGAAAATAAGGTTATGGTTAGGTGGAGGAGGATTAGTAGCAACTTTTGCGTGGTGCAGAAGGTAGTAGAAGCGGCGGATGTGGTGGCAGATGGTGGCTTGAAGGGCTGCGGGGTAAATTTTTAGTTTGATGGGTAGGAAACTTCACACGGTTGTGGTGGCTCATGCAAGAAGAATCGAGGGAGGTGGGTGGCTCAGTTAGTTAGAAAGCAGTGCAGGGAAGACTTTGGGAGGTAGGGGTGGCAGTGTAGTTGGCTGACAGCGGAGGAAAGGTTGTCTAAAGTTGTGGTGGCACGAAGGAGGGTTAATTCTGAAATCAAGCCAAAAACTTGACTAAAGGCTACTATGGGGGTATTTATAGATTAAAGGGGAAGTTAGGGTCGAAGGGAAAGTGGGAGAATGGAAGGTAGGAGTGGGCACCGGTCGACAATGGCAATCGGCGCACTCCCTATTCGTGGCCTGCGTGTAACTAGGGGAGAGGGGAAACGTGCAAGGGAAGGGGTGACGTGGGTAGATAGGGATGGTTGACGAGTCGTCTTGGAAGAGAGGGGGAGAAAGGTAGGCAGCGATCGTATGAAAAACCAGGGACTTGGGGCGGTGGAGTTATAGGTTGCCGACGACGAGGGAGGAGGAAGGAAGAAAAAGAAAGGAAGGTGGGGGCAAACCGGTGGTTCAGGAAAAATAAAAGAGAAGAAAGGGAAGGCGGGTGAACCGAGTGACGTAGGTTAAATTTTTTTAACCAAAACACGGCGTTCCAGAGAAATAATGGAGGAGGAGCGGCGTTTCAATTGGGCCACGCTGAAGGAAGAAATGAAATGACGGGAGTGGGCCGCAGGAAGGAAAGGTGAGAAGGCTTGGGCCGCTGGGCTGACCCAGGTTGGGGAAGGTAAGGAAGAAAAAGAAAAGAAAAGAAAAGAAACGAAAAAGGAAGAATTGTTGGGGAAGGTGAGTGATAGAGATGTAAAATTATTAAGCTACTTTTGGAAGATACTATGGCACCTGTTGGGAACGAAGCTTCTATTTAATATTTCTAATCCCCCATAAACCTATAGTTAAATAGATTTAAATAATAATACATTTGGTATATTACTTAGAATGTTGGTAGTAAGAGTACTACGGATAGGGATGTAAAGTTGGCACATGCAAAATCTGATTACAATAAGAGCCTTTCAATATCAATAGGTTTTAGTCCAGTTAAGGTAGCCTATAACACAAATTCATACATGCCAATTGATTTGGATACTTTGAATAATCAAGACTTGAACAGTTATGATCCTATGAGAGAGTGGAGTATTGAAAGCATCTACATGAACAAGTTAAGGAAAACATAAGACGAGCAATGTTACTTACGAAGAAAGAATCAAAAAGTATAGAAGTCAACATGTGTTTGATTCGGGAGACCTAGTATGGTTGCACCTAAGGAAGAGTTTTTTTTCTCACTTAAGGAAGAATAAGTCCATGCTTAGGAAGGATGACCCTTTCAAAGTCCTTTAAAAGTTTAGAGAAAGTGCCTATGAGACTGACTTGTTGGACCTATATGGAGGTTTTTCAAGGATATTAAATGTGGGTGATTTTTCTCCATATTATGTTGATGAAAATTCAAGGAAAAAAATTCTTAAAAAGGAAAGAATGATGCAGGGACATGTTCAACAAATTCCACACATCCTCTATATGGAGGGTTGGCTTAATTAATATTAGATACCATTATTTTAGATTGGCTGAATAATTGGGTCAAACTAGCACAATCAGATCTAATAAGATGCTTAATTATTTAAGCATGGATTAATAAAGGACATAAAGTTCATTATGTTCATTTAACACAGCACCACATTGGGGGAACATGAAGGAAAATTTCCTTAGGCATGGATAATCGGGCCTTATTAGCTAGATTTAAATATTAGTTAGTTTGTTAGATTTTGTAAGAAAGCTTATCTTGTTAGTTGAAGTTCTATATTTTTTTTATATTAGTGTCAATTATTAGCATAGATTTAGTTTTATTTGTTTATTAAGTGCTTGTTTGGAGCTACTTTTCAAAAGCAGTTACCTAAGATAACTGCTTTTTCTAAGTAGCTCCAAATAAGTACTAATTTTTTAGCTTATCTCATGTAAAAGATTCAAATTTGAGGAGGTTCTAAATTAAGCATAAAAATTTGTACTATAATCAACATAGTGAGTATAAAATACAATTTAATGCAAGTTTGAATATTTAGTTGAATTTCCTTGCGAGTTGTTTCATGTGATTCAAATATAATTTCTTCATTCAATTTATATGTGATTTGATAGAGAGATAGTTTGTTTTAATTAACACATTCACATACCCATTATAATCATCTCATATACCTAATTATATACATCTCTATTCAACCTCAAATCTTGTCACCTTCATCTTTGAGACCCTAAACTTAACATTATTCCATCATCAACATTTATCACCTTCATTAGTAAGCATATTAATAGTAATTACTTTACCATTAATTAACCTTATTAACCACCATTTGTTTTCTATCATTAATTCCCTCATTAATACCATTATCATCAAACCCAAATCCCTAACCACAAATCACAAACCCTAACCTCACAATTAAACTCTAATCACCAAAATCTTCAAGATTCTTCTTATTTTGTTGAACTAATTTGTGTTTTGTTGATATCAAATACATTTTTCTGATATTGTTTGCTTCCAATATGCATTATTTAAATATAAGGTAATGTTGATTTTCCAAAAATTCAACCCAAACTTGCTTGAACAAATCAGCCGATCGATTTGAGAATAAGTTAATTAGTTTACTAAAGCCAATCGACGTGTTAAACTCGAGGCCAAACATATTTTTTAGGATGAAATTCCATAAGGAATTAGTCAATTGTTTTTTCAAACTAGACAATTAGTTATTAGGGTTTTTAAAAAGTTAAGGTCCTTAATTGAAACATTAACTACTTGATCAATTAAAAACTAGTTGACTAGTTCCAACTAGAACCAAATATTTTCAAAACACTTTAAAAGATGTTTGAGATTTTAAACCAACAAAGAACAACAAATTAAATTTAAGGAATATTTTAAATATCCCAAGAGATAAAATCATAAGTGTATATGCTTGATTAACCTTAGAAGAAAATCTTAAGACTAAAAGATTAAACCTTGAATTCTTAAGTCTTTAGGAATCTTGGCATAATTTTATATTGTTATTAAAACTTGATTGTTGTATTAAATCTTACACTTGAGATATGTATTGAATAAGTGAACTCTAAAACTTGATTACTTTTTTAGGTTTGTACTTAACCAAACATATTACTATTAAATAATTTTAGTGAGTGTGGTTTGACATCTATATTATCGTTGTTGTACATGCACATGTAACCAAACATGTTAAAAGCTTAACTAATTTTATTATCGTCAAAATAAGAATTAACACATTGATTAGCCTAGTAGGTTGACAATTTAGGTTGGGTTTAGATGTAGGTAACATAAATAGGTCTAGGATTAGGTTTGGTTAGACCCAACTCAAATTTGACCTATTACCATCTCTATTAAAAAGTGATGGCTTTCGAGGTAGGCTTAGAGTTAGAGCTATTTGGTGGTCACACTATGTTAGTGTCCTTTTGTAGCTCTAGATGCTTATGAACTCTTTTGTCCCCTTATGTTTATGTCCCTAATACTATATTTGGGTATATAATGTATTGAGAGTATCTCTAAACATTATTTGTGAATGCATATGCGTATATATATTTTCTATTGTTGTTTTCAACATGTGTTAATGTTTATATTAAATTATTTAGCCTTACACTTAGTACATGAATGGTGTAGGAAAAAAAACTATACTAAATATAATGATAACATATATAGTTTTAGTTTTATGTTTCACACAATAATGTTTTAAAATAACATTTTTCAATAACAAAAACTAGGGTGACATATTCTTCTAAATTTATAAATTTGAAAACACATTCATCTTCCTATATATTGGAAGATGACGATGATGAGTCGACGACGATGATATAATTATTAATATTACTAATGGGCGTATGGTATTTAATATCAATATTACCTATAATATTATTATTTATGTTGTTAAGACTACTACTAGCAATGATAATAATATCATTAGTAGTAGTTGTAGTAATATTCTTCTTCTTCATATTAATATTATTCTTACTATCAATAATATTACTAGTGAAATTAATAAGAATTTAATCATTTTTTTTGGAATTAGTATAAATAATATTAATAGGCATATTTTTAGAGGAGGAGTAGTAGTCATAGTATTCATGTTAATATTAATAGTGGTCATTATAATAATAATATCAATCAAAATAATCATAATAATATTAATTATAATATAATGATGATGATATTATTATTCTTATTATCAATCATAATAATATTATTCATGTTATTAATATTAACAATATTAGTATTATTATTAGTAATAACATTATTATTAGCAAAAATGATAGTAATATTAGAATTTTTCGTAAATAATAAAAATATTGTCATTATTATTTTTAAATAAAATCAATATTATTCTTAATATTATTAACAATAGTAATAGTATTATTACTATTGATATTATTATTATTACTACTACTACTACTACTTATTATTACTATTAACATTAATATCATTATTATTACTATTATCTTTTTGATATATTTATTGATAATTCTAATAAGTATTAATAAACTTAATAAAATATTGAAGATAATATTATTACTAATATTATTAATGTCACTAATAACTGATAAGTATTTGTGTAGCATTATAAATTTGTGAAACTTAATGCAAGAATACAAAGTTCCTACTTAAATTAGAGTAACCACAAGACCGATAAGATACTTATAGGATTTACATGAGTGAAAAAACTCAATATGCACTGTCATTTTCCTACACTATGATCTTTATGAGTTGTGTTACCTGATGAGTTGGTTGTTGAAATATTCTTTTATTGTGTTCTTACCAAAGGTAGTACACCACAGGTGTAGTGATAGTTCTAAGGAACAACTTTCTCGCCAATGGCCCCATGAGTCCTTTAACTAACCATTGAGTAACTCTTGTTCACGAGACTAGTTCTTGTATACTTCTTGTTCTTGCAATGATTGAGTATGAAAAAAAAAGTTAAAAAATAAAGCTGTATATGTTTCATTCTATCGGTAACATAATTTACATTCAAAAATAGTGTTAAAACCTATACATAACATGCTATCATAGGTGAACAACCTCTCATGCATGATCAACCACAAAATAAATCAATGGCAAGGTAGAGTCAATTGGTTCCATACTAAGCTATACCAGGGAACTCTAGACTTTCTAGGTTGAACATGATGATAAACTCTAGAGATATTACAAGTACTGTCACTATAACATATTGTAATACCCCGAATTTTATATAATCTCATTCTTGATAATTAATATTTTAAGATAATCCTAAACTAGAAGGTTTATATTTTTATCTTACCCTAATTTCTCAATCATAATTCTAAATCTGATTCAAACCCTATCCTTTTCTTTTCTCTTTTATTTCATCATTTTCCTTCTCCTCATTACCCATTTCCTTTTCTCATTTCTTCCTCTTCAAGTTAAGCCTCCCCATCCTGCATGGTTTTCCCTTCCCACCATCTACCTCTACACTTGCCCTTACAACTTATCCCAATATCACCAAGAACAACACCAACATGTCATGTCCCTTTCCTTCCCTAGTTGTGTCATGTGGAAAAATAACATGCCCAAACCAAACCATTCCTCGATCATTGCACCTTCATCCATTTGTCAAGTCACAACTCACCCCATTCCTCCTATAATTACCTTCTTCTCTTCACTCCTTACTTCACTTGGAACTTGGTTTAACCTCTCCTCAGCCTCCATATTCGTTTCCTCAACTCCTTTGTCTTTTGTCCATTGTTGTCACCATTCTTCTTTGAGTATAGCTTTATGTAACATAGACACTCTCACACAGCTCAATCCTTATTACATCAAAACCTCGCAAATCATATGATATTTGCTTCAACACTTCACATAGCAAACACCTTAGCTGTGCCAAACCATCATGTAGCCTTAATCCTTCCATACCCATACCTTAGTTGCATCAAAAATATATAACCAACACCCCTTAGTTGAGTGAAATTCCCATGTACACCACTCTCTTTTGCACCATCAAACTCACATGGTCACCATCTCCTTGTGTCACTTCTTCATGCAACACCCATCCTAATTGCAGCACAGCCTCATGCCAACACTCCCCAAGCAACATCACCCATCCTAATAGCCCCTAGCTGCATGAGTCTCTAATGTAGCATACCTCGGGGTTGCACCAAATTCTAACATTACTAGTTAAAACTTTTCCACACTTCTCCCACAACTTGGTTTACTTTGGTTTGCTCCATTTCCACCCTCCTTTGCCTTAGTTTTTCTTTGGTTGTTTTCTTAATTTCTAGTTGTGTATTATTCTTTATTCTTAGGTGCTTTTCTAGTGGTATTAAGGAGTGTTAAGTTTATACGTGCTTAGAGAGTGAAGACATTTTTGGTAAGGATTTTATAGTTAGGGTTTTTGAATGCTATATGTAAATGTAACGCCCCTATTTTTAGGAATTAAACTTTTTATTTGAAGACTCAAATGCAAAGGCCATAATAATAAAATGCATTTTGTTACCGCCACACTTGATGCAAGTCTAGTTTCATCTACCATTATCATATCAGGTACTAAGGTCAAAATCATGAATATACTTATATTAATAGCACAATTATGATAATCATATTAGAAAAAATGAGAAATTATCATTATTTTCAATAAAACAAACATCGATAGTTACAAAAATAAAATTAGTGGAAAATACAAGAAGACGTAAGAATCCAAGAACAACAACATCAAAGATACAAAAAGGGATACCGGATAATCCTAACTTTCAACCCAAACTACTAGTATTTCATTAATCCTGCAAGCGAACCTATAATTGAAATGCTCCAAAAAATTATAATTTTAAAAATTATAGTTAAATAATGTTTTATTTAAAATTAATTAAATAAATTATTTTTATTAAAATAAAAGGGAATTAATTATGGTAAATTAAGAAGAAATTTATAAGTATTTTAATTAGGAGAAATTTGGGTATTTTAGCTAATTAAGGATTTTATTTTAGAAATTAATTAAATTAATTATTTTATTTAAAATAAGAAGGATAAAATAGTTTCGAATTAATATAATTTTTATAAATAATTTAATTCGAGAAAATTAGGGTGTTTTGCTAATTAAAATGGAATTTATGAAAAAACTTTGAAAAATCCTATAAAGGGATTTAACTATTATTATTTTTTAAATATCCCAAATATTTTAATTAATTTAAATACTTAACCTAATTATTTTTCCCTTTTCCCTTTTCCTTTTTCCTTTTTCTTTCATTTTCTTTCTTCTTCTTTTCTTTTTCTTTTTTTCTCCTTCCCCGACCTGGTCTAGCCCAGCGGCCCAATCCCCCTTTCCTTCGGAGCGGCCCAGCCTCGCAACCAATCCCCTCCCTTTTCCCTTGTCGTGCGGCACTTTCCTTCATTTGCTGTTGAAACGCGGTGTTTCATAAAATAAAAAAATCACTGCGCCGCCCACCCGGTTTTCTTCCTCTTTTCTTCTTCCTTCACGCCTGCCTAGCCTCGCCACTGACCTGCAACATCGTCGTCGCCCGTTCGAGAAATCTGCTGCCGATCTCGCCGATTTTAACCGGCCGTTTTCCTTCCTCTCTCTTCCCCCTGACTCACCGGCCCTTTTGACCCAACCAAACCTCCATTTCTCGTGCAATCTTCCTTCTTTTTTTGCACACAACCCTGCCACGTTGCTCTTAAATTTCGCCGACTACCAAAACCCTAGTTGCTTACCCCTAGTCGACCCACAGAACCCTAACCTCCCTTCTAAAATCTATAAATACCCTCGTAAGCTGCCTTGTATTGAGCTTTTAACTCCTACCCATAATTTCCCGACCTTGCCACCGCCACACCTTTAGACACCTCTTCCGCCGCCTCCAGCCAACTTCTCCGCCATCTATGGCTACCAAACTCTTCCTTGCACCGCCCTATAGCTAACCAAATGTCCCATATCCCTCTATTCTTCTTGCATAAGCCACTCTAGCTGTGCGAAGTAGCCCCCTCGACCAACCTATTTTCTATCTCTGCCGCCCTTCATGCCGCCGTCTGCCACCTCTTCCACCGCTTTCGTCGCTTCTTTCACCTTCCAAATTGTGCTACAGACCCTCCTCTACCTTTCCCTACCTCTCTTTTCCTCTTTCTCCCTCTCCTCCTCTCTTTCTCTCCTTCTTCCCCATTCGGCCATCACCGCCGTGGTCGTGCGCCACCACCTCCATTATGTTCCTCTCCTCCCGGGCAACCCTAAACACCCCAACTCCCACCTTCATTCTCCCTATCTTTTTCCCAGCATCCAACTTTTACCCTTTTCTTCCCTTTTTTCGGCCATCGCCACCGCCGGTGCCGCCCATCCCCTCCAGCCTAAGGTTGAGCCTTAGACCCTCTCAACCCTTTTCCCTATTTTTACAAGCCTTAATTTTATTTTATTTCATTTATTTGAATATAAATACTATTATTATTATTATTTCTATTTTTAATATGTATTATTATTATTATTAGTATTAATGTTTTTTTTTCTTGAGGGCCGAAGCCCTATTGTATTTTATTTTTGATTATTATTATTATTATTCTTATTATTTATATTATTACTATTATTAATATTAATATGTTGTTATTATTATTATTATTTCGAATTACTATTATTGTTATTATTCCATTATTAATATTACAACTACTTTACTATTAGTTTTTCTATCATTATTGTTGTTGTTGTTGTTGTTGTTGTTGTTATTATTATTATTATTTTTCAAGAGTTAGTATTATTATTTTATATAGGGTTGGAACCCTATTGTGCCTATTTGAATTTTAGTAGTAGTAGTATAAATATCATATCTTATTATTATTAAGGTTATTAGTATTTTTATTATCATTATTATTTATTCTTATTAGTGTCATTATTATTATTATTATTATTATTTAATAAGTTTATTATTTCTCAATGTAGGGTAGAACCCCTAATTCATTTTATCTTTGAATATTATCCTTACTATTATTACCACTATGTTTATTATTATTTTGTAATATTATTGTGGTTTTTATCATCATCATCATTATTATTATTATTATTTCATCATTATTATTATTACTAAATTATGTTATTTATTTTACTAATATTATTATTAGTATTATTTTGGTAAAGGGGCCGAAGTCCTTATTTCACTTTATTTTTGAATAATGACCTTTTTATTATTATTGTTACTATTTTTATTATTCTTGTTAATATTATAATTGATATTATTTTTGGTATTTTTGCTATTATTATTTTAGTATTTTTATCAAAAATCTAGTATTAGAATAAGTTAGTAATTAATAGTATTTTTGGTAGGAGGGAGTCTAATTCTAATGTTTCCCTCATAATAGATGAGACTAGTCAAAGCCTTAAGGCGTAGGAGCGTGCTCTAAGGCCGGTGTTGTTTTAGGTAAGGGGTTACTAAGGCCTATTATGTGTTGATGTGCATTAAATGCCTTGTTTATTATACATCCTATGTTATTATTGTAATTATTGCGTATATGGTATTATGTGGAGTTCAAGCATGTTCTTGTGTTGTTATATGACATGTGTATTATATATATGTGATGAATGGTTTATGACCCTTTAGACATGCATGTGAGGATGTTAATGTGGTTTGTGTGGGATAAAGGATGAAAAAGGAGAATGGGGAAATAAATTGACCAAGGGATGTGAGTTGACCTAAGTATTTTAATGATCTATGAGTGGAAGAGTAAAATATAATTTATGGTTTTATAAGGGAGAATATAATTTATGGTTTGGTGTGGGAGAATATAACTTATGGTTTTTTATAGGAGAATCTAATTTATGGTTTCGTGAGGGAGAATCTAATTTATGGTCTTGTATTGGAGAATCCAATTTATGGTTTTGTGTGAAAGAATTTAATTTATGGTTTTGTATGTGAGAATTTAATTTATGGTTTTGTATGGAAGAATGTAATTTATGGTTTTGTATGGAAGGATCTAATGTAGGGTTTTGTATGGATGAATCTTTGGTTTTATATGGTTTGAATTTAGGGTTTGGTATATGTGAATCTTTGAGTTTTATATGGTTTGAATTTAGGGTTTTGTATGGTGGTATTAGGGTTTGCATGGTGGTATTAATGGTTGCATGGTGCTATTAAGGTTTGTATGGTGGTATTAGGGTTGGCATGTGACGTATAACGTCTGCATGGGAGTGAAATTTACATATGGAATGTTGGTTTGGGATGTGATGAAGTAATGTAAGCTTTGTTTGGGTGGTTGAACACTTTGGTTGGAAAATAGTAAGTAGAACATTATATGGGTACGTAGGAGACTGAGCTAGGGTTTGAAGTGGCTAATTATGGTGTGTTGCGATTAGCTAGGGTTTGGAGTGATTAACTATGGGTTGTGGTGGTTAACTAAGGTTTGTATATGGCTAACTAGGGTTCGATGGTAGCACTCGTCTACTTGGTGAATAAAGTATGCTAATGAATATGGAATCTATGATTTGTGATATGTGAAGTGTAAAGGGAGTGATTCATGTATATCTAGGGTGAAAGCTTCTGAATAAGATATTTAAGATATTAATTACTTAAAGTGGAAGATATTGAGACAGGACCAGCCAATCCACCAGTCAGGAATACCAGTTAGGGTTTTTACCCTATGTGCGACCGATCCACCGGTTATAATAGTGGTTAGGGTTTTACCCTATATGTCACCGATCCACCAGTTACAATAGTGGCTAGGGCATGATGCTCTATGTGTGACTGACCCACCGTTTATAATAGTGGGGGATCCCTAGCTCAATAAATACAAACCAAAGTTTTGCTAAGGCACATAAAAGACACTAATTACTTACAGTGGAACACTATGCGGGCAGTAACTGAACCGATCCACCGGTTAGGAATAGTGGTCAGGGTTTTACCGTATATGTGATCAATCCACTGGTTATAATAGCGGTTAGGGTTTTACCCTATATGTGACCGATCCACCGGTAATAATAGTGGTTATGACATGATGCTCTATGTGTGACCGACCCATCGGTTATAATAATGAGGTGTTCCTATACTCGCATGGAATTGATAAAAAGCATGGTGTGAATCGACTTCTGATAAGAGATTAATTAAGTAATTGAAATCGTATTATATATGGGTCTTTGTACCTTTACTTGGATGGTCACATGCATTTATGTTATTATGTTTATGCTCTTTGATTTCTTCTGCATTATTTATGTGATTTTATGTGTTGGTCTTAGTGCTCGATTACCTTACTCTGTATGTAGCGTACTGATCACCATTTTCATGGGTGTTACTCATTCCTACGAGTAGTGTGCCCTTCTGACTTTGTGCAGGTGGGCGAGACATCAATCGGGCTGAGTGTCGAGCATGTTTGGCTTAAAGTTTGAGAGTGTTGTGCCCGTGTTTTCTTTTCATGTGATTTTATTTTACTATGTTAATTCTTTTGTTCATTTATTATTTTATGAATTATTACTTGTATTGAGTATTTCAAATAAATCTTTTATCGATTACAAGATTATTTCCTCCGAGGAATTATGATTTCGCACTCTGATTTCTATCTTATTATTAACTTTATGCGTACTCTGATTTTGATGTATGATTCTTTCTAGACTTCTAGTTCTTTTATGAACTCTTGATTTAAGTTTAATATTGATCTTTTCTTGGCCCTAGCACTTGGTACTGAAATGGTCGAAGAGAACCGGTTTGGTATTAAGTGTGTCGGTAACATTCCTAGAATTTACGGGCTTTAATTTAAATTCTTCCGCTTTAAAAAAATAATGAATTTTGGGGTGTTACAATAACAACCATTGTCCATTGAATATGCAAGAGCCCACAAAATATAATCTATAAGTACAACTATACCGAGTAATCAATTTTATAAAATTAATATAAAAAACTAACATGGATTACATAAAAGGTATCACAACAAGACATGATGTAAACCATTGAAGGATATATAAGATGATCAAAATATGATAATTAGACCAAATAAACAAATATCAACAAGTCATATACTATTAATACCCACTCATCTATAAAAAGCTAAAACTCACTAACCAAGCATCTAAACAATGCTCTCTAAAGTAATGATTAGATTTGATTTCAACGTAATAGCTATAACCTTCATAATATATATCATATCTCAATATCAGCACCCATAATATCCATAGCATCATAGGTAGGGGTCAAAGGCAAAATATCAATAAAATCCATAACATCACAAGTAGGGTTTAAAGGTAACTACTGACCAGAGGTACACATAAATGCTACTATCGAACTATAGGTAGATATAAAGGCCACTACTTAATCAATCCAATAGTCATTTTGATTTAACAATAATCATTCATTGCAATTTTATTTTACTCAAGATGAGATCATATCAATTAAGAGACACTGAGGTACTCTGGTTATACCCGTACACCAAGGTAATAGATTATCCTATTGATTATCAACCTAAAACCACTTAGGTGCCCTGATCATACGAGCACATGAAGGAGACATAATATCTTATCGATAAGGACGCTTGAGGCATAAAATACTAAACAATTTGGATCTTACTAAGAGTTGATGATGAAACTTGTATTTAGCTCTAACAAAAAAGAAAATAAAAGAGAGGATGAGATGGGAAAGAGGATTTTATATTCAAGTAATCCTTAAAATAAAATACTAACAATCACCAACTTAAGGTATCAATTATTAAGCTGAATATTATGAGATTTTTGAGATGCAATAAACCATACACTATGTTTGTTGGGGTGTAAAAGGTACTCAACCTTCTGTGTAGAATACTCGATTAAAGGTTGCCATTTTCATTCATTTTTAGAACAGTATAAGAGTGTAAGAAGTTGAGAGAAATTACAACCAATCCTTAGGTAACCATAAGGGTTCAACATCACTAAATTTTACTCTACTCTAATGCATGCTAACTATGGTATGCCTCAAACAATCATCATTGAGGGGACTAAATTTCGAGCCTCACACAACCTTCCTCATGCATTAACTACTACATTAGGTTTAAGAAATCAATAGGAATTAGGAAACATAAACTACAAGAAAAATAAAAGTAATACACTACTCATGACCGTGCTTAATTAAATAGAGAAAAGCAACCCTTCTTCCTCTCCTCATGGCCGAGGGCTAATGCATATTTTCTAGTCCATTAAACCCCTTAGTTAATTATAATTAAGGTCTTAGGAAACATTAAACTCAACTCTAAAAATCTATTGTAAGAAGTGAAGTGGCTGTATGCTTGGTTTGAAAAATGAGCACTTCATGGGGTTATTATGCTGGCTGGTTTTGGTTGAGATATGTGTGGCTTGTCAAGCCATATTTTTGAGCCATAATGAAAAAAAAGTGGTGAGTTGATGGCTTATAATTTTTGTTGCATGGCTCACATGACTCATTGTAATCTAGCTCATATTTTAGTCTAAGTAAGGAGAGTTTTTGATTATCCTAAATTAAAAAAATTTATGAATAGATTATTATTATCACATGAGGGAGATGCTTCTACAAGAACACCTAATCCATAAGTATGCATACTCTATATAAGTCTTTAGAGATAAATTTAGTAAGATATAATGCCTAGCTAGTTGGGATGACAATGTGTTTGGGACTCACACCATACCCACTAGACCCACCTCATTTTTAGTGGTCCTAAGTCATAATTTTTAGACCCGATAGATTTGGGCCGCGTTCGGGTCTAAGTTCGGTAGTCTTATGCCAAAACTTAAACTAGACCTGTTTAGTATATATTTATGTGTGTGTGTGTACATGTGTATACATATATAAATATACATATAAGTATAAGACCTTGGAAACATATTCAAGAATATAATAATTGGTTCATTAGAAATTGGAAATTCATCAAGCAAAATATATGATTGAGAAATAGGAACAACTTGATTACAAAAGGAATGCAGAGTACTAAAAATGTCAAAAATAACGGTGAAATATACATTGAAGGATAATGAAATTTCAAGTAAAAAACAGTGAAAGATATTGAGAGTGGTGATGAAAGATTGGATTTTGTAAAATATGTTTTAATTTTAAGTAGTTTTAGTGAAAGATATGTAAATAACTTTGGCCAAATGCAAACATACTTATGATAAAAATTATGCAGAAAACAGGTAAAATATAATTAGATAAATGCTACCAAAATTTAAAATATAGCGACGAAAAATGCATTAAACATTAGTGAAATTTTACACATACATTGGTAAAGGATATTGCAAGCGATAGTGAACGATTAAATTTTATAAAAGATATGTAGAATTTTTGGTGTAAAACATATCGATAGTGGTAAAATTTAAGTTGTTGTAGTAGAAGATAAGTAGAACTTTGTTGAAATATTTGAGTACATGCTTTGGAAAATATGCACAAAATTAGTAAAATATAATTAGATCCATGTTAAAAAATTCTAGAAAAATATTGGTAAAAATATATATATTTAATAGTAGTGAAAGATATTTGATTGTGTAGTGAAATATAAGTGTAGTTATGGTGAAATATATGCACATGATTGGTGATATATGTTTGGATCAATATTTTTTTATTATAAAAATAATAGTGAAAAATATGTTTAACAATAGTAAAATGTAGTTAGACGTATAATGAAATATATATGTAATTGTGATGAAAGATATGTACAATATTAATAATATATACTTAGATTAATATTGATTTTTTTTTCAACAATTAGTGGTGGAAAATTTATTTATATGTAGTACACGATAATTACATATATGGTAAAATATATATGTAGTTGTGATGAAAAATATGATATCAATATTAAATTTTTTTAGAGAAAATAATAAAAAATATATTTAATAGTGGTAAAAAATATCTAAACATACAGTTATCATATAAAAATTAGTAGGGTTAATGTAGTAAAAGGTAAATATAACAATAATAAAAGATGTATGTAACTTAATTTTTAAATAAAAATATATTAATGTATGATTGTATTTATAGAAAAAAATCTTATCATATATATTTTTTATAATCTTACTTAGATATATATTTTTAGTTAAACATATGCTGGCACGCAACGCTTCGTATAATATAGGTATCGTCTGTTTAGGGTTTACGCTAATATTTAAGAAATTTTATACAATTACTAATGTCACCTGTTGGAGGATATGCACGGTGCTACTTTATTGATATTGATATTGACTTTTATTAATGTTGCAGATGTAAAAGTGATTGAAGGAAAAAAATTAAGTATTTAATGCCCTCACAATCAAGTCGGCAAACGAGCTCCACGTTAGTTTTTCCTGGTAGAGCTCCAAATTAATTTGTCCTGGTAGGAACGAGCTCCAAATTAGTGGGGCATATTTTTGACCTCTCTTATTATCCATTCGACATCGAAAGTTTATTTATTTATTTATTTATTTTATTTATTTTATTTTTATTTATCTTCCCTCATAGGTTTTTATTTTCTGGTTCATTGGAAAGGAGAGACATAAGTAATAGAGGAGTAATAGGTTTCACCATTCAAATTTGCGGGAGTGCATAATATTGGTGTCATCCTCAACGAAGTGCCATCTCTGCGCGAGCACGGCCGTCTGGTAGGGATCTTCGATGCTATTCCGCTTCATTTTCTCCGACTGAATTTCTCGTCAGAGTTTTTTCGCTCCCTCCCTCCCTCCCTCCCTCTCTCTATATATAGTACTGCCAGATTTTGTTGTTTTTATCTGGGTTCTCGTTTATGGGTTTCTTTTGATTTTAGGATCTTAATTCCCCTCCTTTTGTTTTATCGGGATTTCTCTATGCGCAGTATTAATTCTTCAGCGTCTTTTGTTATATGATATTTTAAGATGCGAGGGTTTGTGGGTTAGTGTAGATCTGACTTTGGAATAAAGGGCTTTTCGTGGTCAATTCAAGATGTTTTGGCGCATGGCTGGTTTGTCTACAGCGTCTCCTGTAAGTTTCTGCCATTGTATCTTCAGATCCATTTCTTTTCTGGCTATGCCGTCTGCTTTCTCACGTTTTATTAGCTGTTTGTTATTTACTGATATTGTTTTATGCTTCCATTCTCCGCTCCCGTCATCTATGAACTGAACAGTAAATGACTATTGTGATGATCAGTAGCTCTCATCATTTGTTACTGCGCATATAGCTTCCTCTTTTATTTTTTGGGAATGGGAAAGATAAGTTTGGGATGTGAAAAACTGTGACAGAACCTGTGTTATTGCTAGATTTTATTTCTAGTGATGTACATAAATAATTTTCAAGTAATCGATGTTGCTTCTTTGATAGACGCTTGGACTATTTTTCTGAGCTACAATTAGGTAAGGAGGATGGATGAAGAGAAAAAATTATTGCAAAACCATGGGTTTATTAAGGATTCAGGTGGATTAGCAAAGCAGCGGAATAGATGATCATAGGTTTTGGAGGTAAAATTCTGCTGGAGAATGTTGGGGGATGGGAAAAATTGTAGTGGCTCATATTGATGGTAAGTGTGATTCTCTGCTGCTATGGGGAGAAGAATGGATGATGCCAGTCCTGTTCATTTTTGTCGTCAAGGATTATGGGCCAGAAAATGATAGTGGTTCATTTCTATTATATTCGTCCTCATTGTAATGTGTTTGTTTGGCATCAATCCATTGCCTTTTATCGCCTAACTTTTCTGCATATCAAACTCCAATATTTGAAAGCAAGGCTAACTTGGATAAAATTCAATTTTTCTGGAGGTCTCTTACCATTTATGACCCTAGATTTATATGCATTGCATTGTAGTTTTGTTCTGCCTTTTTCATTTATTTATATTTTTAAAACCTCAAAGCATCATTGAGTTTGTACTGATTTATCTTATTCTAGAGCAAGACAAGAGTGATCCAGAATCTAAGGCAGGAGTTATATTCGGTAGTAGTGAGGCCGTCACTGAGGCATCTTTCTGTTGCCTTATGAACCTTTCACCAATGAAGCTGTTAGGAATGTTTGTAGGTCAATTAGTGAAGCCTTCATTTTCTTTTCCCTAGTACTTTTCTTTGCTGTGTTAGGTCTGTATATTGTATCCCCATTATCTGAGACTGCCCAAGCTGTGCAATCATAACTTTGTTTTTCTGTTGTTGGGAAAAATATAGGCAGCCTCAGAGACCATTTCTACGGCTTGCTTCTGTTTCCATGTAATGTCACTGTGATTAAGATCGTCAGTCCTCATTATCAGCACTGTTTAATGAAGATATTTATGTATTAGAAGATTTGATTGGATGAAGAGGAGATGGGTCATTCTTTTAATCACATTTTAGCTTTATAAAAACCTTTTTTTCCTTGTCTTCTGATCCTTTTAATCTATTATGCTTCTTAGCTGTACCTTTCTTTACTTTTGTGCCCTAAATGCTTCAAAGATGAACATAGACACTCTTCTCAATCAACTTTTGATGCATGGGTACATGTTCTTTTAAGCTCATGTCTCTTCATATATTATCTCACATCCCTTTGACTACTATTACTGCCATCTATTTCCTTTGCGTCAATGCTTTTATGGATTCAGTCATTATCCTCCATCAATATTCAAATGAAGAAATTATAAGGGGTCAAATGTCCAAGTTACAAAGTTACTAACTTCTAATGGTTTAAATACCCTACTGATTTCAACATTCATTTTTACTCTGATTTTCCCTAAAGTAACCTGAAAATATACCAAACTTTTCCTTTCAAGGAGATGCGGGATCTTGACTTGCAAGGTCTTCCATTCTCTTCAATCCTGACTGAATGCTTAGACCAAGATGTGGGTTAAGAATGCTCTAGCTCTGCAAAATGTATCCCCAACATCCATGGACTGAATAGTAAATAACTATTGTGATGATCAGTAGGTCTTATCATTTATTACTGCATTTATTGTCCAATGTGATCCTTTACGTTTTGGTAAAGTCAAAAATATCATTACCCTTTATTACATTCTATTTTGGAGTGTTTTCAAATAACTACAAAATACTAAAGGACATACCAAAAAATTCAATATATATCGTACCTTGTTTAGTTCAATAAATTATATTCTCAAATGGGGACTAATTTGTTTTTTTGTGCATTGTTGTGGTCTAGTTACCAATCCCCACTATCTAATTGCTAAAAATAAATTCTGTTTGCTCACTTTCCTGTTTGTTCTTTTTGCAAATCTTCTAAAGTATTCTGGCTTGAATTTGCTATCTTTCTAATCTAGTAAGCTATTGTGATACCAGCTGCAAACTAGCCTTATAAACAACTATTGCTGCAATGGTTGTGTTCTTCAACCAATTTATTTCACTTAATTTCAGCTGATGTGTGACATATCATATTTTTGAAAATTTCAAAACTTGTTTCTTTTATCACAATTTAAGTATTCTTCAAATAAAAAAAGAAAGAAAGTTTACAATACATACCCCAAAGTTTCAATATGCATCAATTCATTTCATGTTGGGCACTCACTTTACCAAACAGAGCCAACCCGCAATTGCAACTTTAGAACTATTCAAAGTCTTTCTTGGTTTGAGCAACATATATGTCCTTGAGTTTCCGTTTATTTTTGCTTGGATTTATTGAAATTTTGATGCCAAGATATCAATGTGCCTCGCATTGAAGCCTTATTGGTGGGGCATCTCAGAGAAGAATGAACACGAATGACATGGACTTTTCTTCATAATGTATTGGTCAATAATCTTTGTTGAGCCCAATTTACACTCTTACAATTGGTCGTGGCTGGTCAAGAGTTAATCTTTGAATGATGCTTAGTGTGCTATGTGTTTCATATTTTTGGAAGTTTGCTTCTTCATAGAGCTCGAGCTGCAATCTTGCATGTTTTGGAGAATCTTTCTTGTTGCAAACAACCATTGTAAGCATCTATGTTGAAATTTGTGAAGGCTCCATATGAGGAGATTAGAATGTCACAGGCATTGCCTTTGAATTCAACTTTGAGCAAACCCTTGTCGAGAAACTTTTAGTTGTGCTTGCATTGAGATTTATGCAATTCAAGATTGAATTAGATAGAACCAAGATGGTTTTACATCTCTAGTATCAAAAGAAATACTAGTGTTTCTCTTCTATATTTGGTGCCATTGTTTTGTAGCGGAGCAAATATATTTGCCCAAAAGGTATATCTTCAATTTGAAGAATTTCCTTTGATGCAAAAAACTTTGTGAAAATGATTCTCCTTCATATATGAAGAGTAATTGGGAACAAGGGGCATGAGTCACCTAAGAGAATGGTCAAGGAAAGAGTTACTACGTTTATATAATGGTTCCTATGTTTAAGTCAATTCATCAAGTGTGAGGACTTGATTCGAGGATTTAGCTGTGGCAGGTCATGGAAAGATTTTGTACTATTTCCCATGGAATTAGATGCATTCAAGGCAGGGGAGTGGAGGAATCAGTTGATTATGAATTATGAGGATTAGGGTTAGGGTTTTGTGAGACTATAAAGAGAGAGAGGAGGAGAAAGGATGAGAAAGGATAGAGCTAGGGAATTAGCAATTTGCTAATTTTCCCAACTTATTTATTACTGATGTTAAGCCTCTTAATTATTGCCGATCACAACTTGGGAAGTAAGTTAGGGTTTCTAGATAGCCTATGGTTTACCATTATTTTTATTAACAAGATTTATTAACCCTAATCCACAAATTAAGTATCAAACTGAAGGGTGCTATTTATAAAACTAATGTATGATTAATGAACTTCAATTCTAGTATGATAGGATTGAAATTCGATAAATGGCCTCAGGCAGGACAACCCATGATCAAGAATGTTAACAATTCTCTCTTCCTGGAAAATGACCCTGTCCTCAAGCTCGTTATAGGGGTAGGAGCGATCAACATCAACAATGGACTTTGTTGTAGCCTAAAGCAATTCGTTCCACTTAAACAATTCTAGGAGGTAAGCAGTTGCATCAACAAGGTCTTATGGTATGGTTGTACAAGAATCTTGGATAGTGCACCGAGAAGTGTCAAGCTGTGGCCTTAAACTAGATAACTAGGTTTGTAGGGGATCTAGAAGCCAAGAAGGCTCAATAGGTGAACCATTTGTCTTGGGGCCATATGTATGCCGTTTTAGGACCTTTGAACACACAATAGTTGGAATTTCCTTCCTTTTACTGGATAACTTGAATAGATAAAGGCATCGGGTTGGCCGCTTAGAGGACTTAGAGCTTTTGGTGCTTCTTAGTTGGATGGAGTGATAATTGCTTTTGACAAGTTTTGATGAAGTTGAAAAGAGTTGTGTGGGTGTTCCTATTGCTTGACTATGCCTCTTTGAATGGCCATGGCTTCTTGAGTTGTAATAGGGGCTTGACATCAACCTCAAATGTGATGACCAATAATTTAGACGGTGTAGGAGGTTTAGGTGAGGGTTTTAGGGTTGTGTTTGGGTTTGTAGGTGCTGTGGGGGTGTGCGAAGGGCCTTGGATTTTGGGGGTTTCTAGTGCTATGTTGGTGCTCAACAATTGGTTTAAGGGGCTGCAGTGGCAACAAAGGGGGATGGAGGCTTGATAGTGGTGGACGAAGGGTTAGGGGTCTTCTCCATGGTGGTGTGAGTGGTGGTTTTGGGGTTAGGGTGTTTGGAGGTGATGCTTCTGGTGATAGGAGGTAGGCGAGTGGCCTAGGCTCTTGTCGTGGTCGGAAATCAGATTTGCAATAGTGAGGTTTAGTTTTGTAGTGGTGTGGATGATGTGAGTGGAATTTGGTTCTTGATAGATTATGTTGTTTGCCTCATATTCTCCACAATTTTCCGACCTCTTTTGGTTCTTTTTTCTAATTACTTTGAGAGAGTATTTATATTGTGATGTAATCCTTGAGAACTTCGGTTGCCATGGTGACATTATGCTTTAGTGCCAATTTATTAGGCACCTGATTCGGTCAGTCATAACAAGGTCATGGGAATGTTGCGTAGGAGTTCCCATGCAATTAGTTGCATTCAAGGGAGGGGTTTGGAAAAATCAGGTGATAGATTATGGGTATTTGGGTTAGGGTTTGTGAGAACTAGAGATAGATAAGCGAGGGAGGCAGTAGCATACAATCAAATATCGGTACCGCAATTGCGTATCGGCCGCAATTTCGCGGTTTCCAGGTCAGCCGCGACGCGAAATTCCGAAATTGCGGCCGATACAGAAAATCACACATTTATCGCCGCGATATCGGCGAAATTTCGGATATCGGCCGATATTTTACCGATATTGGCCGATATTTGCCGATATTTGTTGTGTAAAATAATTAAAAATTCACGCTGCGACAACCGCGATATAGAAAATATCATTCACGACACCCCGATACCGCGACACCGCAACCGCAACTGCAATCGCGACTGTAACCGCGGTTTCACTGTATGGGCAGTAGAGAGGAGAGAGCTAGGGAACTGTCAACTTGCTAGTTCTCCTAACTTGTTTATTATGAGGCTATGGCCTCTTATTTATAGTTGATTACAACATGGGGTGAAAGCTAGGTTTTCTGTTAGGCCTATAAAGCAAATGCATTCATTGAATTCCATAAGTACGTATCCTCATAATTCTAGCTTTGTACTTATGTAACCCCACAATGCTTGTGAAAAACCTCCAATTCATTTGGATTTTTGTTCTTTCTAATATCCAAACATCGATTCAAGTATAGGGTTTATCAACAAATCCATTTCCTCCATTGTGGTCGTAAATTAAAAGGATTGGCATGCATATGATGTCAGGGTTCTTGATTGTGGGCCGGGCTTACTCCAAACTCACTTGGGCCTAGTAACAAATTTAGTTCTAGCACCTTTGATTTAAGTTTATTAATAAGTAATAAGCATCAGTTTTATTTTATTCGTAGCATGCCCTAGTTTATCAAGTGATTTTTGTATTAGGATTAATAGATCTTGCTAATAAAAGGCCATATCAAGTTCTTTGGTGGGGACTGGATTATAGCCTAGGTCCCCAAATTTAGTTTGGTTGTTCGACTGGGACAACAATTAGTAAGCTAATGCTCCATTTGTTGTGTTTAAGGTATGAAACTGTCCTTTTGATTATGAAAAGGAGGAAGGTTTGGCGTAAGAAAGAAAGAAAGGAAGAAAGAAAGAAAAGACTTTCCCTACCATTGAAAACACAGTCAGCTTGCTGTTACAGATTAGCAGCTTTATAAGCAGCAAAATTGTATCAAGCCAAGTGTTTAGGTGGGATAAATCTCGGCGGTCAACTGAGCTCATGCCAAGTACTGTCCCAGACTTGGCATATTTTGTGTTATGATTTGTGTGGGTGCACGTGGCTGTATTAGAATGCACATAAAAATGTCAGACTACTTTCTCTCTAAAAATACGAGATGACCTTTCTCTAAATTGCTGCCAGTTGTCTTTATTTTGCATTCTTTATATGCTTATAGTGTAGGTGGCTATTTGTAAGGCATCTATATTATGCGTTGTTTAAATATGTTTGTGGAAGATATTTTCATAGTCGCTAGTTCTAGTACTTGATTGCCTACTTATTACAATTACAGATTTTGAGTTGTGGTAATTTGTGTAATATTTTATGGAATAATTATCGATTTATGTAGGATAGGTGAAAAAAGGGGGGGTCAGAAGAGTAGGAGAAGAAATAGATGGGAAAAAACAAAGAGAAAAGAGAATGTACACAAAATGTGAGAAATTGCTCAATAACTTTATCATTAATCACTCGACATACATGATGAGTAATAATGCAAGGGCTACAATCTTATTTTTTGGCCAAAATACCAGCATAGTCCAACTAGACAACTGAAAGAAATCTAACCTGTAAAGTGATTTAATGTTAGTCAAAACTAACATATCCTAATGTTTCCTCCTAAATAATTTGTGTCCCTGAACTCTGTCATCATATCATTTCGATCATAGTCTTGGTCACATGGATATGTCTGCTTCGAAACTTCATTGGTCGTCTCTAGAAGAGATAGATGTATTTCACTCCAATTATTATTTTTCTTATTGACCCAGTATCACTCACTGTTACTTTTGCTCAAGCACTCTGCATTCCATCTTCTTGATGTTAAGGTTCTCTTTTGGATCTCATGCATGCCTATTGTAGGTGGAGGCTATTTTGGACAAGGAAAATTGTACACTAGACGAGCTTCTTGACGAGGATGAAATAATTCAGGAATGCAAAGCTCTCAATTCCAGGCTTATCAACTTGTAATGTTTCATTATGTTCTCTGATTTCTATTTCGATGTATCTTCTTAATCAGTCTTTTGTGTCATGTGTCTTCATGAATGCATGCGTGCTTGATGTGTTCCTTGTTGCTTGTTGTGACCCAATTCTACCTGTTAGTGTACAATCTTTGTGATCCAATTCTACTTGTTTAGTGTGTACATTTTCAGTTGCTTACAAGTATTCATTCTTTTTGCCCCCTTAATCTACTGGTGTGGTGGTCTCATTTTATGATTTCTAATACATTAGGGTACGACTTTAGTACAAAGTCGGATGTGATATGATTAGTTGGTTGTTGCTCGATAAAAAAGTGCAGCTCGTTCAAAAGTCATGCTTCTGAGATTATTTTGCCTTTTAATGAGTTTGTGACAATTTGATTCTTATGTTAACAGATGTTTGCAGTTTTTGACCTATGCTGTTGTTCAAAAGTGCTTTTTGATTTTCAAAAGATAAAAAAATTCAGCTACTTTGGATGTGATATATGTGTTACTAATGGCTGCATTTATCTTTGGATTGGGCATGTGCATGAGTCATTTGGCAATGCAACATTCAAATTGAGGAGTTGTACGTGGGAGCCTAGAGGCCTTAAGATTGTGCAAATATCATGTGGAAATATTAGTGCTCTACATCATGTGGCAATGTCTGTTATATGCATTTCGATTTTCTTTCCCTCTCTTTGAATAGTGAGTGGAAACTGAAGCTGCTTTTGGGGTTTGGTGTTTGTATTGAAATGTCATATGATCAGAATAGATGTAGCTCTCTTAGTGTGTTTCTTCATCTTTCTGAAATTGAAGTGATCATTACATCTAACAATGAAAACATGCATAGAGTTGAACATATTGAAATAAGAAATTGAATGAATTATCCTTATCTCGGAGATCAATCTTTGTACTGTTCGTATCATTTCTCTTGTAGCGTCTGCTGCCTCCACCAATAGATACTAATTATTTAGCATGTTCCTTTCATAGAGGTGCTTTCCTTCGGAGTGATCACAGTGATGATAGTGATGTCCCAATTGGTGTATACAGCCCGGGGACTGTTTATGCAGTAGCTTTTCCCAAGTGGGAGTCAGAGTGTTTATCAAGGACTGGTAATGACATCATGCTGTGCATTGATCTAGGGACAGCTTATGCACTGCAGTAGCTTTTCTCAAGTAGTACTAAGAGTGCCTATGAAGGGCTGGTAACGGTGTCGTTTTGTACAATTCTTGATCATGGTAGTGAGGAAGGGAGGTCATTCGTACCACGCGAAATTCAGGATTTCTGTTTCTGAGAAGTAATCTGTCCTCCCAATTGGTAGATTGCATTGAGGTGTTGTACCTTCAAAGATTAAGGACACACTTATTGAATGGTTTTATCTTTGATTAAGATCTCTTAAAAAATGAATTAAAGTTAGCATATGATTGTGTTTAATATGGATGCAATCTGGGTGGAAATGGACATGGGAGCAGTGGGGAGTTAGAAAGCTTCAGCTAGCTATCAACTGGATTGAGTCAGAATGTGTGTGAATGACTTTTAAATGTGGTTAAGGTGTATTAGTAAAGGAATAACAGTCAGAAGAATCTAATATGGACGGAGTTGAAGAGAAATTGGCATGGGAAATGGTTTTAAGTTCTATTTTGATTTGAAAAAGAAAGTAGGAGGTCAGAGAAAATGCCTTGGGCATCAGGCGCTGGGTCAATATTGTTTGGCAATCAAAAGTTTGTCAGGACAATGATATGGAAGGACATTTATCTATCCTTTTGTAATGTTAATATTGGTTTTGGTTCTTAATGATTAGGCATGCTTCATATATATAGTATTTGGAGATTCCTTTTTTATGGTTCTGAAGATTGGTAGATCATATCATTGTGAAGGGAAGAAGGATCCTCGGAAATTTCATGATTGGTAATGGTAGAGGTTAAATAGAGATTTTGGTGTCCAAGAGTAATCCAATAGCCAAATGGTGACTCAGTATTATGATACACATGTTGCGCTTTTTAATTTGTCATGTAGTTCCACTTATCCGTAGTGGAAATGTGAAGGCTAATGATCTTATTCTGGATGCCTTCCTTGCTAAATTTTGTGGTTTCTGCACTGTTATGGATATTTTGACGTAGTTTGTTTGCAGATATTTTATTTTATCTGATGTGTCTCATTTTGAATTTTGTTTTTACATCTTTGTTGTCAAAAAACTTAGTTACTAAACCTTAATAAATACTAGTTTTAGCATGACTAGTTCTTGTACTAATTCTGTGTGTCTTGGGCTTATTAACATAGCCTTTGCTGTGGGATGTTGAGTTAATCCATTTGCGTGGTAGATTGATTATAACTTCCTGTGAGACCTGTCTTTCTTTTGTGGAATAAGGCTGTTCTTCCTATTGGGCTGTCTTCACATCTCTGTTTGTTCAGTTTTCTCACATTTATTTGTTGGTTTACTAGTGTTGTCTATCCCATCCTCATATACACATTCTTGCATACTTTTTGTATTATTGCTTAGTCTGGTCTCCTTTTGCAGTTTGAGGGAAAGGCCTCAAGTTGAGCAACTTATCCGTTATATCATTGAAGAAGCTCCTGATGATGCTGAGAAGAGAAGAAATTTAAAGTAGGACACACATCAAATTTATTTGTCATGGAAAACTTTCACATATGACATTTATTATACTGTCTTAATTTTACAGGTTTCCTTTCGTATCTTGTGAGATATTTACCTGCGAAGTTGATATCATACTCAAAACATTGGTTGAGGATGAGGAGGTAAGAAATTTTGGTGTTCATTCATCATCCATATTTGTTTTGTCCGCATTTAATCTTGATCTATTATATCTTATAAACTGGTTTATTCATGCTATTGGACAGTTGATGGACTTATTGTTTTCCTTCTTGGATCCAAATCGTTCACATAGCACTTTACTTGCTGGATACTTTAGTAAGGTATTTTTTGAATGCTTATCGTTAAGTTGGTGGAAAACTAGCATTAGTTGGCATAGATTGAGCCTCTTTTTTTTTTTTTTTTGGTGTTTATGTGTGTGGGTGTGTCTAGCATTGGTTTATCTGGCACTTTTTTGGCTGTAATCTCTACTTAAGCTCATGGCAATGCTCCTTTTCTAGGTCGTGATATGTCTCCTCTTGCGGAAGACTGTTCCTCTGATGCATTATATTCGAGTGAGTACTCATTCACCTGAGACATATTTCTTGATTCTTTGTGTTCTTAAGTAAGCTGACCTTTATGCCTTCCTGTTGAGAAGTTTAAGCTGCCCTTTTTCTCCTATTTTGGTGGTGTATAACATGAGCAGGAGGAATGGAGAGCTGTAGTTATCAGATGCATCACTTTCTGAGAGATGGCCATGTACCTATAATGCATTGCTCCTTACCCTGCTGCCAGTTTTATTCCTACCCTTTATCTCTCTGGAAATATATCTTTGGGTTTGGGTTGGGATCCGGGGGAGAGTTAGGTCAAAAGAGGACGCACTAATTATTACTATAGTTCAAAATTGATTTCATACTAAATTTTCCAGCATTGAAGTGGGTTATTGACCTATTGGTTTTGGTGATTTTGTTTCAAAGGGCCTTGCTTATCTGATTCATTGTATATATTTTTTTCTATGTGTACTCAGGATGTTATCTTACCTATATTATATTTCTTATCCACAATGATATCCCTTGTATCTTCCTCATCTCTTGCAGTCACATCAGCCAGTGACCTGAGCTGAACTTTCCTTAAAGATCATTTTAAAACTAGGAAAGTTGTAACAAAGAGAAGGGACAGGAAAATATTGGAAATGAAAGAGAATGGTAAAGGGTATTTTTTTTTTCTTTTGTATAATGAGGAGCCCATCCCAATTTATAGATCAATATTTAATATCTTCAATTCTAAAAATGGTCTGCATCATACTAGTGTCGACTGGCATTCAAGAAACAAAAGTTGTGTAAATAAGTGGAATTTTAAAATACTGGACTTCATACCAAACTAAATTAGGAATTTGCAACACACTGATAAGCAATTATATTTAGCTCTTCTATATGCCCAATGAAAACATGCCAAAGTGTCACGGGAAAACAGCTTTGGTGCTTTAAAGAACTGCATTGTACACACAAGACACTCTTAAATGGTTTTACATGCTGTGCTTTTTGAGACCCAAGATTCTTTCTTTTTTCCTCTTTGATGTATTGAGACTTTCATGGATTAATATGTTTTATTTATAATTTTCTCTCTCTTTTGAATGTGTTAGGGTCATCAGGAAATCATCAGCCGGCTGATTGACCTCATTGGAATTACATCTATTACGGAGGTGGCTTTATTTGGTCTAATGTCTGTTTTTTCTGTTTGTTTATCATTGTCTTCTGCTGCAGTCTCTAATAACTTTGATTTCATGATCACCTTTAGCACTTATTGAATGCGCTTGTGTATGTGCTGTTAATTCAATTTATGCAAACTAGCATGCCATTTTGTCTTTTTTAGGCCCAACACTGGGTTGTATTAGGCACTTTGACCATGGCCTTTTCCCTTCTTTTGTAGTTTCTTTTGATTCCTTTTTTTTTTGGGGGGGGGGGGCGGGGCTGGTGGTGGTGGTGTAGATTGTATATCAAATAGATTTATCTGATACTAGTTTGCTATTTCTTCTTCTACCCTTTCGTTCTCTTCTTTTATATTTCTCTTATCTTCATTACTAAACTTTAAGAGACTTTTTGCATGTCTAAAGGTCTTTAACAATTTGCAGAATGCATGTATATAGTGGTGAAATTTCTCAGTACACACACATATTTTTTAATTAAGATTGTGTATGGCATGTTGTGCCCTCATTCTTTTGATGATTATTACTGTGTAATATCCGTGTGTCTTGCCATGTACGTGAAGGTTTCTGTGCAACATATTCCTCCGGTTCAATATATATGTTGTTTTAGAGTGTTTCACACATTAATAAATCGTAGAAATTGTCAAATATGTCTTTATTAAATGTACCTTATTTGATGATGCTTGAGAGATTAAATACTTTAATGAGTAAGGTTAATTGGAGAAAAATAGTTTAATTATTACATTAAAAATCGATAATGACAAATATTTTGGATAAAAAAAGTTATGCTAAAATGAGATATATTTTGAATCAGAGGGAGTAGTTTTTTTCAGAATGTGAAATTGGTAGTTAGAATCTGTAGTTTCATTTTCTTCTGATTGATGACTTCCTTAGGCAGGTGGATGACTTGTTCTTGCCTGCTTGTCAGGGGTGGAAATTTCTGAATCTATATTATTACTGTACAGGTCTTAATTCGCCTTAATGGTGCGGATGAGCATATATATGCTAACTACACAGAAGCCGTGTGGCTGGAAGACACAGATGTTTTAGGGATGATTGTGGATAAATTTAGCTCTTCTGTAAGTTATATCATTTGCTTGTTTTTATACCAATTTCAATTTTGGGCAACTACAGTGTTTAAATTTTACCTTGGTTATTTCATGGCCTAGTAATTAGTGGTCAGAATGTATGTTCTACTCCAGTTTATGGTTGAAGCTAAATGGAATTGTTCAGTGATCTAGTTTAGAATATTGAATTGCTCTCATAGGCAACTTGTCAACAATGTGCTTATATTAAATTAATGATAGCTGGATGCATTTACATACAAAAGGCATCTGTTCCTTATCTCTTTTTTCTCATTCAACCTGGGTTTAGATGGTTGCCCGGTTTTCATTCCTGAGAATATAACAAGCTCTGGCTGCTCCACAATGTTCATCTTATGTCTCTGCTAGCCTTTGCGTTCCCAAGGCAACCTGTGAGTCTGTGACAGGTTCAGCGTGGCTGAGGTAATGCATGTGGTGCTTGAGACCACTGGGTGTGCATCTCAGCTATTCATATGACTATGGACAGATGGAACCTGGGAGAAAAAAATAGTATTTTGCTATGCATCTGATTTTTATGGCACATTGATAACCAATTGAAAAGGAGCTAAATTGATATACTTGGTAAACGTGACAAGAACCTTGACCAGAATAGAAACTGCAACCTGTAACAGGTTCAAGGGGGCTGATGTAATGCATGTGGTGCTTGAGATCACTGGGCTTGTTTCTCAGTTATTCAAATATGACTATGGAGAGTTGGAAAAGATAATACTTTGCTACACATAATTTTTATAGTTCATCAATATTCGACCAAAGTTAAGTTAATATACCAGGGAACATGACAAGAATCTTAACCTGAATAGTAACTAACTTTTTCTTAAATTGTGATAGATAACGTCACTAAAATTGAGCAGAAGAAAGAAGAGACAGTGTGGCAATGGCTTTGTTGTTTCTGATGTAATAAAATTCAACTTTGCAATTAGGAGAATCCTTGCGAATACTAATTCTTGTGATTATGATTGAATTGTTTCTGGAATTTCCAGCATGTTTAAGCTCTTCGATGGCTGTTTTGCTGCAAAAAAAAAAAAAAAAGGAACTTGGTTCCTAATAGTTATGTATGGATGTAAAGCTGGATTTTGGCCTATGAAGCTCAGGGATTTCCTGCATGATTATTTCTATTGTCTGTCTTTTTCTGTCACAAAAGAGGAATTATGTTATGGAGAATTATTTATAAGTCAGTTGTTGAATTTGTGATTGATTGAGATCAGTGACATGGTCTTGTACATGTATTTAAAGATATGCTCAACGTACTTCCAGCAAGTGCTGGTTGTGTCAACATTCTATGCTTAAATAATTTTGCTTGTTGGATATTCAGCTTGACATGCTTTTGAAGTTACATTCTAGCATTATGTTTCAAGAATGATGTTGATAATGCAGGACTCTCCTGAAGTTCATGCTAATGCTGCAGAAACATTGTGTGCCCTGATTAGATATGCTCCCCCTGGCATTGTAGCCAAGCTTTCTGACCCAAGGTAGTGTATTACTCTTCCTTGAGTACCTTAAAAGTGCTACCAATTGAGCTTTCTGGTTGTGAGAGTGACAAAATTTTGATTTACTTCTCCCCTTTTGGTGCAGTTTTGTCGGAAGGCTATTTCACAATGCTTTAGAAGAGTCGCGGCCGAAATCAGTTTTGGTCAACTCCTTATGTGTGTGTATATGCTTGTTAGACCCCAGGAAATTAAACTTTGGTACTTACCATTGTTACAGTCGACAATTTACTCAAGGATCTGCTGTATCTGCTAATACTGAGACAGTGGAAAGCATGGTCGGAAGTCTAGGTAAAAGCATGATGTTCCATCACTTCCATGACTATTTATTATGGCGTTTGCCTTTTTTTTTTCTCTTTTTGTTACACTGTCATGTAAATGTTGAAGTAATTCTATTAGGCGTATTTGGATGGATTTATTTTGGGAGTGGGGAGGGAGTACAGGGTGAAAGTCACATTTTAAAAGAATTTGATGAACTTCCACTCCTATCTCTTTTTTGGAAGCCTAAAAACAGTGTAAATTAAAGGCAAAACGTAGAATATAGGGAAAGGAAGAAGTTGGTTGTCTATTCCACTGAAAACCCGAGAGTACATTCCCCTTTAAATATTTAACAGGATAGTGAAAGATAAAAGGATATAGGAAATAATATCTCTATAATCCCTGAAAATCAGGGGCTGACTAACCATCCCGAATAATCAGGATTGACTAAAAATGCCTCTCCCTTGATTCTCTCCTATATTAATTCAAATCTAGTCAAATATTATATCTCCTAAATTAATTCAAATCTGGTCAAACAGATGTTAACTCCCCTAATTTATCTCCTAATTTAGCTACACTCCTTTAGTTGATGCAAAGATATCTATCATGCCCAACTTGCTAACATGAAACTCCAATGGTTGTTTCAACAAATCCTTAGTTAAGCCATCTGGAACTTGTGGCATGGTTGGGAAAAAGGAGTGCAAATTATTCCCATTTTGAGTTTCTCCTCTATGAAGTGTTTTTCAATTGCACCTAAACAACATTTTGGCAATTTATTTATTTATTTATTTTAACAAACGCTATGAAAATATTCAAAATCCTTTGTCCCTTGCTTTGTCTCTCCGACTTCTTAGAAACTGATAGGCCCATTATTAAGCAGACCTACTTGAGAAGGGGGGCTAGAGCTGATATTGGAAATTCAGTTAAGGCTCGGGATATTCGGGACTGATTATTGGCTGGGTAGTTGCTGAGGTGGATGGGAATATTTGGACGGGAACATTTTGGGTTGTTAGGCTCATGGCAGTAGGCAGTTATGTTGGGGGTAAATAAAAGGAGGGGAATAGGAGAGAGAGGAGGGAGAATATTTTCTGGATGATCAGTGTGATTGGGGGAGGTCTCCAGGTCCTCGAATTCCTGGTGGGAGGGTGTAATCCTTTATTTTCATCATCTAAATACAATAAACTCTCTCTCTCTTTTCCTTTAAATTGATCTCAATTCCTCCATACTGTTACTGCTTCTCCGTTTGTGGCTGAAGGAGTGACCGGGTCCTAACAGAAACCCTCAACCCTTACAAAGCCTCTTCTACCCTTGAAAAACCATCACTTGTCTACAAACACTAAATGTCTTTGCAACTAATTTATATACGTTTGAAATGATAGTTATGAAGCGTTGTGCTCTTTTTAGTGTATACCAACGATAGCAAATTGTTTATATTAATCATGTACACATGCTCAATTTTTTTTATGTGTGTATTGTAACATTTCTGTTTCCTAGTTTTTTTGAGATTTGTTGTTTCCTTGCATCCCCATTTCCTTTTCTCGTCCCCATGTCCGTGCAACCTATGTTATGTGCATTAGGAAATGCAGTTATGTAGGTAGATTTATAATTTATGGGATGACTTGTTTGAAGGAAAAGGAAATACAAGGGAGTGTTGTGTGTGAATCAGAGAAAGGAAAAAGAAAAAAGAATGGTTCCCTTGGTAATACTGGATATCGATCTGTGGATAATAGAGAACTTCTCATATTTTCATTATTCTGTTCATAGTACTTATATCCTATTATATATAGGATTATCTTTCCTAAGAATAGGAAGAAATATTACAGAATTATCTTCCCTTAAAAATAGGACGATATCTCCTAAATTAAGAAATTATCCCGTCAATAATATACAACAAAATCAATCCTTACAAGCTATAAAATAAATCTTGGATCCACACTGTAAAGTTATCCCATATTGGCAGAAGAAAGAATTCCATATTGTAACACTACCCCTCAAGCTGGTGAATGGATCTTTTCCATTCCCAATTTGCTGATCATGTGTTGGAAGATGGGGCTTCGTTGTCTCTTGGTGAGTATGTCAGCCAATTGATCTTGAGTTGGGATGAATGGTGTGCAAATTGGGCCATCTTTAATTCCTTCTCTATGAAGTGTATATCCACTTAAATATGCTTTGTCTGATCATGTTGAACTGTGTTATGGGCTATACTAATGGCTGACTTGTTATCACAATACAATCTCGTAGGACTTTCCCATACACAAGCCATCAATAATTAGTTTTAACTATAACATCTCACATATTCCGAGTGCCATGGACCTAAACTCAAACTTTGCACTTGATTGTGCCACAAAATTCTCTTTTTTTACTCCACGCCTCAAGATTGCTTCCTAGAAATGTGCAAAAGTTGACCTTCTGTCTACTAGAGAACCTGCATAGTCTGCATCTATGTAGGCTTTTAAGGTTATGCTTCCTCCTTTTTTGAGCAAAATTCCTCTTCCAAATTTCCCTTCAAATGTTGGAGAATCTTGCTAACAAATTTGGGATGAGTTTCCTTTGGATTATGCATAAATTGACTGAGAACACTTATGACAAATGCAATATCAGGTCTTGTATGTGCCAAGTAAATCAACCTCCCCACATGTCTTTAATAGGAACTTTTATCCACAGTTCTATCAGTAGAACCCTCACATAATGTATGATTTACCTCAATTGGTGTCTCAGCTAGTTTGCAACCTAACTTTCTAGCTTCTTTCAACAAATGTAGCGCATATTTCTGTTTTACAATAAAAATGCCTTGCTTTGAGCGGGCCACTTCAATCCCCAGAAATTTTTTTAACTTTCCAAGTTCTTTAATGTCAAACTCCTTCTTTAAGCATCCCTTTAGCCTTTGCGTCCCTTCAACACCATCTACCTGTTACTATGATATCATCAACATGCTACCAATGCAGTCACTTCCCCTAAATGTGAGCGCTTCCTCAACCAAGTATGATCACCCTGGCTTTTCTTGTACCCTAACGTGGTCATCACCTTTGTAAACCTTTCGAACCAGGCCCTTAAGGACGGCTTGAGTCCATATAGAGCCTTCTTCAGCTTACGCGCCATCCCATCCAGGCCCTTGGGGACTACTTGAGTCCACAGAGATCCTTCTTCAGCATACACACCGTCCCATCCTTGGATTCAAATCATGGAGGAACTTTCGTGTAAATTTTCTCCTTACGATCACTGTATAAGAAGGCAATTTTCACATCATACTACGATAGTTTCCATCCAAAATTGGCTGCCAATGATAAGAGTACTCGAACTAAATTCTTTTTGCAATTGGAGAAAATGTCTCAAGATAGTTTGGCTCAATGGGTTCACTGCCAGGTTCCTCTAAGGTAGGTGTTGTAGGTGGTTGTGTGGTAGTCTTAGTTAGTATAAGTGATGTTTCAGGAGCTTGAACTGCAGCTTGAAGAGGAGATTGAAAATGCTTAGATTCAAGGTTTGGTATGTTCCTCCTGAAACAGACTTGCAGTGGCTGTGTGTAGTGTCTTAATTTCCCCTTTCCTTTGACATCCTCTATGATGTTGGTGGAGGAGAAACAGAAGGCATTGTTGACTGGACAGTGCTGGGGCTAGGCAGGACAGATGATGGACGAGAGGTAGAGTACTCAATACTAGTCGACTTTGATTAACTAGGAAACTCAAGAATAAAGTAATCTTTTTCTCTGTATTCACTCAAACTCTCCTCCAAAAGATAAGAATTGTTGAAATTTGAATTTGTCTCGTCAAAATATGAAGAATTTCCTTGATGGAGGATGGAAGCATCTGTACCCTTTTTGAGCGGAAGAATAGCCAACGAAAACACATTTAGGTGCATGTGAGTTATGTTTTCCCCTATTTTGTGAATGAACAAGAACAAAAACAATATTGTAAAAAATTCTTGGAGTGAGATTATTTGAGATATTAAAAAGTGGGAAGACTTTTTTGAGAGTTTATGTGGGGCTTTTGAGTTGAAGGATTGTTGTGGTAGTCTGTTTATTAGGGCAGCAATTAGGACTTCTTCTTTTGAGAATTGTTTAGGATCATTTTGTGGAACAAAAATGCTTTTGTGATCACAAGTGGATGACTATTTTTCTGTTCCACCATCCCATTCTATTGAGGTGTGCTTACATAGGAGGATTCGTGAATATTAATATAGAATTGAGCTTTGATCATGTTGTAAAAAAATTGTGTTAATATTAAATTTGTTTTTTATGGGATATATCGACGTCACTTGAGTACAATCATTAATAAATGTCACTAACTACTCAGCTTTTGAAACATTAGGAAACATGTAGACGGCCCCCAAATTAAAAAGGAGTAAAAGTTTTGTATTACTGATGGGAAAAGAGGAGCGCTTGTGTTTAGCAAGCTTACAGTTAGTACAATTAAAATTTCTAACTAGGGAACCTTTGGGCAGAGAAGGAAGCATAATGTTAAGGACATGGAATGATGGATGACCCAAGTGACTTTGATAAACTGATGTTTTGTCTATGTTAGAAAAGACTGAGTTGATAGGAATGATAAAGGATTAGAACTCTCAACGCTAGTGGGGATGTAAAAACAAGCTAGCTTGTGAGCTTTTGTATGAATGAGTTGAGCTTGCGAGATTTTAGATTATACATAAACGAGCCCAAAAATAGGGCTTGATCTTGACTTGTTTAGCTTAATGAACAAGCCAAGCCTAGAAAGCTTGTTAGCCGACTTTATTCGCTTACAATTCTACCTGGTTGTGCCTCCTTATGGTAAAGACCATCCTTTTCACTAGCATAGTCAATCATCCTCTTCGTGCCTAGTTCCTGAAGTTCACAATGAGATGGGTAAAAAATGCTCTGCAATTAGAGTTTTTGTAAGCTTTATTATTGAAATCAATCTGTAAAGAGCATAGGGATATGGAGGACATTTTTCAGGGTTAGATTGCTCTTGATATGGTCATCTCCCAGTCCTGCAACAGTAATGGTAGATCCATTTGCTCCTGTTATTTTCCTATGGCCAGAGCAAGGGGTATACGTAACGATTTTTTAGATGAGTAGGTCATGATTTGTGGCTCCAGCATCAATTACCCAATTATTTATTTAAACTTTATTTGAAGCATCAGAGATATAAGAAGAAGAAATAACAGTATTAGCCATGTGTGCTCGTCCGTGTTCACCTCCAGTCTTATTGAAGTAATTTTTGTTCATATTGGAGGGCCGTGCCTTGAGTTTCCAGAAATTCTCTCTTGTATGGCGATGCCTTTTGCAATAGCTACACCAAAGAGACTCTTTTGAATGCTTATTCAGAGACTTTGATGAGTCAGCCCACTCAGTGGGCTGTAAGTCTTTATTTTTAGCAGATTTTGTCATTAGAGCAGACCCCTCTCAGAGCCTCAAGCCTAACACTCCTCCTTCCTTCTTCGAAACGGAAGAAAAATCCTCTTTTACTAGGATCTGCACTCTTACATCATCAAACTCATTATTAAGACCAACGAGGAATTCATAAGTATGATCTTTTTCAACGAACCTCTTAAGAATTTTTGCATCCGGGCCGCTCTACATCTTGTTAAATTGATAATGGTCTTGCCATAACCCTTGCAAGAGATTGGTGTATGTCACTGTAAGTCTTCCTTGCTTAATTGCTGAGATTTTTGTCTTAATCTTGTGCAGCATCATGAACTATGTAATAGGTTTGTCTGACCATATCCCAAATTTCCTTGGTTGTACCAAGGAAATGGGTTGCTGATTTCTAACATCATTGTGTTCGACAACAAAGACATCACTAATAAGTCTTGTTCATCCCAAGCGATAAATGTTAGATCTTCTTTTGCAGGTCCAGTTTCAAGCAAATGGTTTAGTTTGCTTTGTCCTTTCAGAAAAGTGTGGACCAGTTGTGACCACTTTGTTGAAACTTATGCAGAATTTTTGGTTGAAGGCACATTCAAGACAGGACTAGTTGCAGCAGTGTCATACATGATTGATAGGAATGGAAAAATGAGATAATGAACGAAGATTCAGATTTTGCAGAATAGAGAACTTCTCTTATTTTCATTTTTCTGTTCGTAGTACATTTATCCTATTATATATAGGATTATCTTCTCTAAGGTTAGGAAGAAATATAACAGGATTATTTTCCCTTAAATGTAGGAAAATATCTCGCAAAATTAAGAAACTATTCCATCAATAATATACAGCAAAATCAAGCCTAGAAAATTGGGAATTCACACTGTAAAGTTACCCAAATTTGAAATAATTCCTGAGAATCAGGGATTGGCAAAATAAAATCAATTCCACATCTTAACAGATTGGTGTCAGAAATAATTCCATGTCGTAACACTATTGTTTGTTATTTGTTATGATAAATTAATGAGGCTTTGATCTGACTGTTAGATACAGTAGCACAGTTCGAAAATGCTTATGTTGCTGAGATTACTGTTCAATGGAACTATTCCTTGTATTAATTCAGACCTGATAAAATGCTATTGTTTGACTAGGTATCCATTTGTGCAGATAAATTACTAAAATTGTTGAATATTACATCTGAAGATGGGGTATTACCTACGACTTATGGCAAGTTGCAGCCACCTTTGGGTAAACACCGTTTAAAGGTAATACTCTCTATCCGTGAAGAGCTTGTTACCATGCAATGTAACTTGGAACAGGATTGCTAGAAGTATATTTGGGGAATGACTATCTATGATCAATAATTTTGTTGCACTGGTCATGCCACCATAAATTTTATGATTGATTAGGAATTTGGTAGGTTAATGTTAGATGATATAGAAGGTTTATTTGGGAGTGGAAGCATTTTGGTTTGGTTTTGCATATTTTGGTAGTAGCTAAGTGTTTCCTCCAAATTTCCCAGGTTGTAGAGTTTATTTCAGTGTTGCTCTCTACTGGTAGTGAAGCTGCCGAGCAGGAATTGATACGGCTTGGAGCAGTGCAGCGAGTTCTGGACTTGTTCTTTGAGTAAGTATGAATTCTCCATGTCATGTAAATATGCTACTTACATTTGTGATCGTCATTTGATTGTATTTGTGCAGGTACCCGTTCAACAATTTTTTACATCACCATGTAGAGAACATAATAGAATCATGCTTGGAAAGCAAGAAGACTCCCCTTGTTGAGCATATTCTTCATGATTGTAATCTCGCCCTGAGGATACTAGATGCTGAAAAAACCTCTACGCTGTCCAGCAATCCTGAAAAGGTTTTCCTCTAGTACATTATGAACTCTCCTTATTTTTTCCCCTTCTTGGTAAGAACACCCATGAGGATGTGACAATGTATGCTGTGGACCTGAAGGTTTTCTCTGTTTTATCCTTTTTGTACGTCACTATTGCAACCTTACGGAAGATCTCTGTTTTATTCTTTTTGTAGGTCACTGTTGCAATTGATGGAAGACCACCTCCTCAAATAGGGATTACTGGACACCTGACTCGTATTTCGAACAAATTGGTGCATCTGTCAAACACAAACAATGAGATCCAGGCATATTTGCAGGTATTCAAAAGTCTTAATCGCATTTCAGTGACTGGGATGATTTCAGTAATGATGGTCATCTTTTCTGTGTAAAAGATCTCAGAGTTGAACTTTGGTATTACTACCTAACCTATTGAATTTGTGTCCATTTGCTGCTGTTGTTGTGTTGTTTTGCTTTCTAGAATCAGAAAATAGTGTGAAGTGGATTTCTCAAAATGAAAGTTGGAATGACAGTCTTTAATAAGAAGTAAGATTGGTATCATTTGAAGAACTAAAATTCTCTAAATAGATTTTTGCCTTTTGTTGGGACTTGTGCTCCAAATACCATGTGAAGGTGCATGAAAAGAAACACGGTAGCTTATGGAGATTGCCATGTGTTTTTGAATTTGTTTGTAGGTGTAGAAATTATATAGCAATATTGTTGGTTTGCTGAAGACCTGCAGTGTGTGCTCAATCACCGTTTGCTGGAAAATCATAGCTTTTCTAGTTCTAGTCAGTACTCATAGTTACTCTTGGAAGTTCAATAGCCACAATACATGACTGTTGTTTTAGCTTCAAATAAGAGACAATGAAAATTCTCACAAGTCATTAATCATCATATGTATTTGTCATGCATAGATATGAAACACCAGTGTGATCTGCATTGTTTAAATATACTCATTCTCCATGGATGAGTGGAGGGGTATGGACTTAAAGTAGATACCTTTAGCACAAGTCAAGTTATTGGAGCAACACACATCTTTTGTTCGCACCCTATCTAGACCCTTTTATGCACATATTTTTACAATCCTATGCCATGGATCTAGTTATTGGGCAATGAGATGATTGTGGTAGGAGAACAACTAATCAACAACCAATATTCACCACACTCAAACAATGGCTATTTGAGCTAGCAATAGATGAGAAGAGAAAATAGAAATGAAGAAGGGAATGGTGATAGTACTAGGAATTGGATATATATTTGTGTTACCCTTGGCTACCTCCTCCTTTTCATCCAAACCCTCCTTTCAATAGATTACCTTCCCTTCCTTAAATAGAAAACAAACTCCAATGACTAAGACTCAATTATACGGAAAAAAGTGACTAATCACTTGCCCTGCTAAAAGACAGAAAATACCCCTTCCACAAAAAGATCCAAAGGATAAACTGACCTAGAATTTAGCTCATTCAGCTCTAGGTCCAATTACTTAGTTCTTTTTCCCTCCAAGCATAGATGTATTTGATGATGGATCTATGAGATTGTTTGTGTAAGTGGGGTGATTAAAACTGGGTCCTTACTTTTCCCCATGGTGGATGAAAAAGAAGAGAAATAGGGGAAGTAGGGTAGTTAGCCAACAACTCCCTTAGGGTGGGGAGACTAACGATTGAGTTTGGGAATTAGGGCCCCCCGCGAGAGTGTTTCTGAGAGAGAGAGGAGAGATGAGAGAGTAAAAGAGATGCTTGGTAATTAACTTTGATAGTTAATTCTCCATCTTGTTGGTTATTATTAGCCTGGCCTCTTATTTATAGTCTTTTACAAGCTAATGGGCTTGGACCCATTATTAACTACCTTAAAAGATACTTATCCCATGCACCAAAAAGGATAACTATCAAATACGCAACATCTAGCTAAATATTTACCTTATAACATATTCACCTCATAAGACCACTAATCTTAGTGAAATAAACTTGAGATCTCCAACTAAATAACTAAAGAAGATAATTTACACCTAATAATTATTACTTAATAACAAAAGGTACTAAATGGGCTCAAGTGAGCCTTCTTACACCTCCAAGGATTTAGATTTGTAACATTAGTCCCCACATAAAACAAGCTTGCAGTCAAGCTCAAGATTATTATAAAAGCAACATAAATTAAAGAGCTTATGTTAGCAAATGGCTAACAATTCCATGGGACCGATAACTCCAACCCTTAGATGACTAATCACTCGAAAATCTTCACAGAAGGTATATTCCGATTGACTTTACACCTTTCAAGCATAATAAGAAGGTATTTCTCCTGCAATAAAATCGTGTTTGCAGTTGCGGTGTCGCAGTATCAGATCATCGCAAACGATAAATTATATCACAGTTGTCGAAGCGTGATTTTTTTATTTTTATTTCACCATGTACCAATATACTTGAATTATTATTTATTGATCATTTGAATATAAATATTCAATAAACTAGTGTTTTATATCATATTAGAAGAATTTAAGTGAGTCATTATATGTTAAATTGTCTTAATAACCCTAAATTTGCCTTCAAATGAAAAAAATCCATGATATTTAGTGGTACATGTAAATGTGATAGATAGCAATAATTTATTATAATTGAATACTAACTTGATTAAAGTTATGTATGGTAAATGAATAAGAAGAAATTATCATGTATGCTTTTTTCTTAATAAATTGCCGATTTATTGCGGAAATTTTTTTATTTATCTTTGATTTAATGGCAATTTATTAGACGATAACATGTAAAAATTTAAAATCGTAGCGTATCGGTAATTTCACGTTGTGACTCACCCAAAAATTGCTAATTAGTGGTCGATATGTTATAGCAGTACTGCTATTTAATTTTATGACTGTACCCCATCGAAGACATCCAAATTCATGAACAGACCATCATTCATGCTAGTAGCAAACATTGTTGCCTTAATTCCCACATAAAATTTATGAACAGCCTTCTTGATAGCTTGGTCATCTGGATATTCTTTAGAATTTGCTTTGAGGCCCATTACGAGTGGAATGAGCTACTTTAGGGGATCATATGTAGTCAAGATAGAGTGTTTGTCTACAACTCAACAACCTATGATAGAGGCTGGTAGCTAGTGTGTAGGGGGGATGTTTACAGACTTTGTAAGGCAACTGGGTTGCCAAATTGACTCTGACCCATAGTTTTTGAGCCTTTGACAATGGTGTCTGCCTTGTATGGGTCACTTGAAGTCATACTGATTAAGTTTGGGGGTGGATGGGGCAAGTTTTTGGTGCAGCGAGTTGGATGGTGGAAGGTTTTGTGGGGCTGAGAGGGTGGTGGTGCAGTGTAGGTTATCTAAGACTCTGGGCTTTGGTTGCCTGAGTAAAGATAGGTGCAGGAGTTGCATTTTGATGTTGAGTGATGACAGCAAGAGGGTTGAGGTTGCTGCAAGGATCAAATCAGGTGTGGGATGGTGTTCATCAGAAGAAACTGTGGTAGTGGAGACAATATATATATATATATATATATATATATCTGGGGTGTAGTTGTGTTGATGGGGACTGAGGGCTGTTGGTGAAGGGGCTATGTGATGGGGGTTTGATTGCTTGAGTGGGTCAGTGAGGTTGGCTGTGGGTTGTTTTATGAAACAACAGCTGCAAGTGAGGGAGTTGGGTGACGGTGAGAGGTAGCTGTTGATGAAGGTGGTGTCATTGGGTAGTTCAATGAAGCATTGGTGCTAGTGCAAGGTGTTCCAGAGTTGATGAGTGTATTGGAGGGCTTGGCGGTGGTTTGAGGCATCAGAAAGAGAGTGGGTTGAAGGTTGGGGAAGATGGCGTGGTGGTTGTCGTGATTGCAGGGTTGGTGGGCATTGGTGGTGTGTGAATGAGCTGGTTGGTCTTTGTGGGTGCTGGTTGACCTCCCACTGTTGTTGCAAAGTCTCCCCTGAACTTTTGGCTCTAATACCAAACTGGTTATGATCCTACATCATGGATTGAGTTATGGGGCAATGGGATGGATTATTTGAAGATGTGGGATGATTAGAACTGGAGTTTTTACTTTTACCTATGGTGGTAGAGCTAGAAGAAGATAAGTGGCTCCCATAGAGTAGATGTACAGCGGCTAGGGTTTAGGTGGACGTAAACGTGTGAAAGAGAGAGAAGAGGGCAAAAGATTTTCCAGCACGGCTGTTATTGGTATCCTATCCTCTTATTATTAGCTTTTTCAAGGTATTGTGCTTGGGCCTTGCTTAACAGATAATTATTAACTACCTTAAAGATAATTATCCCACACATCTAGCAAGATAGTTATGACTCACTAAATCTGAATAATATTTACCTTATAAGATATTCACCTCATAATATAAATCCATTCCCAAGGAAATAAAATCCAAATCTTCGGCTAAGTAGCAATTACAATGATTGACAACAAATTGTTATTACTTATTTACAAAAAGCATGAAAAGATACTAAACGTGCTGCAGTGAGGCTTTTTGGTCCACTGAGGATTTAGGCTCGAAACACCTACATTATACCCTTATAATTTAAATATTATCCTGTTGTTCTATAGTTTTTATTGCTACTTGATTTTGTTTCTATGAGTTGGTTTTCAAATAGAGATTTCTTTAATTGTGAGCATTTTGGGGATGATTTAAAAAAAAAAAAATTATATATATATATATATATATATATATATATATATATATATATATATATATATTTATGTTGAACAGGTCAACTTTCATCTAATATAAATGTAAAGATTTATTTGCATAAAATAAAAGGTTCATCCTGTTGGGTTCTGGTAGCCAGGAGGATGAATATTATTGGACTAGGTATGGACGAACGTATGGAGAGGAGGGTGTGGACAAGCCACTGTCCCTCTTGCCCTGGTCCATTGCCATCCTATCTATAGGCTAGAATAGTTAAAGAGTAAAATAGAAGTGGGGGAAAATGAATTTGACTAGACTTTGGTTACTGTTAGGGTTCTTTTGTTGAAGTTTACTTCCGACAATTGGGAGTAAGATGGCTTTCTCCTTTGTTTATTATCTGAATTTTATATGGACATGAATATCCTTTTTCAAGGGATTAATCTTTTTTCTATTTCCCAATTTTCAGAAAAATAGTGAATGGGTCGAATGGCAAACTGATGTGCTTTCTAAGCGCAATGCTGTGGAGAACGTTTACAACTGGGCATGTGGGTAGGTGTTCTTTGTTTCACCACTTACTGCTGTGTACTTGTGTTTATGGATTTAATGTTGCAGATTGTGCACTAAGACATCAGTAATATGTTCGTTGATCATTAATGGTGTATTGTTTAATCATATGCTTGTGTTGCTTGATTTTACCTAAAAGGTTTTAAGAATTCAGCTCTGCCAATATTATATGCCTTAGACTTGGCTAACATGATGTGTCTGATCCAACTCTAAGCTCTATTATCAGTACATGGGATATTGAGTACATAAACTACTAAGATTTTTGGTGAATTTTTGTTTTTTAATGTAGTGACTATCTTTGAATTAGATTTGACTCATTAAAGTTACTAGTAGTTCTTTTGATTAAATAGTTCATTTTTTACTTAGAACACGAATGGAACATTTCTCAGGAAACATCTTCCTTCAGCGTGTTTTTAACTGCATATTTGCCTATTTCATTGTGTATGACCAACATCAACCCTTGTTTGGGAAAATAATTGGAAGAAAGGGAACTGATGATTTGGAAAATAATTGGAAGAAAGGGAACTGATGATATGCTTATTATCGATGCTTAAATTCTGATTGAGATCATGAAAATACTGAATTATGACCCATACCAAATAGGTGTTAGTCTAGTAGTTATAGAGTTGGGGGTCTGGTACCTAAAATTTGTAGGCTCTAAGCCTGTCATGTTGTATCCTCTGTGGATCTTTCACTATCAGCATGCTGCTAACCCACAAGCTAGTAGTTTGTTCCTTTAAGTTTTCCTTCTCAAGAACAGATTTGCAGTGAGAAACTAGATGATGAATTATCTGTATTTATGACAATTATGCAATGAATTTAGTGTCATGTTTAATCATAATGCTATATTAGTACTTTTCGAAAGAGACTTCGACTATACTTGTTTTAAGTATGTATAGGGCTAAAAGTAAAGCGGTCAAATATTCATATTTCACAAAGACTTAAGTATTGACTTATTGACTTTTCAGGCAGATATTTAGTGAGTTAGATACTATTTTGGTCCTTATGGTTTGTAACTTTATCAATTTTGATCATCGTAAAAATAAAATATATATTTTAGTCCTTTTAGCTTGTAACTTTAATTGTTTTGGTCCCTGTAGAATCACTTTATATTTAATTTAGTCCCTAAACCTTATATTAGTAAGCAAATTATGACCCATTCACCTAAATACTTGGTAGTCAACTAAAAAGTTTCCAAAATAAGGAATTACCATGGATAACTACTTTTGATAAGTAGCTCCAAACATGACTGAAATTATTAATCTATTACTAATTTCAAAACTAATTACATGTTAGTAAGCAAATTATATCCTAATTGGTTCGGAGAATGAGCGGTTTAATTTTTTTAGATTGTTGTTATAGGAATTTTTATTAATTAGATTTGAAGTTGATAATAGAATAATAATTATAATACTAAGTACTAAGTAGGTGTTTAGATGCAATTTGCTTATTTGGAGAGAGATAGATTATAAAGATTAATATAATGTTTAGGGATTAATTTGAGCATAAAATAATTCTTTAGGGATTCAAATAAAAAAAATATTTTAACAAGGATCAAAACAGATAAAGTTATAAATCACCAAGATTAAAGTGAATATTTTATTTTTATAGGGACCAAAACAGATAAAAGTTGCAAACCATAGGGACCGAGTGTTCAACTCGATATTTCATTAAGCAACTTTTTGGCTAATTTTCAGTTCTTGGCGTGACATCTCATGAGTGAGCTCCCAAACTCAGGCCTTAAGATCCAAAATCATTTTGAAAACATAGTGAAGTGAAACCGACTCATACATATGGATGCCACTGTTATCCATCCTATATCACTTAAATAGTGTAGATGTCTTACTTTGACCTACCCACCTCTTGAAGAACCAAGTTTTGATAGGTGTTGGAATCAGAGATTTGGAAAGGCATCTGCAAGACAACTTTTAATGAGAGGCATTTTTGATTATATCAGACAATAATGCTGTAAGTGACATAGTCAAAATATTAATCTTCTAAAAACAACTTAACTTGCTATGACATGGCCCTCTAAATCCTCCCCTCCCACCCACAGCAAAAAATGAAAATTTGTATTTCAGGTCAGCTTGTAAATAGTAATTGGGCATATCATTATCTAACCTCCAAGGCTTGCTCTTGAAATAGGTAGATCTTCTGATTGTTCTCCCAGCTCTATGATGGCAGCATCCTGTACAATAATAATACTAGAAAAATCATTATCTAACCTCCAAGGCTCTTGAAATAGGTAGATCTTCTGATTGTTCTCCCAGCTCTATGATGGCAGCATCCTGTACAATAATAATACTAGAAAAATACAAAGGATTACAAGAGTGTAAACAACACACATTTTATTTGATCTACAAAATACAAATGACTGTAATTAAAATACTAATGTAATGCCTTTACTAATGAGCCATGTTAATCACTTTCATGACATGATACAATTTATCAAAATCATTTCAAACATAAAAACAGACATGTCCATCACAGTGATATCCAACGTCATGCACAGGGGTCAGGGTGATGTGCAGCCTTGCAGGGTTCAAGGGTTGCCGATGGTGGTTAGCTAGCAAGGGTCAAATGGGAAGTACCCCTTGTGCATACTCCTGCTACTGTTCAATAGCTAAAAATAATTTCTAATGCCAGTTTAGTATAAAGATTCATAGATTAATCATGTTTATCAAGAACCCCTGCCCCTGTTAAACTTGTAATTTGATTTTATTAGACATAATAAATTAAATTTTGATAACACTTAAACAACTTAGGCAATTTAGAAACATATGTGAAACCAAAAAAACTACTAAGTAATATGTAGATCTAATCCAATATGCATGCAATTAATGAATTAAATCATATACTCTATCTGTTTCTAAAAGAGAGTTTTTTTTAGCAATTTACACACTATGTTAGGAGGTAATAAATATACCACGTTTATGGCACATATATCAGATTTATATGCATCATATATATATGAAATTACATGCCTATATCATTTATATATGTAAATCTATTAATTTGTAATCCATAAATCACAAGTGGCTCTGATACACGGTTGAGTAGAATATAATTATGATATGTTTAGTCTGAATCACTATGGCCCAAATAGTTATTGAAAACTAATTAGACAATTAGATTTGTGTGTCTTAATGTTCAATTTTGGAAATTTGTGTTGTGATGAGCGTGCCAGGTGTCGCATCTCTACTAATATCTACACAAACAGACTTATTCCATATGTACTATAATCAAAAAGCTAAACTCTCATTCAAGGGTTTTAATTGAAATGTTAAAGTCTAATATTGAGAAACTGACTTCTCATGCGTGTATTTGACTTTTGCTGTTTCTTCTAATTTATAATGAGAAACCAGACTTGAAACTTGATTCTGTTTGGTATTGGACAGATTCAATAGGGCATGAGCCATATTAGAAATCCTAATGTAGTTAGACTTTCTGATTCAGGCCTTTATATTAAATCTAGCTTTTTCTAGTGTGTGAGTGCAGTATATTGGTTCACTTAATTTTGGCTGCAAGCCTAAAACAACTTTTAGCCCATGAGTTATAGGAGGCGCTTTAGTAACACATTATGACTACCCAAGTTGTGTGAATGTTGGATGCCCAACACAATCTTAGTCTCAACTGATAACAATGAATTGTATTGACGAGTGGTTCTTAGGGCATATTTTTAACATACAAATCCACAAAAGCTGTTGTTTCCAGTACCTGATTGATTATAGTCACCTAGCATTTCTGTTGCTTTCTTTCTTTTATGGTTAATGAAACAGCAGGCTGATAATGCTGATTTGGCTCTCCATGTTTCTGATTGCTTTGATCAAATCTTTTTTGTTTGGTAAATCATTGGTCCTTTTCTTTGCTATAGGAGGCCAACTGCTCTGCAGGATCAGACTAGGGATAGTGATGAGGATGATTATCAAGATAGAGACTATGATGTTGCTGCTCTGGCAAATAACTTGAGTCAGGCCTTTCAATATGGAATTTACAGCAATGATATGGATGAGGTACCTCAATATGTCAAGTTTTTCCTGCTTTTAGGACATCGCTTTCTTTATGTTTCTGCATTTTATGTAGACAGAAAACATAGAACCATGTTGGTATTCCACATCCCATTTGGTAGCCCCGTTTGGTAATTAATGTAATTGATTACCTAAAATGAAATATTAAGTACATCATTCAGCAATACGTCACTTGTAATATGCACATGCATATCAACTACTTACTGTAGATCACTAATCACCAACCATGTAGAGCAAAAGCCAGCAAAATAAATCCCTACCAGCAGCTGGACTAGAAACAAGTTGACAACTTATAAACATCTCATCACGCGGCTGGTGAACAATGGAGCTTGGGGATTTGTGAGTGCTCAAGAACCACTGGGTTCCTGTTTATTCAGATATGATAAACTAATGCATTTAACAGAGCTTAGAGATATTATCAAAAATCCCTTGAGGTTTAGGCGCGAGGAATCAAGAGTTAATTCAGTGACCCTATGCCAGTAAATGCTCCAATTCTTAAGCTGGAACTGCAGCATGACACATCATCCAAAACACAAACTTTTGGCAAGGTAAATGTGAATTAATCCAAACCAGAGAGTACTGAGGCGGCAGTGCAGCCATAACCCTAAGCTTCTGATAAATTGAACTGACATGCAGATTATCACCTTTAACACTGGAAGGAACCCCTAAATGACATTCATAGCTCTTAATATGTGCTTCAACATCCATGAAAGATCTTGCTTAGTGTGGAAAGACTGCTACACATCCTTACACAATGCATCATCTCTACCCCCAATATGAACTGTTGATACCTAACTGGAACTGTAGCATGACACAGCATCCAAAGGCCAAATGTATGTTGAGGCATATGTGAGGAATCCCAAAACAAGAGATTATCCAAGTGCCAGTGCACCTCAAACCCTATGCTTGAATAAACATGAAGATTGTCACCTTTAATCATTAATGTGTGAAAGGAACCCTAAACGACATCCATAGCTCTCGATTTGTGCTTCTGAATCTATGAAAAATCTTGCTTAGTGTGGAAATACCACTAAGACTCTTCCCTGAGGTATCTTTGATGTACCCATTTCACCCAAAGGCTTTCCTTGTGATCTGCTTGAACATTCTTTGAAATACATGCAACATTCTGATTTCCGAACTGCCTAATTCCCAAACTTGGTCCCTTCTTAGGTAAACAGATCTTATGCCTAGCAAAGTAGCAATGAGGGGCATCCTGCTGGTGGGATGCAAGTTACTTTAAAAAAATTCTGATACAGGAATCCAACTGATTTAGAATACTTTTCGGTAGAATATAGATCCGGGTCTAAAACGAAAATCCAAGGATGATCGATTGTAAGTCCTGTAGTTTTCCAGGATAAGGGGTTGAACTGTCCTACACTTCAATTTCTGAGTGATCATGTCAATCAAGGGTTGATCCTCCGCAATTGACAAATAAATAAGTTTTTAAAGGGATCCCCAAATATCTCAAAGGAAATTCCCCTTCGGCCACACCCAGTTTAAACATAATGAATCCCTTCACAACTGTTGTAAGACTCCGCCAAAATAGTCATTACTCTTTTATTGGTTAGCTTATAAGTGTTAACCCTAAAACTGAGGCAAACTTATGTAGCTTGGTCATAAAAAACTTTAACTAAGATAACCCGTGTAGAGAAGCATCATTATAGCTTGAGTCGTACATTTAGGGGCCGTTCAAAACCATCTTGAAGCCATAAGTACACATACATTAATGAAAATACTCCGTGACTAAGATAAATATATAAAGGAAAAGAGGATCCTCTACCTTACTCCTCCCCCTCCCCCCTTAAAAGGATACGATGCACCATTGAGACAATAGTAAATTTCACATTAGAGATACATTGCATTAAATCCCAATCCATGTAACATGTGTATTAAAACTTCTTCCATTGGAGTCATAAGCCTTCCTAATATTAATCTTCAACGTCATGTGAAGGCTTATGCCTTTCATTTTGTGCTTTTAAAGGCTTGGTTTGGGAAAGTTTGCCAATGGCTGTCGTGGTTGGCTGTTTATATCGATTAGGAAAGTCAACTCACCAAATATATATAAAAGTGTAAATTTGTGGTTGAAAAGCTACTCTGAGCTAAAAGCTTTCCCAAACCAAGCCTGAGCGGCTCGAGCCATTGACTTGTTATCACCAATCCATTTATCATATACAAATACAGACTGGGAGTTGTCCATCAGAAGCCTCATAACATGTTGAATCCTATTAGTTAACTCAACAATAGTTTGAGCATTAGGAGACGTAGGCACTAAATGAAGAGAATTATTGTTCAAACCTGTAACTTAAAATTCCTGTGCTGCGTCACTTATATCTTTCCCAACAGTCCCCCGTGTTTTCTTGAAGAAATAGGCTCAATTGTCTTGCTGCCCTATTTTCAACGATGCTTAATACAACCTATTTGATCTCAGTGGATGATAAAGGGGCTACAAGCTTCCCTGGGTAACATAGGACCTTGTTGAAACACAAAAGTTCCATCAATTGCCGAGTTTTAGAGTAGGAACTAAAATATGGATAAAAAATTGTTGCACCCAAGCACTTATATCTTGCCAACTACTCAACTTGCAAGGATTTGCATCATATAAAACAGGTATGCTATTACGTGTCCATTCTTGCAACTTGACATGCATGAATTTGTTGTTTCCATCTCTTAATTTATCAAAGGAGATCTTAGTGTTATGTTGCAAAGGCTTTGTTTGACAACCATATTATGTTATGGATGCTTTTGTGTGTTGGTCCTGCCATTGTACCCGATTGGGGCCATTGACTCAGTCTGCAAACTTTAGGGATGGATAAGAAAGCAATGGGTTTGGTCCAAACTTTGGTGAGTGAATTATTTTATTAAGTAGTTTTTTTTTTGTTTTGTTTCCTAAATAGTCTTTTAATAGCATATTAAAGATGATGAGCCCTGATTGATACAATACCCCAATTACCATTAGCTTATAAAAGTCAATAAATTGGTTGATTTGGTATCAATAAAGGATAAGCCAGAAAATTAACTAATTAAATTAGTTCTCTAGTCATATCTCCTCTCTTTTTTCTCTATCCCTATCCGCACCCTTAGACACCGACCTTACCTAATTAAATTCAAGTGAGCTGCTGGCCCTTCTAGTCTTTCACACCCTCTCTTGCTTTTCCTCCATAAGGAAAGAGAATAACATTGGTTTTACTCCCTCCACATTCTCAAGTAATCTCATACAATTCTCTTATCCTTGGACCGTAACAAATTAATATTAAAGCTTTTGGATATAATTTGATAGAGAAGATCAAGATGCTTGCGACCATTCAATATCAACAAAAAGAGAGAATTAAGGGAACAAGAAAATAGAGGTTTCCTTTGCTCCTTGTAGGTAATCAATTAGAGAGACTCAAATAAGAACTAAGACCCTCTAGTAATAAATGGCATGATTGAGTTAATAGTCAACTGTGCAGCTGTATTGAGGGCAATGACAAGCCTCTCGGGTCAATCATGACTAGTAGCCTAGCTGCTAAGGCAACAGATAGTTATACACACCCACCACTTATGTGCCATACATCACCCCTCAATCCCATCAGTGGCTACCAGCAATCCCATAAGTACCACTAAACTCGTTACCATCATCACCACCAACTCTTTACCAACTAACTCCAACTGAACCACCGCGCCAACTTCTAGGAACCACCAAATAGCCACCGACACCAAACCGCCTACCGAAAAACCATCACCACCCAACTTTAGGGACCATCCCTAACCCTTAAAAGCATCCTAATAAACACCACGAACACTCTCTCCACTACACCAAACACTATCACCAACACTATCGAAACTACAACCACCACCACCAATCAAACCGCTCTCAACTTTTGACATCACTGGACCTCCTTACCCTACCCCTAAACCATCCACTAGATTTCCCTAACATCGCCAACCATTGCTATTCTATAGGACCCCTCCAAGCAATAAAATCGCGGTCACTGTCACGGTCGCGGTGTTGCGGTATCGGAGCGTCGCGAATGATATTTTATATGCCGCGGTTGTCGCAACATGATTTTTTATTTATTTTTTCACAATAAATATTAGCAAATATCAATAAATATCGGTAGAATATCGACAAATATCGGTCAATAACCAATATATTGCCGATCAATATGTGAAATTCTAAATCCGTCGCGTATCGCCAATTTCGTGTATCGGTTGACCCAAAATCCGATAAATATCGGCCGATATTGCGTATCGGGACCGATATTTAATTGTATGGACCCCTCCAAAACCCCCCATTATTATTCTTGTTGCTAACACATCATTCACTACTTGTTGTCACACAACAAACTCTATGACCATGTCTGCACTTGTCACAATCATCATTCTTTCCTCTATTGGCCCAACACCACAAAACCTTCCACAATCCAAGACCCTATCTCCTAACTATACAATTAAATAGCGGTCCCGCTATAGCGTAGCGGTTTCTATTTAGCGGTTTTTTGTTTGGCTGCGACGCAAAATTACTGATACGCTATGGTTTTAAAATTTCACGTTTATCGGCCGATAAATTGCCGGTAAATCAGCCAATAAATTGGAAAATATCATCAATATACTGGGATAAATCGGCGATTTATTGAGAATTTTTAAATCTATTGAAAAAACATGCATAAAACTCAGTGAGGACCTTGAATGTTACACCATGTACATAGAGAGCCCAGAGTATGCAATGCTTCGAACCTACATAGCTATAAACAGTCTCCAAAATCACTCGCATCTTCAGGAGCTTCCAAAATAATGATGAAGCTGCCCAACACCAACCATTTACCTCTAATCTGAGAACACTCAAGGAAATCAACTGTTGCCACAGCTTCTTCTGACCACTAAACAAACTAATGACCTGACTACACCAACCATTTGGTGAAGCTCATTACTTTCTATCACGGGAGGAGTAAAATATAGATTTATAACTTCCTCTCCTTCTCAATCTCAAGTTTCAGCTGAGTTTAACCTCATCATTCTCAATCATGGGAGGAGAAAAATATAGATTCACAACGTTCTCATCCTTCCTGATTTAATCAAAATAGCTTTCAAACTTATCCCAGATTTAGGGTTCAAAACATGTTCTGCAATCCAGTGTGTCGCTGATGCAGTGGACCGACTGTCAGAAACTGGGCAATTATCTCACAATCTGCCATCCGCCGCATCATGTTTGAAAAGATCGACAGATGAAGGGCCAGTGTTTGACAGTTTCTTTAGTTGTAATATGATTCAGTGAGTGTATTCTTCTCAAAATCATTTGCTATATTTTTCTTCCTGCCTTTCTGCTTCGGCATGTGTTGATGCTTCAAGAAACATCCATGTGATATTGTATTGCAACTAATAGGTCAATAAGTTTGGTTCTTGATTTCTTGTTTAAACTCTTCCTTGGTGACTTAATACTAATTTTAGTACTGACGCATGCAGGGGCAAGGTTCGCTTGAACGGGATGATGAGGTGTGTTGGGCACAACTCTAGGAATCTATTTCTTGAGTGATGATGTGCCAAAGATGATATTTGCCATGAACTATGATGGAAATGTCTAACAGTAATGTTTTACAGGAGGTTTATTTTGATGATGAGTCTGCTGAGGTGGTCATATCTTCACTGCACCTTGGTGACGACCAAGAGAGGTTGGTATCAATGGATAAGCCATTTTTAATCTGGTTCTTTGGATTGGGAATTGACTTCAATTTCTGCATTGATGATGTGATAAGATAAATCCCTTGTATGGAATTCAATTGAACTTACGCTAGACCAGGTTGAAAACATGAGTTTGTTTTAGAATCAAACGGACATTTGCTAGCTTGTGAATAATTTCTAGTTTTAGGGTTGATCAATAGATTCAAGAAGCAGTATCTATGAGTTTTTCATTGTGGTTCCCTTCTGAGAATCAATGTTTATGTCCATATCTGAATACATATCCTGTTATCATGTGCCAAGTGCCTCAGGCTAATTGGTTTTTCTCCCTTTTTTGCACAGTGGGTCTCTTTTTACGAATTCAAATTGGTTTGCATATGAGGATGACAGAATCAACAATGACCGTCTAATGGGTGCTTTTGCTTCTCCATCTCCTGATCTTGAGGAAACTGGTGCCATAAGTGGTGGTGATGATGAGGTCAATATTGGTGAAGAGCTGCTTGATACTGCAGCTTCTTCACAGCAGTTGGAAGCTGAAGGAAAATGTAACACAGAGGAGTCAGTGGCTGAAAGCGCTTCAGTTGACTTGAAACAACCGGCTCAAAGTGAAACGGACAAGCCCCCTGAATGGGTTGAATGGAGAGAAACCACAAATTCTAATAATGGATCCGAGGCAGATCAATCTTCAGTGCCAAATGGTGCCCTGGAGGAATCGGGGAATCAGTCAGATTATATAAGCCATGGCCCAACAGAACCAGCTACAGTTACTACATCAATTGATAATACGGAAACAGAGTGTCGGGACCCACAATCAACTTCAGTTACTTCACCGACTGATATTACGGAAACAGAGAGTAGGGATCCACAATCAACAGATGCTACATCGGTTGATGATAATGAAGCTCAGAGTCTATGTCCGCGATCAACAAACGATACTCTTCCAGAACCAAACGAGGGGACTGCAGTGACCCAGATGGCTGCTCCCGAGAAAGACAAGCAATCGATGGGAGCGTAGGGACCTGCAATGACAGAGACGGCTACTTTGAAGGATGAGAAAAAGTCGTTGGGAGCAGAGGAGTCTCCTGTCCTGCAGCCATGAGAACTGATATAGGGGAGAGAGAGACTTAGAACTATGCATCAGGTTGATAGGATTGTGCTGTGCTACAGTTCCTAGGGTTTGGAAAGTTTAATTTTTTATTGGTAATGATGATTGGTCAACCTGTTAATGTAATCTTAGTGTCGTGTCTGTACATCATTAGTAGTTTTGTTCTCAGTAGGGCTGATGACTCTTCTCCCAATATTTGAAGACTCCTCAAAATCGATATACGAAAGAGCTAATGATCAAGTATTCATTGTACTGAAGATGATCGATGCAGTGTACTTGCTGCTGCCACTTGCACAACAACAAATGGGCTGACAAATTAGAGCATATGCTTTCTTTACCGTCAAAGCCTGTCAATATTTTTTCAAGTATCCATTCGAGCCTTCCTATTGTCATGCTGTCAACGTGTAATCTTTGATAATTACTGTACGCTATCTTCTCCGGCCTTCTATCAAATGCCTTACTGCTATATCCATCCACTGGTAAATGGTACCAAAGTCTGTAATCCCTTTGACACCATCTCTTGTCCTTGCCTCATCAGCCGAATGACAGTTCTTTGTAGCTTTCATTTTGGAGAGATTCGATGAGAAACTCAGATATGCAAAATTTCATACGCTTCTGCAAATGTCGAACCAAGCCATATTATCTTGTGATAATCAAAAGTAACTAGGGATAAGCCTTTTGTCCACTCTCTTGTTACTTGATCGTTAGTTTTAACAAGCTTTTGCCCTGAAAGGACAAGTCAATATCAGGCACAAAAGGCATTTATATGGATAATACTCATAACTTCGGATCGCTGAGGGTTTTCAAAATTTCTCAGCTATTTGGAAAGCTGATACTTAGGTATGATTGTTGATTGTCTTCAATATCTTTATGAATCATTTTTTAGTTAGGGTTGTAAATGAGTTGAGTAAGTTAAATTCTTATTTATTTAAGTTCAACTTGTTTGATAAAAGAAAAACTTGTTTATTAAACAAGTCTAGATCTTGACGTGCAAGTTTGATTGGTTTAATATACAAATTAGGCAGAGCCAACTTATGATTCATGTTTATGATTCATGTTTAGTAATAGGAATAAAATAACTTATCTTAATTCATTTTATTATAAGTTCAATTATTGATTTATATATGTAAAACTTTTTTTATTAGACTTAAGTCTATAATAGGAAGTTTTAGTCTTATCTCTGTCATACTCGACTATTATACTTAGTTTGAAGCTAATTGTTGTAAATGAAAAGCATGACATATATATTGTGGAATTTATAGATAAGCATCTAACAAGCATATAAATGAGCTTCAAATAAATTTTTAAATGAACTTCAATCAATCTTCTAAACGAGCCTATAAATGAGTCGAGGTTCAGGTTCTACTCATTTAGTTTGACTTATTTACTATATCAATGAGTTGAGTAGCAAATTTGTATTTTGCATCCCTATTAAGGAAATTTCCTAAGCAAATTCAAAACAAAGTCCATCAATAAATCTTTTCGGATATCATGTTCAACACGCAAAGACATGTGAAATGTTCCTTAACTTCTTGACATACATGACATCTTTGCACACTTTGATCTATATCTTCTTTAATTAAGGCCAATAATATCTATCTTCCATGCTTTCTATGGTCTTATCAACCCAAATGTCTAATAAGATCTCCTTCATGTGGATTTCAAACATTAAGTTCTATCTCAATTAGGTCCCGAGAATCTATAACATGTCATCTATGAACGGATACCATTAAGCATATGAAAATCACCAATAGGTAATCTTGTTAAGCATTGCTGTCAAGTGCTCTTGAAATCTTCATCTTCTCGATAAAACTTATTCATATTGTCAAACCTAGCTACTGCTCATTTTAATGTATCAAGAACACAATTTGACACTCCTAAATTGTGCTTCAAGACAAACATAAACTTCTCTAAAAAAAATCCTTATTGTGTGCCTCTATTCAAATGTTTCATCATCTTGAAGTACTTTTAGCAATTCATGATAAGAAATATGAGTCTTTTCAGATCAATCATCATTCCTAGCTATCTTATACATACGTAGACCAATTATTTCGTTTCTAAGTTAAACTCCTCAAATATAAAATGCTATCAGTCTACCCTCCCCAAGATAATAGCATAGGAAGTAGATGTGTATAGTTTGTGGCTTTAATCAACGATGGGAATGGTGGCTGAGAGAGAGAGAAGTTGGAAGAGAGAAAAATGATTCTCTTATTTAGTTGAGTATTATTCCATAACTACATATGAAATTTTCTATTTATACATTTCTTAATACGAAGTAAAACATGTTAGCTAATAACATATTAGCATAACATATTGTTCAAATTGGCACGTGTGTAAAATAGCTAACAAACTAACAACTAATATGCTAGTTTTCACATCCTCCCTCAAGTCGAACTTGGAGGAGACTTGACAAGTCTGAGATTGGATGATATAAAGGTGTTTTATTAAACACCTAAAGTCTTGTTCATCAAATCTGCAAGTTGGATGTCTATTCTAACATGTTCACTAATAAGAAACTATCTTGAACTGGTTCTCAGACATAAAAACAATCGATGTTGAGGTGTTCAATTATTTCATGGAAAATAGGGTTAGTAGTGATATGCATTGCTACCTTGATATCATAGGGAAGGTGGATTGGAGATGTGATGGATATACTTAGATCATCAAGTAACCCTACCAACTAAATGATTTCACTAGAAGTAGTTGACATACTTTTATGCTCAAATTCAGTGAATGATTTGGTAACAATATTATAATTCTTGGTTTTCCAAGAGATAAGAGAATCTCCAAGGAAGATGCAATACTCAATAAGTGAATGTTAAGAGAAGGAACACACCAATAATCAACATCAAAATAGGCCATTAATTAGAGAGATGAACTAGCTAGATAAAATAAGAGACAGTGAAGAGAACCTTTGAGATAACACACAACATTCATTGATGCTTGTGAGGAGTCCGTGGGTAGTGAAGGAACTGACTAAGGTATTGGATTGCATACGATATGTTTGTACAACTCATGTTGAGATAGAGAAGGCGACCAATAAGACATATGTAAATCTCAACATCCAGTAAAACATATCCATGTTCGGTGCTGAGTTTGAGACCTCAGGGTAAGGGAAAGGGGGTTGCCTTAAAATCCATCATTTTTATGTCATGTAGGATATAAAGTATATATTTGCATTGGTTCAAAAGAATTCAGATCGAGGATCTTGCTATCTCCAACCTAAGGAAATATCTCATTAATCCAAGATCTTTAATGGTGAGTTGTTTGTCAAGTGATGCCTTTATTGAGTTGATTGTGGATGTATGATTCCCCGCAAGGATGATATCATAAACATGGACCAGTGTAAGGTTAAAATGGATAGAGGAAGTACTATTAATGAACAAGGAGTATTCATGTTTCAAGTGTGTAAAACCAAGGGAGAGGAGGAACCTAGTGAGTTCAAGATCCCATTGGAGAGAAGCTTGTTTTAAACCATACAAAGATTAGCTTGTAGACCTGTCTTGTATCTAATTTGGTATACTTTTATGGAGGTTTCATATAAACTTATTCCTCTAAAAACCCATGGAGGAAGGCATTGTTGATGTCTAACTAGTATAAAATCCAATTATTGCTAGGCAAGGGCAAGAACCGTATGCATAGTGGAAAATTTTCCCATAGGGGAGAAAGTATGTTTATAACCCTTGCTCTTGATTTGATTGTATCCCTTATCCACCATCCAGGCTTTATACCTTTTCGTTGTCCCATGAGCCTTGAAATTTATCTTATAAACCCATTTACAACTTATGGGTGTCTGTCTAGGTGGTAATGTGGTTAGTTCCTAGGAATTGTTGTCTTCAAGAGCTTGTAATTCCTTATTCATGGTCTTAATTCACTTAAGATCTTGTTTAGCTTGGGAGTAAGAGGATGGATCATGTAAGGAAAGGATAATGGCTCTTTTGTGTAAGGTTCAAATAAGCTGAGTGAACAATGAGAAGTAGGAAGAACTAGGCATACATAATCCTATAGTTTGGGTTGTTTATGTCTTTCTCTAGTGGATTTTTGAAGAGGAGTGATAGGAGGAGAGGGATGTATGTTGTTTCCATTAGTAGTATGTGATTCTATGGGTAGGTTATCTTTAATGTTGTCATTGACATTTGGAGAAGGTGAAGTATTAGGATAATGGTGTATTAGAATGTTGTGTAGTGAAGGGACATAGAATTCATTTATAGGTGTAGATGATGAAGTAAGGATAGAATATGACATTTCATGAGAGGGATAAGGTGGAGGAGGTAGAAATATTACAATGCTAATAGTAAGACCCTGTGAGGTAGGAACATGATTCTTAAAAGGAAGGGCATCCTCTTTGAAAATAACATTTCTGCTAACAGAGGTTAACTTTGTCTCTAGTTCATAAAGTTTGTAACCCTTTGACCTCTAGGGTATCTAGTAAAAATGCATTTTCAAGACTTAGCTTCAAATTTGGTAGAATTCCTATCATGATCATAACATAGGCTGCCAAAAACTTATAAATGGTCATATTGAGGTCTCTATCCATACAAGACTTCAAAGGATTCTTTCCAATGTAAGGTTGGTGTGGGAAGGAGGCTAATCAAATATGTTGTAGTAAGGATGCAATCACCTTAGAACTTGACTAGTAAGTGAGCATGTAACCTTAATGCTCTAGCATATTCTACTCGATGTCCATGTTTCCTCTCCACTTTTCCATTTTAAGATGGAGTGTAAGGGACAATTCATTGATGGATGATTCCATGACTAGTCAACCATTTAGCACATTGATTGTTCATAATCTCTGCCATTTTCACTCCTAATTCACTTAACTTTAGAGTTAAACTAAGTATTGACAAATGATAAGAAGTCAATGATACTTGTTGCTTTTTGTTGAGCAAGAATGTCTAAGTGGCCCGTGAAGCATCATAAAAAATTGTAAAAATAAAAAAAATAACAAGAAACAATAAGAGATGGTGACTTATATGGACCCTAAAAGTTTACATGAACAAGATCAAATGTCTTAAGTGCTATAGAACAGCTTCTAGGGAAAGGTTCCTTATGTTGCTTTGCCATTACACAAGTTTCAAAAAAATAACTAGTCAAGTCATTTCAATTACCACATGAGATATGTTACATTTAAGATAGAGATGTATGTCCTAAGCTTGCATGAATAAGGACCAAACCAGAAGGATTGTTACAAGTGGTATTATAACTAGTCATAACACTATGAGAAAAGGCATAAAGTGTAAAAGCATGAAGAACATAAAGTCCTCTTTATCTCTTTCCAAAAACAACCACTTCCTTAGTTGAAGGGGCTTGGAATATTCAACTAGAAGATGTAAAATGAGCCTCTAAGTGTGATTCATCAAGAATATGACCAACACTTAATAAGTGATGATGAAAACGTGGCACATAAACTACATGTTTAAGAGTAATGGGAGGATTAAGCAATATACTTCCTACATGAGTAATATTTTTGGAGGTTCCATTAGGTAAACTGATTCTAATGATATTAGAAAGGGGTTTCAAGTCATGAAAGTATACAATATTGTATCTCATGTTGTTTGAGGACCTTGTATCTCCAATCCAACTAACAACATTATAATCATGAAAAGGCATAGAGTTATAAATGGTACCTGCAAAATTCATTGAAGTTGCAGATGATAAGGAAGTTCCAGGAGCATTAGCATTGTCGTATTTCATAGCCTTTATTACTTCTTGATATATGGAATTCATCATCTCATGATCAATTTTCATTGGTGCGTCATAATTAGGTTCGCATATCAAAGAATTATTTAGTGCTTGATTTGTTGAGGTTTTAGTCATGTTGGCAGCTTGCCTTCCTTTCCTTTTCAATTTATCATACCATTTCGAATAGCTAACTAGTTTAAAACATTATTCTATAGTATGACCCTTCTATTGATAGAGAATGCATCTCTAGTTGGTTTTATCTTTCTTGAAGTCTCTTTTGAATTCCTTTCCCTTAATGTATGGCGTCTGTTTGTTCACAACTAGTGCACTAGTTTATTGCATATAGTGTAAGCTTTTAGTAACTTGCTTTTATTTTTTAGATTATTGCAATAGGTAATAGAAGTGAATAACTAAAGGGAGAGTTTCTTGAGAAATTATGTTGCGTCCAATACTATCATATCCATCATTAATCCCAAGTAAGAGCTCCATTACCTTATCCCTATTGTCTCTTGCGAGCACTTTCTTTAACAAAGAACAAGTGCACTGCTTAATCGCATCTACACCTACATGTAAGCATTGGATTGAGAGTTTGCAATTCATTCCAAAATTTCTTCAATATTCAAAAATACGCGGCAAATCTATGTTTTTATTGAGTAATACAAGCATTTTCATGTTTGAGGATATAAATGATTGTTGGACTATCATATCCATCATTAATCCCAAGTAAGAGCTCCATTACCTTATCCCTATTGTCTCTTGCGAGCACTTTCTTTAACAAAGAACAAGTGCACTGCTTAATCGCATCTACACCTACATGTAAGCATTGGATTGAGAGTTTGCAATTCATTCCAAAATTTCTTCAATATTCAAAAATACGCGGCAAATCTATGTTTTTATTGAGTAATACAAGCATTTTCATGTTTGAGGATATAAATGATTGTTTGATTGACCAAACATCTCTACTATTTCGTCCCACAATTCCTTTAAAGAATTTGATTATTAGAAATGCCGACCTATGTCTTTATATATTTAATTGATGATCCAACACATTACCATATATTCCACTCCAATCCACTTCTATCCAGCATCATTTGGTTCATCATTTGGTTATGCAATTGTGCGGAGGATGAACCCTAGCCTATTTCTTACAATTAAGTCTCTTCTAATGCCCATACTCCAATTGATTTAATTACTTCTATGAAAGATAGTAGCAATGAGTTGAAGTACCAGATGATTGGCTAACAATAAGTAATATGGATCTCCATAAGTTTGATTTTGATGAACCTCATTTTCAGGCAAGGAATTAATAGTCTGATTTTTAGTTATATTGTTTTCCATCATGATTAAGGTGTAATTGAGCTAACTCTAGCTCTAATACCATATAAACTTGTGGCTTTAAATAGCTATGGAAATGGTGAGCGAGAGAGAGAATTTAGAAGAGAGAAAAATGATTATCTTATTTAGTTGAGTATTATCTATAGCTATATATGAATTATGCTATTTATACATTTGTCTACAATGAAGTAAAACTTGTTAACTAATAACATATTAGCATAATAGATTGCTCTAATATGCTAACAAACTAACAACTAATATGCTAGTCTTCACAATGTGAGACCGAAGGAACAACTTATAAAGATATGGGATTAATGGCGAAAGTTGTTGTCGTATGTATGAACATCCACTATACCTATAAGTCTCAAGAAAACTTGAACCAACAAAAACCTCCTCAAAGAAACTGAGTGGCCATCAATAGTTGTGGCCTCTCCTCATATTCCTTAATCTCCTTTGAGGCTTTCATAATTTTTTTAATAAAATTTTTGCAACTCTTCTATCCCGTACATTATCTACCAACCTCTATCCATGTTGCATTACTAATGATTTAAGTCTGCATTAACGAATGAAGAACAAACTAATCAGCCAGTGCACAAGGGCAATAGATCTATCTTTAGAGTAAGAAGTAAAATTATCACCTTCATAGGGGTATAGAACACAAAAGGTGGAGAAATCAACATTAGGTGCACATGTAACTATCCCAAGACACCTGATACCATGTATGCCTCATATTCGAGCATAAATTAGGGCACCATAGTCATCAACTAGAATTACAGAAGGCTACAAAAAATATGCAGGATTTTAAGAAAAAGAATGAACCATTATAATCTCATTTGGAATGCTTGTAAAAAATCGAAATGGAATTCTATCTCTTACTCTCTTAGAACTCCGTTGTTTGATATATCAAATCAAATCTAAAATATAACTCTAATCTAAAAATTTATAGAATATACATATCTTATAGAATTGAAATTATATTTCTATTTTCATTTTTATTTCTAATGGATGTTATGCAAAATAATCCATATAGGTCTGGACTTGAGTTGTTAGATACAAATTTAAACAATAAGTATCTAACTACCTTTATTCGAGAACCGCACTTCGTCACTCTAAGCAACAATAATGATGCGTGCATAACCTAGATGCAAATCAAGCTCGTTTAGATAGAGGTTTCAAGGAATTAAGAATGGGAATGAGAAAGGGATTATTCTAATATGTGTTATTAAGTAGAATGTGGTACGGATAATCTTTAGAAAACAATTCATCCATTACAACATAAGCTAAAGTTGGTGAGCTTATTCTAGATAGGAACCAATAAATAATATTCATAACGTTCATCACATTCCATTTATAATTTATAGAATGTGAATTTATTTAAGTTGATTTACCATATCAGTTATATAGTTAGCAAGTTGACCATATCTTTTGTATAGTTAATTAGTCCCTAATTTGTAGTGATTGATTAGGTAATTGTAATTATCTTAGCTTAAGATTACGCTTATGATGTTTGTATATAAGGAACAACTTGTATTGTAAAATAATCAAGAAATCAAGTTACTTTCATGGTAAAAAGCCTTAGGAATACCTCTCCTTCATCATCTTCTACATTATCATGTCTCATTCTATATCATCATCTCCCATTTTTTCATGGACGACAAAGTTCATCTTGCCACCACTTTTTTAAACATCAAAACAACCATTCCCCTCACTCTAGATTACGAGTTTGCCAAATACAATAATTAAAAGACTTTATTCACCATCCATGCTAAAGTCACGCTCACCTACAAGAACATCGTCCCACCATTGGTTGATGATAATGCAAAAACTCCGGCCTCTCCTCCGAAAATTGAGGCTAAAATTTTGGCCGAAAAGGCTCAATGGGAACACATTGACAACATTGTTCATCAATGGATATATAACACCATCTCTGAAGATCTCCTAGAAATCTTAATTGATTTCGACGACACCGCAGTCGATGTTGGGAACTATTTGGTGGAATGTTTCTAAGATAACAAAGCTTTTCGAGCAATTTACCTTGAGATGGAATTCAAAAATTGCAATTTGCGTGACTTTCTTGATGCAACGGCCTATACTTGTCATCTTAAGGTGTTAGCTGATCAGTTGACCATTGTTAAAGCCAATGTTTATGACCAAAGAATGGTGCTGCGTTTTCTCACCGGATTGAACGAGGGATATGAGAGTTTTATGACGATGATTGATAACAAGACTCCATTTCCAACATTTGCTCATGCGCGATCAATGTTGTTACCGGATGAAAAGAACAAGGCCAAACAAGCCAAAATCTAATCATGTTCTTCCTATTCCCTTTTAATGAATTCCAATACTAATAATTTTAATAATAATGGAAAACAATAGAAGAAAAATCAGAGTAGTAATTCAAATAATAAGGGTGGAAAGAAAAATGGTAAAAATTGCGGTGGAAAAAACCACTAGAAGCAGTAGACCCGTGGCAGAGACAACCGCAACCAGCAACAACCTCCATAGTACTAGCAACAGTTCTAGAACTTTCTTCCTTGGGGTGGGTGGGTTCCCTCAGCCATGTGCCACCCTACCATATTCTTATCCCACCACTCCTTGCGGCGGCTATCCACCAATGACGGTGAGACAAAAAGGTGTCTTAGGTGCTCATCCTCCACAATCATTTTATACCATAACTCCAGCTTCGAGTGTTTATGCTCTAATTGACATTGATACTGTAATGCACTGTCTCCCTTTGAACCAACCGGATGAAAATTGGTATATGAACACTAGAGAAACGCCTCACATGACTGCTAATGTAGGTAGTCCCACGCCTTATTTTCGTTTGAGAAAAAATAATGGAATAATTGTTGGTAACGGTAGTATGATTCCAATTTATGGTTATAGAAATGCCTTACTTACCAAAAAAAATCCACCATTGAGCCTCAAAAATGTTTTACATGCTCCTAATATGATTAAAAACCTTATATATGTATGTAATTTTACTAACAATAATATGGTTTCCATCGTATTTGACCCTTTTGGATTTTCTGTGAAGGACCTACATACAGGGAGCATACTTCTAAGATGTGATAGCACGAGAGAGCTCTAACCTTTCACCACCAAAAATTAGGCTATTTCATCTTCAACACCTCATGCTTTTATAGTCATTTCTCCTAGTATTTGGCACTCTCGTCTAGGTTATTCGAGAGATGCAATTCCAAGTAATCTTCACAAAAATAATTTTATTAATTGTAATAAAGCCGAAAACTCTTTTTTTTCATCTTGTTCACTTGGTAATTTTGTTAAATTGCCTTTTTATGATTCTTTATCTTTCAAAACTATGCCATTTGATATTTTTCATAGCAATGTGTGGACATCACCTATTCTTAACTCCTCTGATCATCATTATTATGCATTATTTCTTGATAATTAACAAAATTCTGGTGGAATTTTCCTTTGTCTCAAAAATTTCAAGTTCACAATATTTATTGTTATTTCAAGCATTCATACAAACTCAATTTGAAAAAATAAATCTTTTCAGTGTGATAATGGCTATGAGTACGATAATGGTCCCTTTCATAAATTTTGTAAACAAAATGGCATGTCTTTCTGTTTTTCATGCCCTCACACTTCTCCTCAATATGAAAATACAAAAAGAAAAATACTAACCATAAATAATATTATTCTATGCCTCCCTCATTTTAGCACCACGCTCTACAAATGACTACCTACCTTCTAAACATTCTTCCCACAAAAGTTTTAGGCTACCAATCTCCCACACACATTCTTTATCCAAAGAATCCTCCCTATTCACGTCTTCAAGTCTTTGTGTAATATCCCAAATTGAGTGGAGTGTTATAAGAATTGATCTGGCTACTTATATCAACATGGTGTACCATCCTTTTGGTGATTCCATCCTAAGAACTCTACAATTAATCATGCTGGCCATGGAGCAATTTTTAGGATGGGTGACCCTCCTAGAAAGTTTTGAAATTTTTTTAAAAATATCTCAGGAAGTGCTTGAGTGAGGAAAAAAACATGCTGAAAGGACTCATGTTGATTTGTGGGGCCAACTGATCAATTCGAAAGCACTCCAAGGTATCCTCGCATAGTCGTATCGACTCGAGATGTTACACTTTGGGTATTAGGTTTCCCACTCCTTCCATACACCACAACTAATAAATTCCAAGCCCGTTCAACTTCGTGTGTCTTTTTAGGATATCCTTCAAATCATAGAAGTTACAAATGTTATGATTTGTCAGCTTAAAAAATTATCATTTCGCATCGTGTGTATTTTGATGAAACCTAATTTCCATTTAAAAAAATCATTACTCCAAATACTCATACTTATGATTTTTTATAGGATGGTTTATCTCCTTTGCAAATTTACAAGTTGCATAAAAATTTAGCCCAAAATCAACAAATTGAACCCCCACAATCTCCCTATTTGACCTAGGCTACTCCAATGGCCCAATATCCCACTCTGACCCAGTCTCCTATGCTTCCAAAATCTTCCATAGACCCGACCTCCCCTGCTCACCACTCTCCAACCTAGGCCCAAAACACCCCTCTTCCAGCTACCTTAGAAACAAACACGCCAAGCCTAGGCCACTACATAACTCCTCATCAAAGATTCGAGCCACCTTCCTCAAGCCCAGTAGTCCAACCTCCACAAAACAAACATCGCCACCAACCATCAGCCCAAAGAATAACTAATTGTAGTCAACATGGCATCTTTAAGCCCAAATCAAAATACCACCATACTTTAAATGCTAAAACTCCAAAAATCTCTCCTATCCCACGAAACCCAATGAGTGCACTTAATGAACCGAATTGAAAATTTGATATGTTAGATGAATACAATGCTCTAATTAAAAATAAGATGTGAGATTTAGTGTCTTGTTCGTCCATCTAATGTGAATATAATTTTGTCAATGTGGATTTTTTGTCATAAAAAGAAATCTAATGGTTCTTTTGAGAAGCATAAAGCCCATCTTGTACGTGATGGTAGGTCACAACAAGAAGGGATTGACTGCAAGGAGACTTTTAGCCTATTTTTAAAACTAACAACCATTTAGACTGTTCTTAGCATTGCATTGTCCAAGTCTTAGCCTATACATCAGCTAGATGTCAAGAATGCATTTTTGTATAGTAAATTGAATGAGACTGCTTACATACACCAACCTATGGGGTTTAAAGGCCTCCCCTTCTTGATCATGTTTGTCTACTATGTAAATCTCTCTATGGTCTTAAGCAAGCTCCCCAAGCCTGGTATCAACTGTTCACTAACTGCATTACTACTATTGGTTTTACTCACAACAAATCAAATCACTCACTTTTTATATATTATCATGGCACTAGCATTATATATATATATATATATATATATATATATATATATATATATATATATATATATATATATATATATATATATATTATTTTATGTTGATGAAATTATACTCACATCTTCTTTAGATGATCTTCGATTTTTTATTATCTCTCTTCTTAGTGTAGAATTTGCTATTAAAGATTTGGGTTTAGCTGAGTTATTTTATGGGCATAGTTGTTACTTGCACCAAATATGCCCCTTTTCTCTCTCAACAGAAATATGCTGGAGATATATTAGAGAGGGTAAGAATGACTACTTGCAAACCTTGGCCCACACCTATCGACACTAAAGGGAAGATAAGTGCAAAATCGGGTCATCCTTATTATGATCTGATGAAATATTATTGGTTAGCTGGTGCTCTACAATATCTAACTTTCACGCAGCCTGATATATTTTATGCAGTCCAATAAGTCTACCTATTTATGCATGATCCAAAATTTGAACACATGGAGGCTTTGATTATGGCATGCACTTGTATAAGTCTTTGATTCAGTTTATCTTATTATATATAGATGTAGATTCGGATGGATGTCCTGATACTAAATGGTCCACCTCGGATTATTGAGTATTTATTGGAGATAATCTCATTTCTTGGTCTTATAAGTGACAACCTACAATATCTAAGTCTAGTGCTGAATCTAAATATGGGGATATTGCTGATGTTGTTTTTGAGTCCTGTTGGATTAGGAATCTCCTTCTCAAGCTTAATTACCCTATCTAAAAGGCAACTTTGGTTTACTATGATAATGTTAGTGTGATATATTTATCCAGGAATCCAATACAACAGCAACACACTAAACATATTGAGATGGACATCCACTTTGTTCGTAAAAAGGTCCAAAAGGGGGAGGTGTATATACTTCATATCCTATCACGTTATTAGATCACATATATCCTTACAAAAGGGCTTTCACACATATTATTTAATGATCTTTGGGATAGGCTCTACGTCCGACAACCCCCTGCTAAGACTATGGGGGTGTGATAGAATATGAATTTATTTAAGTTGATTTACCATATCAGTTAACAAGTTGACCATTTTGATAAATTTATTTAATTTGATTTCCCACATCAATTATATAGTTGACAACTTGACCATATATTTTATATAGATAATTAGTCCATAATTTGTAGTTATTGATTAGACAATTATAATTATCTCAGCCTAAGATTATGCTTATGATGGTTGTACATAAGGAAAAATTTGTATCGGAAACTAATCCATAAATTAATTTACTTTCAATAATATCTAATATCAAGTTCTAAATACATGTATTATTCAAAATGAGTGTCAATTAACATCTCTCTCAGCCTAAATAAGAAACTAGAGTGGGAACACCTGATATAGGTCCTATATTTGAAGAGGTATGGAAGGATCATGATGCACGAAGCTTTACCTCTAGTATAGGGACTATTTTATAATGAATCGTGAATAAAGATGGCAACGGCCCCCTGTGGTGATGGGATGCTATCCCCATCCCCAAACTCAAAATAAATCCACATCCCCGAACCTACCTATTCCCTTATTTTCATTAAGGAGGATTCTATGCCTCGATCATCACCGAGCATATATTCCCATCCTCGCCCTCATACATAAATTTTTTTAATAAATTATATTCATTTTTTGTTATTTTTTGAATAAAAAAATACAATGTTATAATGTGTGTGTGTGTGTAACTATATATTAGGACAGGTTTAGGGATGGGGACCCAACCCCCGTCCCTAATAAAATTTCAAAAAAATTATCCAAACTTAAACCCATCCCATAAAATTTTCCTTGAATCTAACCCCGAACAAAGAATCCCTGACAGGTCTCTGAACCTATGGAGATTTTTACCATCCCCAAAGAAAAATGTGTGAGTAAGATTCAAACCTAAAACTATTAGGCAACCAAACCCCATTCCTAATAAAATTTCCAAAAAATTCTCCACACCTAAACCCATCCTAGAAAATTTTCCTTGAATCTGACCCCGAACGGAGAATCCCTGACAAGCCTTTGAACCCATGGAAATTTGTACCATCCCCAAAGAAAACTGTGAGAGTAAGATTTAAACCTAAAACTATTAGGTAACCAAACCCTTATTCTTAATTACTAGACGACCACCTCTTTAGTGTGAGTAGACTCATCAACAATAACTTGGAATCAAGTGAATCATAGTAGACTCAACATATTCATCATGAGCTTCATCGTCCCCAAGCTATTTTCACACATAAGCAACAATCATTAATTTAGATTTATGGTGTTGGGCTTCCACTTTACCCTATAACTTCCATAATGAGCCAAGTTAACCTAAAGATTGACTTTTTATTAAATAAATCAAGTTGGAACTTCTGATTATTAGATGAGTTTTAAATATTAGTATCTAAGTTTTACTCATTTATAAATGAGCTGACCGACTCAGTTCACGGACTAGATCTAATAATAGAAATAAATATTGGTATTTTAATTTTCTTCAATAGAAACTTGCTTATTGAATTGATTTATATGTATAATTTTTTTATTGAAAAAAAGTTTTAATATCATATATCATATTTTTTATCTCAATCATACTTTTTTAGTTTATGTACAACACGTTATATAGTTTGAAAAGTTGTAAAAATATGAATAAACACTGCATATATATATATATAATTGAGTCTATAACAAACGAATAATTAAGTCTCAAATGAATTATAAATAATCATAAATCAATTTTTTAAATAAATTGGTTCACAAAAAAAAGGAGTCGAACCTACCTCGACTATTAAATGAGCCTAAAAATAAGATTTAGACTTGATTTGTTTAATTAAATAAAAAAGTTGTGTCGAGCCTTTATGGAACCAAATTGAATTAATTTGCGAGCCAACTTGGCTCATCAACTACTCTAGTTCTCATATAACAAAACAACAACTATCACGTATAAAGCATATATGCTATATGAAACAAAGATTTTGATGTATGAAATAGAAAATTAGAACTTTTTCCCATTATATTATTTATACTAAACCTAAAATTTTCTTTCTTCTCTACCTCTCAACACCATGAAACTCTTACCCCTTCTCCCACCTTCTTCTTCACTCCATCCATTTGTGTTTCAAATTGATTCTTTCATATGCACAATATCTTTTTTACTTTATATATCCTTTTTTATGCATCAAATTATTACTAAAAATATTATACATGACAAAAGGTGTCAAAATAATTTATATTTGAAAGCATGCTAAATAACACAAAAAAAAAATAATAACATTCAAAAAATATATCAAGAATCAAACAATATTCCATGAACAAGGTCGCCATGCCCTTATGCATGTCAATGCCTAACTCTCTTTGTGTGCATGTCAAACTCCTTTGTGCGCAAGTGAAGTTGGGTGATGTTGTTGTGCGCAACCTCAAGATGGTTAAATTTGTTGTGGTAAACCATGTATGTTTTAAGTTGTTTTGTGTGTGTATAGGGATCTAGTTGTGCACAAGGTGGTTGTGTCCCAAGGTCATCCTATGCACAAGTTTGAATAAAGTGTCCATGCTGATTTAAAGATTATAAAATTCACCTCGTCATCAATTGTGATTGCATATTTGAAATATCAATAGTGTATATATTTTATCATAATAGAAGCTGTACAAAATCATAGGAGAAGCAAGTTAGAGAAAGAGAGGATCGCAACCATGAGAGAGAAAGAAATTAGGGTTTTAAGATCGGTGAATGTAATAGGGTTATTTTAGGTCTGGACTTGTAACTTTTGTCTTGTAAATATATTTTTTTGTTTCATATAACCACACGTAATATCAAATCCCATCACTAACATGTTCTTTTAATCATACATGCCAAAAAAAAAAGATAAAATAAAAATAAATCATTAGTGAAAAAGCTAAGGTTGATTTCAACAACTAAAGGTATTCAATCAATATAACATAAAAAATACAATTTAAAAACTATTCATGTGTACCAATTTCTTGGCCGAAACCTTAGCACCCGTATAAGCGCATGATTTCACATTAGAGTACACCATCTCTCATAGAAATCATAGTGAAATAGTAAATCCCATGGCCCCTCCTAACTCTATTCCTATATAAACCCTTATATGTAACTAGATGAAAGATAATTTGATTAAATTTATTAAACAAGTTAAAATGACCCTTTTCCAAGAAAAAAATCATGATGTAATTATTGATTAACCTTCAATGTCCCAACTAAGACAGTTGAAAATTTTAATTATATGCGACATAACTTTTCTTTCTCAAGTAAGTGAATTAAAACAATTATATGATAATCACACTATGTGACCACACAAATGGCAACTAATATGAGAGGAAATACTACTTGAGTGATGGAGAAGCATCACAAAAATGCATAAAAAATTTATCATTAATTTTTTATACTTCCCTAAATTATAAGGCCATAAAACACTTCTACTTTGGACTAGGTTAGTGAACTAATTAGTAAAACCATGAAATTAATGCACAACCAAGTACCAAGCCACTAACTTTTGACAACTTAGGTGAATTATTAAATGGCTTAAAATTGGCTCTCCAAGTCAGGTAAACTTGGAATAGAAACTTTTGTAGTAGAAATCGATAAATCATCAAGGACGGATAGGTGCATAAACAAAGGAAACATTAAGGACAACAACAACCTGCTTTTGTAAAAGTGTAACAATACTTTTATGACATTTTAGCATTGTTACTTTGGTGTAGAGTTAGACCTATTAAAAGATGTTAAAGTAGAATTTAATTTCTATAAGTTAATTATGAATACCTACTATTTAACATATAACTTGTAGGATTAATTAATTTGGTTTGTAAAGCATGAGCAGAGTAGAATACTTGAGTTGGAAAAGCCAAAAGCCAATGGCCGATCAAAGATTTTAGTTAGATTTAAATTTTAAAGTTTTTTCTCTTAGACAACCCTTAGTTTGATCCTAATCAAGTAAGCCTTTTATTTTCTTACATTGAAACCAAAATGAGCATAACACTTTCTATAAGTGTTAGAATTTATATGAATAAAAAAGACAACTCTTTAGATGCAATTTATGCCTCATTCTAATTCTTTTTACCTTCAAACTTGAGTGAAGAGTTTCACTAATTATCCTCACAAAATCTTATCATCTTTATTCCAATGTGTTGGATTCCTAAGTCGGTGATTATAAGTATATGATTATATGAGGTGCCTATTAATCATACCCCATCTCTTTTAACTTCCCTTATATTTTCATTTCAATGGAATTCAACTCAAATCTACCATTAATCAAGATTAACCTAATTTTTATTTTAATGCATCAAAGATTAGGTCGATTTAAGTTGGCTCTTTATCATTTTCATATTTTCTTAAATTTAACCAAAGCCAAACACATATAAAAATTTCTAGCCCACTCCCTATTCTTACTTCACCCTTTATTTTTCTACTTTTTCTAATTTTCTTCAAGCCATGAATTTCAAGTGGGTGATCCTAAAATCTTTAGAGGCTTAATTTTTGAATAAAATGTATATGTAAGGCAGGATCATGCCGTTAAAACCGTACTACAAAATCACTAAAAGAAAATAGTTCAATACAAATAACTTATTGTTGTTATTAGTTTATTTGAGATAAATAAATTCTGGTGGATTTATTTCATTTATAAATGTTATTACCGAATACATATCGTCAGTGATTTCATGGCATGGAATTATATTCGTCAAAATCTTAAGAGAAATGGAAAGGGATGAGAGAAAATAAAGTGAATATCTTATTACCAATGACATATCGTCAGTAATAATATCCCTATTTTCCCACCTCACTCAAAGTTCGAAATCATTGTCTCTTAATTTTGTAGTATTTTGTTTTCACATGAAATTCTTATCACCAATGACATGTCGTTAAAAATGAGAGTCTTAATTTCCCACCCTACTTGGTAAAGCTTTACGTCTTTATTTTGCAATGATATATTTTTTTGAGGTGAAACTCTTATCATCAATGACATGTCATTGGTAATAAGAGTTCCATTTTCCCACCTCACTGGAATCAATAAAGCAATGTACCTTTATTTTGTAGTGATCTTTTTCCAAGTGAAACTCTGACCATTGATGACATATCCTCAATAATGAGATGCTAAAAAATTACTCCCCCCTTAGAGCTATAAAGAAGTATGCCATACTTTCTTATACATATTTTCTAACACCCATGACTTGTCATTAGAAATAAACTAGTTGCTAATGATACTAAAATGTAGTGTCACTTATCCTTAATATAGATGATATGTTGATGCTGACAGGGTTCATATATATATACACACACACATATGAAATTTAGACCCTAGCCCCTATTCCCTACACCACTCTCTCTCTCTCTCTCTCTCAGTCCATCATCTTCAACCGTTCCTCCTCCATTCTTTCTCATCCTTCTACCTCCACTTCATTTACATTTTTTTTATCTCTTTAACATATTGAGGATTTACTAGTTTATTATAGTTTTAATTTATATTTTATTGATTATTTTGTGTAATAGTAACTTTTTTTTATAGGTTTTGGATTCATCAAAGTTTCAATGGAAATTGTTAGTTTCCCTTTTTATTTTGGTACTTATTAATATTAATTTTTAGTGCATTTAGCTTGTAATTTCATTTTGGTTTTCTAAAATGCTAATTTTTTTTTGGAGTGACAGGCGTCATTGGAGGTTTGTTGGAGCTTATTTTTTTCCCTTTTCTACTTTCTCCCTTACTACTTGTTAGTAATTTTTTATTATTTATAATTGTGAACATATTTGATGGTATATTTTGTATATGTGTGTGTGTGTGAGTGAGAGAGAGAGAGAGAGAGAGAGAGAGAGAGAGAGAGAGAGAGAGAGAGAGAGAGCGTATCTAAATTTGCTTGGTGTTAATTAGTTGTGCATTAGTATGTTGTATATTTGTGTTGATTGTTATATGCATAGGCATATATAGCTGTTTTATATTAATTAGAATGCATGCATCTATAGTAAGTAGTGATTTGTGATGATTTTTATATGATACATGCTTGATAATAGAGGAAATAAATAAATTTAATGAATTATCAATATTATTTTAGTATTAGTATGTGTTGATTGTTTGATATTATGTTGTTTCTATTAATAGTTTTATTTTGGTATGAGTATGTGTTGATTGTTTGATATTAGGTTGTATATCATTTGTTAGTGTTTGTGAGCATGCTAGTATTTAATTGTATTATTGGCATGTTAAGTTGCATAATTTAGTATGATGTATATGTGACTATATTAGAGTGTATGTTTCAAAATATTTAATATATCCATGCTAGGATATTAATATATTTTTTAAAGATATTTATTATGCTATTTAATTAAAAAAAATCCTGATTAAAATTTAAACTTCTATTCTCTAAGGGTCGGTAAATTATCTTTAGTATTAATTAAACTAAATTAAAATAAATATCTAACATAAAAATTTTAACATCTTAGGTAAAAATTAATCCAGTTGCACACTTCAAAGATATTAGAAGAAAAGAAATATTACGTTAAACTTAAATAAAATAAACATCTGACATAATTTATTTGATTATATTAGATAAAAATTTAATCATTTTATACACTTTTAAGATAAAGTAAAAGAAAATAATTATTAATTAGAATAAAGTAAAACAAATTTCTAACATAAAAATTGATTATTGTAGATAAAAATCTAATTAATTTGTACACTTTATAGATAAAGGAAAATAAAAAAAATAAAAAAAATAAAAATTAAGAAAAATAAATTTCTAACATAAAAAATTAATTATGTTAGGTAAAAATTAATCCTTTTGTACACTTTAAAAATAAAATAAAAGAAAATAAATATTAACTAAACTTAATGAAACTAGTTTTCTAACATAAAAAATAATTAGCTTAGATAAAAATTACGCTTAAGTAAGATAATTTTTTAACATCAGATTTTGTAATTATCTTAGATAAAAATATAATCAATTTGTACAATTTCAAGATAGAATAAAAATATCAATTAAGCTTAAGTGAAATAAATATCTAACATAAAAAAAATATCTTATCTAAAGTAAAAGTTAATATTTTTGTACACTTTAAAGATAAAGTAGAAGAAAGTAAATATTAAATTAAACTTAAGTAAAATAAATATATAACATAAAAAAATATCTTCTTTAAAACTTAATCCTTTTGTACATTGTAAAGATATAAAATTAATTGAACATAGTTTTGTAGGTTTCATATGATGCATACCCCGCATCCTTTTTTTTGTCTCTATATAGGGATATTAGGAGGCACATGAGATGACTTCGTGATATGTTAGATCAGTTGATGGAGTGGAGTTTTGTTGTTGGGACTATACATGTTCAGGTTGTATTATCTTTTGTCCAACTTACCACATATCGAGTCATATTTAGAGGTAAGGGATAAATACTTATATATATATATATATTATCATTGATGTTCAAAACCCTAGGTTCATTTAGGGTGAATGATTTATAATATGTGATGTTCATATGACAAGGGAATTGATATTAACAATGATGTGTGGAGGTTACAATATGGGATATTAGCAAGCATATACCCTAATTACCCTAGTGAGTACAAGGTGGATGGGCATTCTTTCAAAGATTTGAAAGAGCATATTATTGTACTACCTCCAAATTGAATAGAGTGTTATAAGGATTAATCTAACTACTTATATCAATATGGTATTCCATCTTTTTGGTGATTTTTTCCTAAGAATTCCACAATTAAACATGTTGATTATGGAGCAATTTTTAGAATGGGTGACCCTCCTGAAAAGTTTCATAATTTTTTTTTAAAAAATGTTCTTGAAAAGAACGTGAGTGAAGACAAAACACATTGAAAGGACTAGGATCAATCTATAGGATCGATCGATCAATCTAAAAGAGCTATAAGATAGCTCCACAACCTTTATGGGTCTAGGTAGCTACCAAGTGGATGGCGTGTGTTTATATCGACTTAGAATATTAGAAATGGTATAAAAAAAATAATTAATAGTGAAACTTGGATGAGCCAGTTAACTACCTAGAGGGACGATTCTTATGATAGAGTGTATTGAGATAGTTAGTGGGCGAGTCACAATGAAGACATTGTATTATTTAAGTGGGGTTGAATGTAATACTCCCAAATTAATCAGAGATTTATACGAATTGATATGGCTACTTATGTCCATATGGTATACCATCCTTTTGGTGATTTCATCCTAAAAACTCCCCACTTAAGCGTGCTTGTCGTGAAGTAATTTTTAAGATTGGTGAATCTTCTAGAAAGTTTCGAAAGTTTTTTTTTAAAAAAATTGAGAAGCATGTGAGTGAAGACAAATCAAATTGAAATGACTTGTGTTGATATATAGGGCAAACCAATCAATCTAAAAGCTCTCTAGGGTAGCCTCACAACCCTTTGGGGGGTTAGGTGGCTACCAAGTAGCCCCCATATGGTTATATCGACTCGGGGTGTTATAATTATTCTGCTAGAATAATAGATTTAGTAGGAGATCTTTGATAATTGGGCATTGAATGTCACTAAGATCCTCAGGTCATAGTATCTTTGTTTTTTTATTTATGTTGATGCATGCATGTATTAATTATGGTACCTTGGAACAATTTTGGATGAAGTTTTAATGTAACAAATTTCATTGTATTGTACATCAAAATGTGGTGACAATGTAAATTAATAAAAGTTTGGCATTATCTAAAATAGGTGTTTCTTTTTATATATATAATTTTAATGATTTTATCATATAAGATGACAATCAATAAGCGTTGGATAAGGTTGAAAAATTATATAGGTAATGATGGGATTCAAACTTTTATTGAAAAAAAAAAAGAATTCAAATGAGTGTATTTGGTATCCTTATAAGAATTGCAATAATTATATTTTACATCCACCAAATGTAATCAAAAGTCCCATACTATGCTTTGGATTTGTGCCAACTTATGAGAAATGGATATATCACAGTAAAGCTAAATAGGTGTCAATTAGGGAGGAGAAATGAGATGGGATGATACATTTTTTGGGTGATTTGTTAGGTTTTAGTCATGAGACTTATATAGATGAGATGTTTGACATTGAAATCTTAGATGATGATTGAGGAAAAATATATATCAATATTCTTTTTGACAAAAATTCTCTTTTTTGAACTTTTTAGTGAATTTGATGTAACATAAAGTGTTGAATAAATGGATTAATAAGTCATTGATGGACTTTAAAGTTTTTGAAAGAGTCTCTTCTAGAGGAAAATAAGTGACCTAAATCACATTACGATGCTAAGAATATAATGAGTAAGCTATAGTTAATGTATGAATTGATTCATGTGTGCAAGTATGATTGCACCTTATTTTGGAAGGAAAATGTTGGTAGGAGTTAGTGTCCTATATGTTGTTCATCTATGTGGGTTGATGAAGGTATAAAGGCAAATAAAGTACCTCACAAAATGCTACAGTTTTTTTCTATTTACATTGAGATTGTAGTGATTATATGCATGTAGACACACTGCTCAAGAAATGAGATGGCATTTAACTAGACATTATAGAGAGTTGGAGGTGCTACAACATCCCGTTGATGAAGAAGCACAGAAATATTTTGATTTAAACTATATAAATTTGATTAATGATCCACACATAATGTTAATTTAGGGTTAACATATGATGGGTTTAATCCATTTGGCATAGGTTATAGCATATTGCCAATAATTATGACCACCTATAACTTGCCCCTATATTTATTCATGAAAGATTCATTTTTTATGTTAACTTTATTGATTAATAGTCATCGTGGCCCTAAGATGGATATTCCTATAATGTTAATTTCGGGTTAACGTATAAGTTATGCTAAGAAATTCTGGATTTTCACCTCTCTTTTGTGGTATATCTTTAATTGTGTGGTTTAATTTTGTGCATGTTTAATATTCCAAACCAAATCTTAATATTTCTACCTTAATATAAATTTTACAATTCACAAACATCTTATGCATGTGGAAAGTTATGACTACTTTCCCACAAGTGTGCAAAACTATCAAATGTTGCCATGTTTGGTTTAGGCTCAAGCTTTAGGTCATTTTGGATGATATTATTGTATTATGTTAGTTTTAATGATTCCATAATGTTTATTGACATTATTATATACAGTATGGTATATGTTATATTGTCATTTGGAATTGGATTAGTATAACTTAAGGTATGATTGATTATGGTTTGAGAAAGTTTAGTAAAAAAAATAAGTTTGAATGTTCTTCATAAATATTCATAGTGGTATTCACTCATTACATGCCAATCACTATAAGTAGTATTAATATATAATTATTCATGTTTATTAGGGTTAATTAAGGATCAATCATGATTAGATGCAAAATAACCATATTAGCCTTAAAAAGGTAAAGTAATGAATATATGAATAGTACAAGTCTAAATTGGAGCATTAACCATGACCTTGACCATTGAATTTAACATTTACAATTGATATTGACCATTAAATTTAACTTTGACCATTGGCTAGGAATAATTATGTTTTATGAAAATGACATACAACCTTCTTTTACAATAACTGACACATGTATATTCGATACTTTCACTCGATTGACCCTTAAGCGGTCTTCTATGATTGAAAATGGTTATTTTGAGAAATAATTACCAAATTTTGAATTTAACTTTTATTTATAAATAGTATTTTTTGAAAAGCTTTTATTTGATTCGTTTTACTATTTTAAGTGGTTTTTTGGTTTCAGTATGGACTCTTAAAACCTCAAAAAAGATTATTTGGTCTTTTAAGATATTTCAAGATTTTTTTAAAAGCAAATTTTTCTATTTAAGTGTGGTAAATATTTTGTTTTCTCTTTTTTTTTTTCGATTGCTCTAGTGGCTTGTTTTTGGTTTGTTTGTCTAGTATGCCATTAGGTTGTTGTATGATCTTAGACAGTAAATTTGTTTACATATTGAATAAATGAGGATAGGTTAACCTTATTTGGATTATAGTTAAATTCAAGTTTAACCATTAATCACATTGTTGGTAGTCAAATTTTATGCTGACTTATATGGAATTAAAGGACTAAATTAGAAACAAATTATGACTTGCTATCTAACCTTAGCCTTTTATGGTTAATTGATGGTTGTGACCCTGAGTGGTTAAAGTCTTATTAACTTAGTTGACCTCATAGGTCAACAAACCTTTGTTTTGATAATACAAAACTTAATTATGAATTTCACATATCTTGTTTAGTGTACATGTGCACTATAGCAAAAATTAAAGTATTCAACATTTAAATAAGTCAAGGAGTGCTAATGAGATCATGTTTATAAATCATATCCCAAGAACAAGACAAAGATAAGCAATAAGGAAAAATTAGACTCTACCTTCTAGTACTTCAATTTCATATGTAGAATACACAAACTATAAAGGGATATATAAGTGTGCCCAAGAAATCAATATTCAAATATCAAAGAGTATGTTACAATCATAAGTTTATATAATATAATTTTCAAAGATCTTAAACTGATTTCATGCAAAAAAAAATTAAAATTATTTGGGCAAAAGGTTATCTTAACTTGATTTTATTTTAAGCAATATTGCATATGATCTGACTAGACCAATTCACCATAAATTCTATAAATATTATTTTTGGATTAATAATATCTCTTTGCATAGAATTTACATATTGGGCACTTAGATTTTTCAATGATTTTATATTTCTAATCATATTCAAAAATAATTTTAAAAGATCTTAAAGTGATTTAATGCACAAAAAAATCCAAGTATTTATACAAATGATTGTTTGAAATTAATTTTATTGAAGCAATTTTGCATATGATCTAACTAAAACAATTCACTATAAATTCTATTATTTTTTAATTAGTAATATCTCTATGGAAAGCTTAATATATCTAATTTATAAAATAAAAAAAATATGGCACTCAATTTTAAGCTTTGTAGCTCACATCGTGTTTTTTTTTGTAAATATGTGTAATGCTGAAAATTAGTTTTAAAATTTACTGATTGGTTTCCAAGCTAGTCAATTGGTTTGAAAACTGACTGACTGGTTTACTCTTCAGAAAATTTTGTTTTAACCTCATCTTTAATACATCAACTAGTCTGAATACTGACTGATTATTCTTGGCATTTTTGCACGTCGAAGTTTGATCTTTAGAGAACATTTTACATCCAATGGCTAGTCTCGAGTTATCTAATCTTTTAGCACTTAAGAGTTGGTAGACATTAATAAAAATTAATCAAGCAAGAACAAATCTTTTAAAATCATTATGCATCCTACAAAGAATCAATGAAAATTTTGATTTTATACTTTCAAATTTAAATCAAACTTTTTTAATGCTTAATTTATTCTTTATTTTTACCTAGAGTGCTCATACACTTATAATTATTATTTATCTAGCTATATTAAAATCTTTACTAGTGATTAGTCACTTTCATATGCTATCTAGTGAAGGTTCTTATTATATTCATTTCAACTCATCATCTCAAATACAAGTGAAGAGTAATGTGTTGTCTAGCAATCCTAAGATAGTTCATTAAGATTGTTGTCTCATATACCTAGAGAAGATAACTAGAAAAAGTGTTAATTATATCCAAGAGATTCATTGAGATTGTAGGCTCGTAAATTGAGAGAAGAGTGATAATTATTAAAACCCCACTATAAATAAAGAGAGATTTAAATCTAAAAGGTAAAACTTTTTGGTAGTAGATGTACAGAAACTCTGTAGATTTTATTTAACTAATATAAATTTAATGCTTATTGTTTCACATCCATCTACTTATTTCTTACAAATTTTAATTTGACAGTATTGTTGTAAAATATATTATTCACCCCTTAGAGTATCCATATAGGCTTTTATACTTGATTTGGATGTTATTTATATCTTGTAACCCCTGGTGGAATGAAAGCGCTAATCACTTAGACTAAAAGATGATTTAAGTTGGGTAGACATCTTGTGTCTTGGGTTATGCCTCTAGGTGCAAAAGAACTTTGAGTGGAAAGGCATATTTATATTTCATAGGCTAAATCGCAAACGCTATAGGGATATGCATACTTACGGATTTAGAGCTCAAGGTTTTGTGTTTACGATGGATAATCATGTGCTTCCTTGACTAGCTATTTTAGAAGAGAGTGAGTTACTTTGATTTAATGACCATGGTAGTTTCCATGGTTGATATGATCATCTGTAATACCTTATATTTTATCTAACCCTAATACTGAGTAATTAGTATATTAACCTAATCCTAATTGTGAGTAATCAATATTTTATTTTAACCTAATTCCTTCATCATAAATCTAATCCTAATCATATATCTAGGTCATTAATATGTTAACTTAACTCTAACTCTAGATGATTGATAAATAAATTTTACCCTAATTCTCTAATCTAAAAGTTAAACCTAAGTCTAACCTAACCCCAAATTCTTCCTCCTTTTCCCTTTTTCTCTATTTTCTTTCCCTTTTTTCCTTTTTCCTTCTCCCTATTATGATCTCCCTTTCTTCTTCTTCCTCTTCGAGCTATGCATGCCCATCTCGCATCGCCTTCTTTCCCTTCCTTTCTTATCCATTTCCCTATACCTACACTACCTTGAACCTACTCTATCTCACCCCTACAAACCTAGGTGCACACCCTATTGACATCCATCATAAGCTTTTTTTGAGAGAAAAAAGGCATTCCCAACCCCGTACACCTTCAGCTATATATATATATACCCTCTCATCTCTTCACTCCATTTCTTCCATTTTTGTTCGGAATTTCCAGCAACCTGACCACCTTCTTCTTCCTTCCAATTCCCCCTATTTTGGCTTCATTTACACGTCACCACCACCAATCTAACACCCTCAATCTTATTCTTGAAATTTTTTGTTTAAAAACGATATAATACGGAATTAATCATAAGAAATGATGAGTGTTACCACCACACCTACCATAAAACAAATCTCCGTCATCTATCTCCTCATAGGAAAAAATATAATTTTTTTTAACAAATCCTAAAATAGAAAATAGATCAAAAATCATCACTGATAAAGTCAATGAAAACCATGAAAAATCATCGCTGATTAATCAGTAGAAAAACCTGTAAGATAAATCTAGATTTCAAAATCTTAACTAGCTAATAATAACAAATATAAATGGTTGCTTACAATATTAAATTAAACTTTTAATACAACAACTAAACTTTAAAATAATTAGGGGAGTTCTCAAGGGACAAAAATACAGGTAGCTCTAACTCAGCCCAATTCAAAATCACATCTAAACTCAAACCAAAGTACTAGCATATAAACATCTAAACAAGCTTAATATCTGTACGATAACATATTAAGTAAAAAACCCAACTCATAGCAATAACATACACACGTAGATTCATATACATATACAATATATATATGAAGCATGCACTCATAAAAGTCATGAAAACAGAAAAACACCATATACATATGAAAACAAGTAGTAGGAGAATATGACATAAGATAATGCATATCTTATAGAAAACATATAATATTAACTAAGCAAGAATCCACAAAAGAATATGTTGTTACAACAGAATTATGCGATCAATAGAAGAACATGTGATACGGACCGCACATCATCAACTACTCTTCTCCATTCACTTTTTGGTAGTCGTATCCTGTTGTCTCCTCACTTATATAGTTCCACGTTTTCCATCTTTAGGGTAAACTGGGATTCGAAGTCAGATTAAGGAATGGAGGAAAAAAGCGTGGGAGGAAGCACTTTTTAAACCAGATTTTTTGTAATTAATTAAGTTTGAATTTGTAACGCGTTGTAATCATAGTTGGGACATTAGTATTTTTTATAGGGTGTGTGTATTTAGTGGCCGATGATGATTTCTCCCTAACTTTTGAAATCCCATTGATAGTCTCAGGTTAGGCGGAGTTGGTTATCAATGGCCACCCCCGAGCCTAAATGAGCATGGGTAATTTAGTTCTAGAATCCCTATTAACATTGGATTTAGGATCGGTATTATCCCGTTATAATCGCCTCCTAAATCTAATGAAAATAGGAGTATTTTTTTGACCTCCTTTTGGAGCCAAGTTTGGACTGAACCAAAACTTGAGCCCATGCCCAAGTTCTGGCCCAGTCGGCGGGTGGCTCCTTGCGCCCTAATGACCCACCTATTTAACCCCCGTTTTCCTCCTCGGGGAGCCCCGATCGCCTTTTTCTTGTTGCTCTCCTGGCTGCTCGACCCTTTCTCCGTTCCGCCTTGTCGTCGACCATTGGTGGTCACCATCGTCGCACATCCACCTTTTGCCTGCCCCGGATCTTGTCCCTAACATCCAATCTGAGGCCTTAGGTCAACCGTTTTCTTACCCTTGCCCTCTCTCTTTCCTTTTTTGTCGATGTCCGATTCCCGTTATATATATACTACGGGGTGTGCTTGTAAAGGGTGAATGTTGTTGAATGAAAATCTCTTGGGTTTATTCCTAGCTCATGCGCAAATCCATTGAAGTATCAACGTCTGGTTCGGAAAGTACTTCGGTTCAGGGGGACATGAGTACGTTCCCGACCCCCGTTTGACGGATCGAGTACGATCCGGCTAGTTGGGTTTATTTCAAAATGGAAGATAATGAAATTCATGAATTTTAATTAGTTTTGTGTTGCACGCTCACACAAAGTATCATATCATATTCACTTGCACACCATTATTCACTCTATTTAATTCCATTTAAATCATTCACTGGTTTTCATATTATCATTCTACTTTAGTTCATAGAACCACTTATTGATCAATTCTGCTAGAAGGTATTAGATCATGCACACAAATTCACATTATTACTCATTTCCTTGGATATGATATCATAATTTACTTGTTTCACTTATTTTACTTGTTTTAATTAATCATTTTCAATATAGGTTATTTCTCACATTCAAAACATAATATTATCCATATCTAAAATATAATATTATTCACATCCAACACACAGCAGCCAAGGAACCCACAATAACACTATAGCTTTGTGGCTATGCCAAAAACTGTGACCTATAGCTCTACGGTTATGGCCTACACAACTGCTCAAAGCACTCTAACCTTTAAGTATTCACACCCCCTATAGGGCTTGTAGGCTACCTATAGAGTAGAAAAAGTGGCTTCATTGTCGTACTACTGATGTAGCACATACAAAATCACGAGGAAGGTGTCCACCGCACGACCCTATCTTGGAGGCCATCATGAGGTTACTTAAAGTGGATTATATACAACCAGTAACTATTACCACTAATGTGACCTATAATACAAATCTCATAAGTCATTCATTTCACTTATCATTTAAATTATTCATACTATATATCCATGATCACATATTCCATTATATATATCACAATCATAAATGTTCTTAAGAACCATCATATATGATTACTAATAAAGAATTCAACCTCTTACATTCACGTTAACAAAAATGATATCAAAATAATATGTCATGGTACATTTATACAACTTATATAGCATAACAACTTATAAAATACAACTACGAAGAATCATGATTCATATGTGAATAACTACATGACACCACACCACCAGATAGCTATATGGCATAGACATACAAACTACAAACCGTATTAACAAACCCTAGCATATTCTTAGCATAACCAAAATATGGAATAATATACATCAACACATAGAATTCTATTAATTGGGAGTTTAGGATATTTACCTAGCTTCTAAGCTATTCTACCACAAGAATAAGGAAAAAATTAACTTTGGAATCCACTAATATGCCTTCCTATATCACATTTGAAAATCATAAGACCAAGCCAAAGAAAACTAATCCAAACATAGAATAATATAAAACAAGTAAATTTTATCAAAAACCACTTATATAATTAGAATTTACAACCCTAAAATATTAAATCAATCAATTTTAGAGAATTGATCCCAACAATGAGTTAGAAGCACAATTCAGTTTGTTTTAAATCAAAACTAATTGATTAATATGTGATAGAATCAAACACGACTAAATTCCATAAAATATTCATAAATATTAGGATGTTAAAGCCCAAAATACAAATTGAAACAATTGAACTCAATTAATTATAATTGAAGCTATTAGAATTTAATTAAGGTTATTTCAAATATATAAAATCAAATTCAGAAGAAACAACTATACAAATGACAAATTCCATAATTTTATTTAAAAGTTAAGGTTTTAGGCCCAAAAATACAATTCAGTCAAATCTTTTTAATTTATTTGAATTTAATGTTTAAAAAATGCAATTAGACCAATTTTGCAATATATCACATACTCGATTGATTAACAACAATAAAGGAAAGATCTAATTTAATATTATTAGGATTTTTTAGCCTAAAATGCAAAGGTAGTCAAATATTACTCAAATATTTGAATTGATTGATCAAAAATGAAATTAAAAGTATTTTAATACAAATTGTATAATTAATTTAATAAAATAACTCAATTGTATGATCCAATTCAAATTTCCAAAAATTTTGACCTAAAAATCAATTTTCAATTAATTTCACACAAATTTATGAAATTGATGATTCCAACATGAAATTGAGTATATTTCAAAGTATATTACATAATTAATTTATCTAAAATAGCTTAACTGGATGAATCCAAGAAACCCGGACATAACCGGATCAAAAGTCCCAAATTTCATAAATCAACATATACCCAACAATTAACCCATCCAAATCAATCATACAATACGTACATACTCAACTCAACAAATAATTTAGCTTAATCAAAGTTAATTCATTCAAAATTAATCAAAACAAAATGTAGGGTTTGGGGTAGTTATATCAAATGAGTTACTGTGAAATTGGAGGGGATAAGGGTTACTGGAACTTTATTAGTCGTCAGTTGGCTCATGGTAGCCAGTGGTAGAATAGGGTCGAGTGACATGCTTCGCTCCCCTACTCACACTATCTTGATTTTGTGTTGTTGTTGGCTAGCATAAACGACAAGGATAAGGATAAATGGCGGTGTGGTTGAGCAGTGACAAGGTAGTGTGATGGTGGTGTTGGAGATCTCAGGAAGTAGAGAAGAAAGAGCAGGGGAGGTTAGGCGTCGAGGGTTGGAAGCTAAAAAGGAAAGCAAAGAGAGCGGAGAGAAAAAAGAAGAAAAAGAGGGACGGGGAACCGATCATTTTTTTATAAAAAAAAAACATAAATATGTTAAAGGAAATTTTATCTAATAAAAAAACCATTGGATAAAGATCAAGAAACAAAAATAATTTTCTGCTAATAAAATTTTAAATGACTAAAAATAATTTAAATTATTTTTTAAAATGCCCTCCGCAAACCAAAAGGAGAAAATAAAAGAAAATTAATACTGGAAATAAACTTATAAATAAATTATGAAAATCTTTTTAATTTAAAATTTTCCAAATATCTCATCGAGCTCATAAAAAAATAAATTCAATGATAGAAATATTTTATACAGATAAAATTATTTAAATAAGTTTACTCTTTAAATAAATTTTATAATTTAAAATAATTTATTTTTGTTAATGAAATATAACACTAAAATAAAGTCATAATCACACGACAAGGCTATACTCGAAAATGAATCTAAAATACTAAAAATCAAAACATGTGACATAAATGAAAATACATTTTCCATAGAAATCGAATTGTGTATATTTTATAAATTTGTACTTTGTAGTTGTGAACGAATTTATCTAAATTACTCTACAATAATAAACGATTAAATAAATTTTAACATAGATTCAAAACCTTCAATAAAACCATAAAACAAATTAAAACCTTAATAAACATTTACAAAAACATAATTTAAATAAAATAACTCAGCTAAAATAAAATTAAATATTAATACTCATAAATCAACATTGATATTTATAAAAATTTAGATTTTTGAGAAGCGGGATATTACAAGCAGCTCCACCATTCCCGACCTCCACTATAGCCAAGCACATTGTATGCAACCACTACCCTCAACCAAGACCCTCTTCCTCCTTTCGTCTACCAACCATCACTTTCCTCCTCCCTAAACTCCCCTATTTCTAATTTCACCCCTTGTCCAATCGTGTGTCTCCCTCATACAATCATGCACATTTCTACATAGTTGTGAATGATTATCTTCATAAGAGATGTGCACAGATGTGCATGCCTTCTGCACACCCTTCTTCACAGAACCATGTGCCTCCATTACACTACTCCTTACACTACCCATCACACCATCCTTCACACAAGCCATACACTACTCTTACATCATCATGCCCTTTACGACCTACACCTCCCTTACATCACCACCTTACGCCACCCACCACCTTATTGCATCAACCACTTATGCCACTAGACCCTCAACAACATGAACCATCCATGTTGCACGACCACACCAACATTAAGCCTCCACACCACTATCCATCACCAATGTGAGTCTCTCATGCAACTCCCCTTAGTGGCACCACTTCATGTCGAGTTCCATTTGTTTTGATTTTACTTCTTTTCCACCCTCATTTTCCTTAACTTTTCTTTGTTTGTTTATTAGGTTATAATGATGTCTTATTATTTCTTTTTAGTTGATGCTATAGTGGTAAGGATATACGTTGTAATTAGGATTTTATGTGCAATATGTATACTAATATGAAGTCTCATGTTTGGTATTGTTATACGGATAATATCATTATGATAATATTGTTATATGACATATTATGTTGTATGATGAAAAAGTGAGAAAAATGTGAAAGCATGTGATTGTGTATATTATTGGTTAAGTTTGGTTTATCAAATCGAGAAGGTTGGCATAAATATGTATCTAAATTGGGCTCTGATTTTTGTATCATATATATATATATTTGTGGTTAATTACTTTAATGAGGATGGGTGTAATAATTTTTTAAAAATGTGTTTATTATTATAATTATTAAAAATTATTTATAATCAATTTTTTTCATTCATTTGACTCTTGTTACATTTTTATAATGTTTCGTTTCAATTGTTTAACCATGCTTACGGTTTTTCAGCCTCGTAAGACTTTTGTACTACTTTTGGCCATCAAAATTCTTCCAAAAATTTCTAATTTGATCATATTTTAATTCTTTGACTTTTATTATTCTCTTAGGAATTTTTAAATTTTAAAATAGAGATTTATTTTTTAATAAAAAAATACTATTTTTGTCATTTCTTAACCCTTACTCACATTTTAAACCTTGAAATGAGTGTTTTAGCTAGCGAAGAGTTACAAAAATTCAGGGATACTTATATTTAGGTATGTTTAAGTTAAATATGAATTAAAAATGGGTTCTAAACAATTTTAGAATTTTTAGAAAAACTCTGCCAATTTTAGGCATAATTAGCCCCCGAAACTCAAATTTCTCTAAATAAAAACCTATCCTAAATATAAAAGACTAATTCCTATCTTCCTAAAATATATAAAATAAAACATGAACTTTATTTTTCTGACCATGAAAATTTTGTTCCAGGCTTGATCTGATTTCTTTCTCTTCTTTTTTTTTTATGATTATTTTCTATTATTATAAGCATATAGTTCCTTTAAGTTGTTAAATATATAAACTTTAACCAAAACTTCTTCCAACCTCTTATATTATTCATAATTTTGTATCTTTAGCTCCCAAGAATATACTCCTTCAACCTCAAGCCATTCTTTCATTGTTTGGCATTTGTTTTGATTTTTACTTCTGTATTCTTGATTTCTAGCTCTTCATTTTTTTTTCTAAACAATTAAGAGTTAAAAATTAAAAAGAATGAATTAAAATATTCCTAAGCTCTTCCTTAATTTCAAAAATCACTCCAAAGAAGGGTAAGCCATTTTAGCCTTAATTCTTTCTTTTATTTGTTTTGTTTTTCATTTTTGAAGTCTTTTGATGGTTTTTTTTGTTGATTTTTGTGCAAGGTTTTCAAGTGATTGGAAAGTGCTGATATTAGGATGATTTTTGCTAAATCTTGGAACTAAGGACTTGTTAAACTAAAATATTAAGGGTAGGTTTTTATGTAGTAGAAAACTTGAATATGTTGTGGTTGTTGTTAATGGAATTTTTACCATATTTTGGGTAATTCATCCTTTAAGCAAGATTATGTGTTTTGGTGGTTTTTATTAATTTTTATGATTCCAATGGATTATTTATGCTGTTTAGATGCAATTTCATAAATTTAAAGTCTTGATTTGATTTAACATGAGTAAAGTTATAATTAAATTAAGTTTTAAACATGAACAAAAGGTATTTTGTTCATTTAACATATAGGCTACGCGATTGGTTGTTCTTTCTCATTTAATATGTTTATAATGTTTTTAATGAATAATGTGCAAATTTTGAGGAGTTAGATTCTCATATAATAAAAGTTATGCTATTTTTGGCATTTTTTGGTATTATAGATATTTTGCTCTTTTTACTTGCAAATCTGATTTTTATTTAAACTTTTGTGTTCTAACATGCTAATTATTGATTAAATGTGCTTAGTATTTAATTTCATAATCTTAGGAGTAAACTTGCTATTTTATTCATAATTATTATATTAAGGGTATTTTAGTTATTTTTACACTTTAAGGACTTAATTAGATATTTCAAGAGTTAACAGTTGATCTCGACCATTTATGTGACTTTCAAAAAAGTAAATTGATGGAAATAATAAATTAACATGAATGATAAATCTCAGTAATAGTAAAATATCTTGGTTTTTCAATTTAAACTTCTTGGCATAATTTTACAGAATATCCAGTATATGACAAGTTTTTGATAAATAGTAACTTTTTCTAAAATTGATGTGCAAGCTTATTTTGGGGTGGTTATTATTAATATATCTCAAATTTTCTAAAAATTTAAGTGTAAGACTTGGTTTGGAATTTAGGCAAGTAGTCTTGAGATGGCCTTCGAGGTAGGGTTTGCAGTGGATGGAATCCCTGTTTATATATGTGGTTATGCTACACTGTTAGTGCATTGCAAAACCTCTTTCTACTCTATAAGTAACCTATGGGTCCTAGAGGGTGTATTGATACTTAAGGATAGAGTGTTCCTTAGTGGTTTTAGAATGCTTCCTTAGCCGTAGTGCTTTAGATTGATGTCTTAGCCGTTAGTACTTCAATTTTAATATTATTCCCTCTTAGATAAAATATGACTTGGTGGATTGTCTGATAACCTAATATGGATTAGAATAATCAGTGTACATTGCATGTGTGTGGATTAAAACATTTCAATGTTCAAATTCATGTTCTAAGTGTTTGTGTGATTAGGATTTATGATGAATATTAATGAACAGTAATAAAAAATGATGAATAGTATGAATAGTGATGAATTTTTGGATATGATATTAATAATTATATTTTGGAAATGTGTATTCAATTTGGTGGTTATATGAGTATTGTGGAAATTTTTTTACTTAACTTGTAAAATTAGGGTTTCTTAAGGGAGGTATGGCCTTTTTCCCTAGGGGATTTCTCGATATTCATATGGTTGGATTCTATGTGTTTTAAATTATTATGTTAAGTTAGGTTATTTGATTTTCATGTCTACATGTGTGTCTACATGTTGATCTTGAAATAAATAATAATGAATAAGATATTAATCACCTAAAGTAAAATATCACACGAGTTAAAACCGATTGTATTTGTCTATTCCACTAAACAAGAATAGTGATGAAAAGAATTTTTTCCCAGGGTTTTTCCCATTTCACCAAACGAGAATAGTGGCCGAGAATATTTTTCCCTAGGGTTGTAGCTGTCCAGTCCATCAAACAAGAATAGTGACCAGGAGCATTTCGCCCTAGGGTTATACATATCTATTATATTAGATGAGAATAGTGGCCAAGAGCATTTTCTCTCGTTCCACTATATGCGAATAGCATTTAGGAGCATTTTGCCACAGGGTTGTATTTTGTTGATACTGTTCCATCAGTTGTAATTAGTGAGGTCCCTGAACTCAAAGTATATAAGAATATGGATTATTATTATACCTAATAATGGGACCTTGAATCAATTCTTATCTTACATCATCTTATGCTAATATATATGTATGTTTATTCGTTCATGTGACATTATGACATTGTGTAACATTGTTATAATTGTATTATTACCTTATTTAGTATATAACATATTGATCATCCTTTTTATTGGTGTTGCTCATTCCTACAAGCAGATACTGCCTAATTTTGCAAGTGATTGTTGATTACTACTTTTAATGTGCATGCCTCCGGTGAGTGCATAATTAAATTGGTATAGAGTATGGTTATTTGGCTATCTCTACATTTCTATGGACTCTTAATCCTTTGTTTTCATTATACATGTTCCCTTCTCTCCATTTCATATCATGTATAATAGTGGAATCAAGTATTTTCCATACCTAATTCTTAGGTATGATGTTACTTTTGTCTTGCACCCAGTATAGGCTAGGTATTGGGAGTGCCTCTTCTATGTTGGATGTGGCATAACACCCCTATATTTTATGTTTTTTTCCTCTAGAATTAACTCTTTAAAATAAAATTTTTAAATCCTAAAATGGAGATATTATAGAATTCCTCTCAAAGTCTAATTGAATTATTTGATCTAATCACCTAAATTTGGCTTGACAACTAGAGTAAGGTTTAGGTTAGATGTTATCCCCCCAAACATCAATGGCTTAGAAATCTTAGTATCCTAAGTTCTGTGTTAGATATTATCACTTAAAACATAATCGCTTCAGTAAACCCCAAGTTGTATGAGTTATTATGAGTCACTATAATTGTGTTATATGTTATCACTCAAAACATCAATGGTACAGTAGTTTGTGCATCGATATATCCTTTAATTGATTGAGAGGATTTGCTTTTATCAATTATGCATGATGAAATGTTGTTATCACAAGTGATTGTAATAAGTTTTAATTTTAAAATAGACTTGAAATTCTAATAAAATTATGAATTTTAGGTGTACTAATTGAATAATTTATATAACGGATCGACTAATGCGTTGGGGAAGTTTATATTCTTGTCCTCAACAAACCAATCAATCGGTTTGCCTGCTATTTCAAATCCATGTTTTACTTTAATTTGAATTTCTCTCTAATGATTATGAAAAAATCTTATTTGAGTTTAATTATGCTAATAATCATGTTTTAGTGCTCTAGTATTATTTTCACATTAATTAAATCATTATATGACTTTAATTAGCAAAATTTTCCCAAAAAGCCACCTTTGGAGGCAAGCATCCCTTATTCCTCTCCCTCACCTCTCCTTCTCTCTTCTGGTAGATAGGACAGTGATTTTTGACTTTGTGCATGCTTCCCTGACTTGCCAACCCATTTTCATGCCCATCTCTAACTGTGCTCAACCCCCACCACCCCATCAAGTCATCTCTCACTTCTTGGCTTACCCGCACTCAACCTCACCTATCTCATCCCTCTTTTCCTTGAGAATGTCGACCAACCTGCTCCTATACCTCTCATTTTATTGATCCTTTATCATTCCTCACTTGTGTTCTTACTCTCTTCTCCCTACTCCTTGTGGAGATTTCACTAAGTGTTGAGCACCCTTCTATTTTCCTCTCTTCTTCCTTCTGCTGAGAAAAACAGAGAATTGGTTTTCTCCTCTGAATTAGGCAAGCTTTGAGTTCCTTTTTCTTCTTCTAATCTTAGTTTTAGTTCTCTCTTGTTTTCCTTAAACAAGGAAGAATTAAGGTCGATAAAATATGAAGATTTCAGCTTCTTTTTTAAACACCATATTTTGAGCCAAATGTGGTGTTTTGTGATTCCCTTTTTCTTCTTCTTCTTCTTCTTCTTCTTCTTCTTTTGATTTTCTTAGTTTTTAATAAAGTTTTGGAAGATTTTTTTAATGGTTTTTACTTTGATTCTATTAGGAATTGAAGTTCTGCTAGAAGATTTGCTTCAAGGTAAGGCATTCTTATCTATAACATAATTAGGATTCGATGGTATATTAAGGTTCCATGTGTTAGTGTTTATATGGGCATGATCAAATTGTGTTCCATGTTATGAGAATGTGGTATAATTCTCCTCAAGTAAGTGTTGTTGAGATTCACTAATTTTTAGCATAAAATGGATTGTTTGAGCATGATTTGTTTAAGTGTAAATATTACCCTGTATCCATGTGATTCTATGTGTGCAACATGTATTTTTATGTGTATTTTGACATAGTAACATACTAGGATTAATATGGTAAAGTGTGGTAAAATTTGGTGTGTGTTTTGCAAATCAGAGCTCTACTTTACCATGACTAGTCAATCAGTTCCTTGAACCTAGTGATGTAAATGGGTTATATTTTATCCGATATTTGATGGATAAAACCCGATGAATATATAAACAGATATGGGTAAATGAATAGGGTACGGATATAAAGAAGGAGGAAAAAATCCACCGGATTCGAGTATAGATATGAGTAACGGGTCTCCATATCCGTACCTACATCCATATCTGTACCCATACTTATTGGATAAAATCTGATATAAAATTACCTTTTTACCCTTCATATATATAACATAATTAATATATTCATTAAGGTTATTAAGTTAAAATCTTAATACTCTATTAAATCTAAATTATATAATTAGATTAAATTATTTTAAATAATATATTTTTAATACTTTAAAAAGATTTGTATAATTAAAATTTAAGATTTTCATTTCTGAATTCTGATTAGTGATTTCCCTAATTCCCCAACCCTGACTCCTTTAATCCTCTTAGAACTATATTCTACATTTCTAATATTCTACTAATCTCACTGTGCTATAAGTTTTGATTCTTTTATGTTGTCCCCCTCGCTCCTGCCCTCCTACTTCAATCGACCTCGACAACTGTCGGCGACTCCTCGACCTCAAGTTTGCTCCGCCTCAACCTGTCGCCACCCACCGACCTGCGAGTGATGGTGTGACCTACGACCACTTTGCTCAACTTCAACGGCTCAACCTCCTCCCAGGCTCTCATCCCACTTCGCTTAAGGCTCAACCTACCACCTGCAAGTCTATGACCTAGGCACCACTGTCACCCTGTCACCCCTCCTTACCTGAGTTGCCTGGAGTCGTCGATGAGCTCGACCTATGTGACACTGTGTGGCTGAGTGCAATGTTGTTGTGTTGACTTTTTTGATATCTCCATCTTCTATTCTTTTTTCTTCCTCTATTGCAGATCGACCGCGTCGTTGGCTCGTTGTTGTCTCCGTCAACTAATCTTACTCCTAACGTCGACAGCTTCAACCATTGCTCCTTGAACTCAATCATAGGTTATTAGTCCTCTTGTCACCCTTCTCCATTTCTCTATCTATTGTTGTAACACCCTAATATTCGCTACTTTTTTTTAAAGCGGAAGAATTTAAAATTGAAAACCCATGAATTATGGGGATGTTACTGCCACACTTAGTACCAGACTGATTCCCTTTGACCGTTCCAGTACCAAGTTCTAAGGCTAAAAATATTATTTTCATACTTAAACCGAGAGTTCATGAAAATGCATTAAAAAGATCATAACATAGAAATCAGAGTGCGAAATCAAAATTTCTTGTAAGGAATATTCTTACAATCGACAACCGGTTTAATTGAAATACTCAATACAAGGTAATAAATCAAAAAGGATAAGATCGACACAAGAAGATATAATAGAAGGGAAATAAAATAACGAGAAGAGTGAAAACAACCACGACACTCTCGAACCTTGAGCCAAAACATGCTCAATACTCAGTCTCACCAAATGTCTCGTCCACCTGCACAAAGTCAGAAGGGCCTACTACTCATGGGAATGAGCAACACCCATGAAAATGGTGATCAGTACATTACGTATCGAGTAAGGTAACCGAGCACTAAGGCCAACACATAAAATCAAATAAACCATGCATATGAATAAAAGAACATAAAGACTACCAAGATAATATAATATCGAACAATCATTCGGGAAAGATACATAAAGGCCCAAGTATAGTACGAATTGATTACTTAATTAATCTCATATCAAAAATCGATTCACACTATGTTTTTTATCAAATCCATGCGAGCACAGGAATACCCCACTATTATAACCGGTGGGTCGGTCGCACACCCTAACTACTATTATAACCAGCGGCGGAAATGGTGTTTGAAAGGGAGGCGGTGGCAAGGTAGGTTTTATGGGGAAAAAAACTAAAGCTCGATACAAAGCTCAATCTGGGGGTATTCATAGGGTTTAAATGATAGGGTGAGGTCTATGGGACGATGAGGGAATATGGCAAGTAAAGTTAGGGTCACCAGCGGCGATGGTTGCCAGCGAAATTTAAGAGCAACGTGGCAGGGTATGGCTAGCTTGGAGAGGGAATTGTGCGAGAAGGAAGGGAGGTGAACTGGTCTATGTGGTCGCCTAATTAGAGGGAAGAGAGAGGAAGAAAAATGGCCAGTCAAAGGTGCTTAACCAGCGGCAAAAAATTAAGGACGGCGGCGATGTAGGTGTAGGTCAGCGTTAACGGGGGAAGAAGGAACAAGAAAGAAGGAAGAAAGGACTAGACTAGCGGTTCAGAAGAAAAAGAAAGAAAGGAAAAAGCAAGAAAGAACCAAGCCGGTATGCGCGGTGGATTTTTTTTAAATGAAATGTCGTGTTTTAATGGAAAATGAAGGAAAGTGTCGCGCAGCAAGGGAGAAGGAAGGGGATTGGTTGTGCGGGCTGGGCCGCGTCGAAGGAAAGGAAGAAGACAAAAGGGGGACTAGGCTGCGAGCTGGCCCAAGTCGGGGAGGAGAAAAAGAAAAAGAAAAGAAGAAGAAAGAAAAAAGGAAAAGGAAAAGGGAAAAAGAAAAAATAATGGATTAGGTTAATTAAATTAATTGGGATATTTGGGATATTTAAAAATAATAATATTTAAATCCCTTATTGGGCTAATTTAGGTTTTTTAAAGGTTTTCCATAAATTCAATTTTAATTAGCAAAGCTCCCTAAATTTCTCCAATTAAATTTTTTATAAAATTCCTATTAATTTAAAATTATTTTCTCCTTCTTATTTTAAATAAAATAATTTATTTAATTAATTTCCAAAATAATATCATTAATTAGCTAAAATACCTAAATTTCTCCTAATTAAAATACTTATAAATTTATTCTTGATTTTTCCTAATTAATTCCTTTTTATTTTAATAAAAATAATTTATTTAATTAATTTTTATAATAAAACCTTATTTAACTATAATTTTTTAAATTAAAACTTTCGGAGCATGTCAATTGTAGTGTCGTGTAACTTGTTGTGTTATGTTGTGTTGCAGCCTTGCAGGTGGTAGTTGCAGTCCTTCTCTCGTTTGATGAGTCTCCCACGCCATTCGTCCTCTACCTTGCATTTGGTAACAGGCATATGCCCTATTGCCATTTTGAGAGCTAGCCAATCGGCAGCCAGAAGTGTTGGTAAAAGTTTTTCTATTTTCATGTATGGCTTTGCTTTATTAGCTAATCTTATTGGGGTTTAATTAGCTTATTATAGCTTTGTTTAAACTTTTGCCATTTTCATAAATCTTGTATCTAAAATGGCATATTTATAGTTGTGTTTGGCTGCTGATTACTGATTAGGTTATGAAATTCATAAATCGTGTATCTAAAATGGCATATGATTAGGTTTGACTGTATACTTGTAGTTCGTGTGTATAATTAATTTTCTGGTTGTTTTGGTTGTACTACTATTTATTCGAAATGGTTGTGAGGTGTGATTATGTTATGAGATTTGAAATATTTGAGATAATTAGGTAATTAGGTTCTGATATTTGAACTAAAATAAAATATCTGATATTTGAAAATTGAGATCTAGAAATCAACGATTTAAACTAGGAAAAAATTTACAAGTTACGTCGGTTGTTATATTTATTTAATGTTGTGAGATTTGAACTATTTGAGATAATTAGGTAATTAGGTTATGAGATTTGAACTGAAAATGAAATATTTAGTATTTGAGAATTGAGATATAGAAATCAAATGATTCAAACTAGAAAAAAAAAATCACAAGTTACGTAGGTTGTTTTATTTGTTTAATGTTGTGAGATTTGAACTATTTGAGATAATTAGGTAATTAGGTTATGAGATTTGAACTAAAAATGAAATATCTGGTATTTGAGAATTGAGATCTAGAAATCAAACGATTCAAACCAAAAAAAATTGCAAGTTACATATGTTGTTATATTTGTTTAATGTTGTGATATTTTAACTATTTGAGATCTAGGTAATTAGATAATTAGGTTATTTATTATAATATATATTACAATAACTAACTAAAAGTAAGTAAATATAAATAAGTAAGAGTAAGTAAATATTATATTTTCTTGTTGTGCAGCGTTTGGGAGTATTAATTAGTTTGATGGCATCAAGTAGCCAACCTAATACTGATTTATAAAGCCTACCACCATATTCTTCCGGCGTAGCCAGTAATCCTACACCTAGTGAACCATCAACCAATGAAGAGGTAGAAGAAGTGAATCCATTTTCTTTAGTGAAAAAAGAAAGAAAAATTCAGTTGTTTGTGATCACTTTAACGTGGCAGAAATTAATTGTTTGAAAAAAATAATTTGTAAAGGTTGTAATAAGAGTTTGAGTGGTGATCCAAAAAATGATACTTCTCATCTTTATGATCACACGAAGAAATGCATACGTTTAAAGCCTATACGAGGGGTAGGACAAACTAAAGTTGAGTTTTGATTAGAAGGGGGAAGGAAAAGGAAAGCTTATAGTTGTGGAATTTAATCAATAAATTGTAAGGCGAGAGCTATGTAATATGATAGTTATGCATGAGTATCCACTTTGTAAAGTAGAACATGAAGAATTTAGAAGATATTCAGCAACTATTCAACCATCATTTAAAATGATTTCAAGGAGCATTGTACAAAGCAATGATTTTAAATTGTTTAAATATGAAAAAGACAAAATAATGTCATTATTGAGTGGTAACAAGAGTCGAGTTTCAATCACAATAAATATGTGGACATCTCAAAATAAATAAATAAAAAAGGGTTTCATGGCTATCACGGCTCACTGGATCGATAATCATTAGACCTTACAAAGTCGAATAATTAGGTATACTAAAATCATATTCATCTATAGTTCTAAAATATTAATATTATGTAATTATATGTTATTCTTTAGTTTCTTTATTGTATCATTGTATTTTGTTGAAGGTTTGTCTATGTTCTAAGTCCGCATACATATGAATTTTTGTGTGATGTTTTGATCAATTGTTTGATGGAATGGAATATTAATTCAAAACTTACTACACTGATTGCAGATAATTGTACCACCAAGAATGCTTTGATTGGCGATTTGAAAAATATATTTGAGTAGAAGTGTTTTTTATTGAGTGGGAGATATTTTTCATATGCATTGTGTTGCTCATGTACTCAATATTATTGTTAGCTATGATATGGAGATCATTCAAAAAGATATTGAGATCATACGTGAGAGTGTGATGTATTGGAAAGCCACACCAAAAAGGTTGGAAAAGTTTAACAAGGTTTGTCGTAACAAAAATTCCATATAGTAGAGCATTAACACATTATTGTAGGAAAAGATGAAATTCTACATTTTTTATACTTAATGTTTCTCTAATGTATGAAAATGTGTTTGCTTGCTTGGCACGGTTGGAATCTAATTTTAATTGTTGTCCGACAAGTGATGAATGGGATTTGGCTTGATCTATTTGTGAGAGATTTTCATTATTTTATAATGTCACTCTAATGTTTTCTAGGAGTAGATATTCTATTGTCAATTAAATGGTCTTTTGATCAAGATGAAATTATTAGTAGTATGGCAACAAAAATGACAGAAAAGTTTAAAAAATATTGGAGTGTGATTCATGAAATGTTAGCTATGGCAACTATTTTGGATCCAAGGTATAAATTCAAGTTGGTAGAGTGTTATTATTCTATCATTTATGGGAGCACTTATAGTGAAGAAGTAGACAATGTTCGTAAAATATATTATAAATTATTTCGTGAATATGAGGAGAAGTATAATCGTAAGGAAAGAAGTCAATATCGCATGATTCCAATATTAGTAGTCAAAGTTGTGGTCCAAGTGTTAGTAGTGTGACTTTGGGTTCTAGAGTCTCCCTTAATCTTCATTATAATTAGTGGTTGGCAAACCAAGACATGACTAGTGCACCACAGAAGACTGAATTAGATTGTTATTTGGAGGAGCCTATGATGCCACAAATGGATGACTTTGATGTGTTATGATGGTGGAAGACAAATACCAAGTATTCGATTTTACAACGAATGACCAAGGACATAATTTCCATCCCTATTTCTACAATTACTTCTGAGTTAGTTTTTAGCACAAGTGGGAGATTTGTAAGTCTTCATTGCAACTGATTATGCCTAAATACTCTAGAAGTGTTAATGTGTTGTAGAGATTGACTTTGGGATACTATAAGGAATGAAGGTAATATTTACATTTATACATTTGATGTTTAAATAATTATAATATATCTATTGTTATATTTTTTTAATTCTAATGTTCTAATTTTTTGTTTTTGTTATGATTGTACTACGAACTCAACTTATAGTAGGTTTACCTTACAAAATGACGAATCCGACTCAAGTGTTAGTGTGTGAGGTAAAACTTGTCATAAATATTATTAGTGATTAAATTTTTTTATTATACTTAATTATTTAAAATATTTATGTTTTTCCTTTATGTGTTATATGAATGCATAAGCCATAAGATATGAACATTGAAGATGGAAAGACAAATTGGTGATGTGGAATTTTTGGAGCTTAACATGAACACCTTCTTCTTGATGTTATTTTTAGCTAATAAAAGTTATATTATTATGCTTCTGTAGTTATTGATTTCAATTTTACTTGTAGAAGTAATATATTTGTACAAACAAATATTATTGGCTATGGTGTTTTTGAACCAAACTTGTATTCTTGTTGATCGTTTTATTGTTTGATAATTTGGTGAATGGCGATATTGATAATATGGATTTGTTGGAGTATGTTGAAATTTTAAACTTGTTGGAGCAGGTTAAAACTTTTATCTTAAAATGACAGATTTGATTGAATTGTAGATTTTATGTATGATAGTTTAAGTAAAAAAGTTGAACGGGTAACGAATTTATCCATCAAATAACATCCATTGGGTAATTTAAATGGATAATGGATTATCCATCGGGTAATCATTACCCGATAGATATGGATATAGATATATTAACGAATATCCGTTTGGGTATGGATATGGATTTAGGTATAAAATACTTATTGGGTATCGGATATAGGTATGAGGGTACCCATCCCGAACCTAACCTGTTTACATCCCTACTCGAACCAGTCGACTAGTTTTGCGAACAGTGAAATGGTTTAGAGTTTTGTATCAGTTGGTCGCGAGATCAATCGATTGCTTTGGTAAGCCAGTCGACTAGTCTTGATGAACAATTGATCGATCGGTCAAACCCATCGACTAGTGTCCCTGCAAACCAAGATGGTTTGGTCTCTACTTGGACCTATTTACTAGTTGGACCAAATCAGTCGACTAGTTGCTATGACTAGTTGATCGGTTAGTCAAACCCATTGATCGATTTTTCTGCAAGTCAAAATGGGTTGGTCTCTGCTTAGACCCATCGATCGGTTGGTCCAAACCAATCGACTGATGCTCTGGATTTTTTTTGTCTAGGTTTGGTATGACTAAACCAGTCAATGGGCCCGGCCAACAGCTGCCTAGTTTGTTATGATTTGTTGTGTTACTCTTAGACCTTTTGTATTGATACTTCTGTGTTTTTACAAAATTTTAACTATGATTTCAATTATGATTAGCCGGATTTAATATGAACCACCATAATGGTAATTTGAAACTTGTTTTTGCTTAAGCTTGGTGTTATCTTTCAACACCCAATTGGTATAATGTGATTGGTCTGAGCACTGTAAAACACCCAATTTGATGGCTTTAATGCCTTTTATTAAGTTTGGTGTCATTTCTAAACACCTAGTTGGTGGCTTGTATGCCTTGGTTAGTATTTGGTGTCAACACTTAAAGCACCCAATTGGTTTGATATGTGGAATTTTGATCATGGAATCTTAGAGGCCTTCCCGCTATACATACTTAGGGTTTGGTTATTTTTTGTGCCCCTAGCCTAGGAAATTAAGTGTGATGGATGTTGAAGATCCGTCAGAAAATCCCCTTGGCACTAGTGCTATGTGGTGGATGTTGCAAACCCAAATGAGTGTATGTCTCCTCACCTAGGAGATCAAGCGTGGTGGATGTTGAATATCCCTAAGAAAAGCCCCTTGACACTATTATGATATGGTGGTGGGAGTTGCAGTCCTAAGTTTGTCCCGTCATGGAATATTGACAATATTCTAATTCTATGGTTACATACTTTAGGTCAGACATACCAAAAATTTAGAGTATGTCCCCTCACCTAGGAGATCAAGAGTGATAGATGTTGAAAATCTCTAAAAGAAAAAACCCATTGGCACTACTATGATGTGGTGGTGGGAGTCGTAGTCCTACACTAGTCCCATTATGGAATATAAGCATTATGTGCTTTACTTTTATATGGATTGTTGTGGAAATCCATGCTTGTAGGTAAATGTATATCCTAGGGCCTTGCTGAGGTATTTATATGTTATCACTGTTCTCATATATTACCTTTCTAGTAAATTAAATACCATACTATTGTATGACCTCAATTTGATGTATGAGTCTTCCATGTTTTAGGTAGTATGTTTTGTCAGTACTTCACTTACTGATATTGTACTTGTATGGTTACTGTGATGATTCACCTTCTGGTTCAGGAAGCAAATAACAAGTTGCAAGGTTATGACTCTCGGTTAGAATACTACTAGCGAGCCATTACATGGGGTTAGAGGTTTATGATTATATCTAAAAGTTTGGCTAACCGGTTATTAGTATTTTGACCATTACATTGGGATGTTTTTTGTATTTTTGGTTATTTAAACTTTTGGCTCGGATTCATGTATTTGATTTTGTAAAACTATCAAATTCATTCTATCTATAATATTATTCTGGTCTTATTTACCTTATATTGTCACATTAATATTATGATCATGTATTCTTTTGTTTCCTTTCTCCGTTTAGCCTTTCATCAAGCATGGGTTAGGTGATGATTACACCTCTCTCATACTTAATGTGGCGGTAACATTCCCTAATTTTTATTTCAAGCACTTTTGCATTATCTTAAAAATAAAATTTTCTGGTTCAAAAATTGGAGATGTTACAAGTTGTGGTGTACTTAGCATGAGGAAATTATACCGATATTATACCATTTCAAGGAATATGTGTAGGTTGTGCTGGCATTGGTGAATGCTTCAAGTTTGAGTCAGGGATTAGATAGGGCTATCTAATGTAGCATTTCTCCCATGTTGGTAACTAATGAAGTATTGTAATTGTTTTGAAAGAAATCACTTATAGAAACTATAAAATACTCTAGTTTTGGGTCCCTGATAGCAAAAACTCAATACAAACACAACACCATCCAAGAGTAGGAGCTTTATGCTATTGGAAGAACAAGAACATGCTAGAAGAAAATTAGATCGGTTCATCAATTTCCCAACCAAGAAGGCAATTCTACATTAATAGATAAAGGTATTGAGCATGATCCTTAGTTTTCCATATTTCAATCTTAAAACATGTTAGATTGAACTTAAGATAACATATGCCCCAAATTCCTAACTAATCATGTAACACCCCAAAAAATTGTTTCTCTCTTAATTGTTTCCTTACCTTAAGCCTTGGGTTAACTATCTCTTTCTAACCCTTTCTCTTTCCTTTTCTTTCACTTCAACCTTTACCCCTCACCTCTCTCTCACATGGTATCTCTCCCCTTAGCCCCAACCAGTTGCGTTTTCTTTGGTTTGGTTAATCAAATGAAAACCACAAATAAGCTAATCCCACACTCAAACCCCATAAGCACCCCTCATTCCAGTGTTAGGCACTCAACCTCACACACATACCCCCTTTGTTTCATGCTAATATTCCTCAATCAAACCCCTAGTTACGTGCTCGTTCACTCCTCACACTTCCCTTTCTTTTTCATGAAACAACCAAACACTTCATCCTCTCTTCCCCTCATTTTTCTATTGATCATGCCACCTTCAAACCACACCCTCCCTCTTCTATTAGTTAAACTCTCTCTTCTTTTGCTTGCTCTTTTTCTATAGTGCACACAGTCATTTTTCCCAGCCTTCTAGCTCCACCTTTCCACCACCAATGTAGCCACACCACCAACTTTGTCCACACCTCATACCACCACCCTCATGTTGGAACCTTCTAGCAATGTCAACCCCCACATTGCATCACCCTAACAACATGAATGCCTCACAAAGAAACCCCCACCCCCAATTGAAGCATCAAAGCCTCATGTTGAGACTCCCTAGTTACATGAATATCCTACACAAAATACCCTTTCAACAATGTCCAACACTCACATAGCTAAGACACACTAAACCATGCCTAATTCTTTTCTTCGATGATCATACAATCTCGAAAGCGGATGATTAAGAGTAATATTGCTAAGACATTAGTGTTTTGTAGTAAGGATATATATCATTAGATTAGGGTATTTTGTTGATATATGTTCTTTATGTAAATATCATGTTAAATTTTTTCCATTACTAGATATCACATTTGAAGTTACTTAATTTAGGTTATTAAATCTCATTATGGAAATATGATTTTTATGTAATCATAATTTTATGTGGTATTATTAATATTTAACCTTGTTAGACTTTGTTATAAAATTCCAAGCATGATGGTAGACATTATTTATTTTAAAAAGTTTGCATTTGAGTAGATTCAAATATGATTGAACATTATTGATATGAAATATGTGGAGGTTAGAAGTGTAGTAATGTTTAGAATATGTGGAGTTTTTGTGAGTTTAGGTGATTCTTGACCTTAAGGGTATTTGGGTTTGGATGGTTATGAATCAAGGTATGTTAATAAGAAAATTTGAGGCATTTCGACGACATAGTAGTAGCAACAGCAGTAGAAGTAGTAACGGAAACAATAGTAATAGCAGTAGCAACATCAGTGCCAACAACAACGGCAATAGAAACAACAAGAGTAGTAGAAGTAATAATAGTAATAGCAACGACAAGAGTAGTAGAAGTAAGAATAGTAATAGCAACAACATTAGAAGTATAGTAGCAGTAGTAGCAGCAATAGTAGTAATAATAGCAGCAGCAACAGTAGTAGCAAAAGTAGGAGTAGCAGAAGTAACAGTAACAGTAGAAGCTAGGAGAAGTAGTAACAACATAGGTTTTTGCCAGTATAAATTCATGAAACATATCTATTCCTCAGGACATTCTATATAGTGATACTTTAATTAAGTAAATCAGTCATATAGGCTACGTTAAGGTTTATAAGATGAGATTCTAAGTTTGAGCATCAAATTAAATATCAAATAGAAAGTTTTAGGTTTAACCATCAAACTACTTAAAAATATGAAACTTTAAGCTTCAATCATCATATTACTTGTCAAATGGCCAATATTAGGCTTCAACCATAAAACTATTTTATCGAATGGGAAGCTTCAACATTCATCCTAATTTTATAACTACTCCATCCACTACACTGGTGGAAAGTATGTGAACATGAAAAGTTTTAACCACTACTAGTGACAAAGTAAGTACATAGTCCCATAATCAAATCACTAGTGAATTCCACACAAATCAATAATTACTACTTTGTGATTCAAACAAATATTTTAAATATTATGAAAATTAAATTGTAAGAATTAAATTTATATAAATAGAATGTACAAAAATAAAATTACTATTTGAATATATAAACCACCAAATAGTTTGATCTTTAAGATTAAAATACAATTGAGGTATTCAGTACTATCCAATCTCCTTAATAATTTTTCTTAAGTCTTACAAGACATGTAATTATTGATATTTTGTTCAAACGGCACATTAGGTGTTCATCACCTAAATTTTTTAAATTTACTCATTTAATTTGTGCATAAGATTTCAATACTTTGAAAGCCTTTGACCATTTAGATCAAACCACACTTAAGGTCTTTAAGACCTTCAAAATTTTTGAGTGAAGCTTCAAACTTCTACCTTAATTGTGTAAATATCATTATGTACCATTGGTACTTGAAAAATATTTAGCCCCTTTAAGTGACCTTCCATTAACTTCAAGTAATGGAGATTTTGAACAATGTAATAGACGACTGTCAATGAATTCATCACCTTATATTTACAAATTTTTCTTACACAGACACTATTATTAGTCATCCATCAACTTTTGGTGATGGAAATATAGTGATCAATAAACAATGTTGTCTAACCATCAACTTTAAATTTTCAATTGATCTTACTATATCATATTCGAATCTAGTGAATACGAGTTTTATGGTTCTATCATAAATTACCTCTACACTCTATCTCTTTTTTGGATAACATTTCATCAATCATTATAGATAAAAAATCAAATTAAAATACATACTATATGCAATTCAAATTGATGGTGGAACCAACATAATCATAAATATTGGCACTTGGAAATATATGAATATCATACATCAAATTTTCATTACTCTTTGAAATGTACAAACCAATCGCATTACTCTTAGGCCAATTACCTTAGGCAACCTACAAGGTTGCAATTCTTCTTTTTGCCCTT